>CM029275.1:25402727-25746858 GCA_016920895.1 Vaccinium myrtillus | reverse complement strand
AAGATCGCATGCCTCGGCCATTGAGATGTGCACCAAAGGAATGTGTTGGAGCCTTCAATACATTTTGCAAGGCATAAAACCAAAAACTTTTGAAGAATTGGCCACACGAGCTCATGACATGGAGCTTATTGTTGCAATTTCTGAAAAAGAATATGACGGTGATCCAGAGTGGCAAGATGAATGGTGTCAAGAAAACTCTTCTTCAAGTGAATTAAAAGCAAGAGGAGGGCCTTCCTTTGAAGAGTCTGATTCTTCTATTGGTTCACCAAAATCGGAGTACAACTACGAAGATGAAGCAACGTCATACTCGATCATGACAGTCTTTGAGCCTTCAAGCCTCATAGCTCCATTAACTCAGCAAGTCAATCCTCATCAAATTCAAACATTCTCCTGGATAAGAGCCTAAACTGTCTGCCATCTTCGAAAACTTGAAGATTCTACAACACTCCATGACGCAAGAGCCTAAACTGCATGTTACTCCTAGCCCGCATGAGTTGAAACTGTGGAAGACAAATTAAAAAAAAAAAAAAAAATCAAAAAAAAAAAAAAATTCAAAAATTAAAAAAATTGAATTACGTTTGACTTGATCCCTTTGGGGTACGTAGGCAACTTGGACTGAAATTCCTAGTACAGTCAACCAAATCAAATAAAGCAACATGTGATGGATCGCGTGGACGAATTGTCATGTGACTTTTCAAAAGAACTGGTACATCCTTTGTCTCATAGTTAAATTTGAGACTCCAAGCACTCCAAACAGTGCCGAGTCATTCCATTGGTTTGGCGTAGTCCCTCAAACTCCATAGATACTGCAAAAAAAAGGGGGGTTGCTCTCTTGCCTTCGCTTGCTTCTGCTACAATCCTTCAACTTCTCAGGTGATGGCTCTCAGGTGATGGCAGAAGGTCGCTCTCTTGCTTTTGCATGAACCATCCAACTTCGTGCGTGATAGCAGAAAGAAGAGCTGTTCCATTGCCTTCACTTGCCTTTGCATGGACCATCTGACTTCGTGCGTGATGAGAGAAAATAGAGACGCTCCATTGCCTTGGTGTGCTCCTGTTTGATTCCTCCACATCCATGGTTGATTGATGAAGGTAGAGTAGGTCGCTTTCCTTGGCCTACTTTTTCATAAACCCTTCAAACTCCATGGATGGTGGCAGAAGGTAGATGCCCTCCAATGCTTAGTGCGCTCCTGTTTGATCCCTCCAGTTTCATGGATGATTGCAAAAGGTAGAGTAGCTCGCTTGCCTTGGCCTACTTTTGCATAAACCCTTCAAACTCCATGGATGGTGGCAGAAGGTAGATGCCCTCCAATGCTTTGTGCGCTCCTGTTTGATGGATGATTGCAGAAGGTAGAGTAGCTCGCTTGCCTTGGCCTACTTTTGCATAAACCCTTCAAACTCCATGGATGGTGGCAGAAGGTAGAGCCCTCCAATGCTTGGTGCGCTCCTGTTTGATCCCTCCAATTTCATGGATGATTGCAGAAGGTAGAGTAGCTCGATTGCCTTGGCCTGTTTTTGCATAAACCCTTCAAATTCCATGGATAATGGCATAAGGTAGAGACGCTCCTTCAACCTCCTTTGCTTTTGATGTGGGCACTCCAACTGCATTGTAGAGCCCTCTTAGCAAGGGAAAATGCTTCAACATCGTGGCATGGTTTCATGGAATGCTTCGGTATCGTGGCAAGCTTCAAGGCACTCTATGGCATGGTTTGTGGAAGGCTTCGCTATCATGAAAGGCTTCAAGTTGACAAGCTTCAGGGCACTCCATGGCGTGGCATCAGCAGGCTTCAATATCTAGAAAGCTTCAACTCCATGGTGTGGCATCAACATGCTTCAAAATCTGGCAGACTTCAATATCTGGCAGGCTTCAACTTTGTGGCGTGGCATCAGCAGGCTTCAATATCTAGCAAGCTTCAACTCCATGGCGTGGCATCAGCAGGCTTCAATATCTAGAAAGCTTCAACTCCATGGTGTGGTATCAACATGCTTCAAAATCTGGTAGACTTCAATATCTGGCAGGCTTCAACTCTGTGGTGTGGCATCAACATGTTTCAAAATCTGGCAGGCTTCAAAATCTGGCAAGCTTCAAGGAATTTCACAACACAAAACTGGCAAGCTTCGACTTCATGGTGGGCTTCAAGGACCTTCCTGGTATAACATAGACTTGCTTCACTATTGCAGCAACCTTTGCGGGTCTCTTCCTTGGCAAATTCCAACTCAAAGAGGTAGAAGCTGCAAAGCCATAAGCTTGAAGAGGTAGAAGCAGTGGCACAACCATAAGCTCGATGAGAATGCTACGGAGCCTTAAAGCTCGAAGATACGGCGGAGCCTCAAAGCTTGAAGAAAAACCAGAAGTCACGGAATTTCAAGCCAAAGAAGCTACCAATTGCAAAGCACCAAAACCTGCACAACAAAAAAAAAAGAAGAAAGGCAGCAAGTCAGTGGAGGGTCAAAAGAAAAATTAATGAAAGCATTGTTCAAAACAGAAAATGGCTAAAGTACTGTTGAGCAAGTCAAGGCTAAGCTCTCCCAACAATCAATGGTTGAGCCCCAAAATTTGTTGTTGCTGCAAACAAGAAGATTAGAGAAGAAAAAATGTTGTGCTATTTTACAAGCCCCTCATTAGACCAAAAAAGGGAATAAAGTTTCTAATTTAAATTGATTCTTTCCTGACTCCTGTTGCTCGAGTCACGGCAATCAAGAGGAAGCAAAAAAAAAGGGCCCAGCTGTTTTGTCCTACTGTTGGCAATACATAAAAAGAGATTGGGAACATAGCATACGGTTGGGCCAGTCAGAAAAAGGTTTGCTACTTGTGCCACTGTGTGTGTGTAGCGTTGCATTAAAATTTTGAAGACCACGCTTGGCATATGGTAAAAAAAGGCTACGACAAGGAGACCGAAGACTAGAAATTTACCGAGTAAAAAACAGCGGTACCCAATCACGGCGCTCTTATAAATCGGGATCACGGCACTCTTATAAATCGAGCAGAAGCTCGTACCATTCGAAGGTGCAGAAGCCTAATTACCCAGAAAAGAGGAGAATAAAGCAAAAATCAAAGACCAATCAGCAGACAACCAATTGACAAAGAGAAAGCACATGCAGACGAGTTTTGATTAAAAAATTGATCAAATCGTGAGGCAAAAAAAAAAAGAAAAAAAAGTGCTATATTACTTGTTCTGCTATGCATGTGTGGCATCACATGGTAATTTTGAAGAGAGGCGGTTAAAAAATTCTACCAAAAAGGTAGAAGACAAACAAGGAGAGGACTTACCAGATTACTCTACAAACCTAATAAGCATTCAATTGTGAAGTTTGGCTTCTACTGCTTTTAATTTATAAGCCATGATCACGTTGAATTGTATTAGAATAAGGAAAGCAAGTTACTTCCTAATCCAAATACAATTGGGTTCAAGCAATAAATCAAATTTCTCTATATAAGCGGTGCAACTTGCAAGGCAGTTGATGGATAATCAAAGGGGTTCACTTAGGAAAGAAAATCACTCTCCTAATTCAAGCACACTTGTGTTCAAGCGGTGGATTTTCCCAAGCCGAAAATTCTAGAAGCCAAGCGTGAGGTGGCAAAGCAAATTTCAATGGTCCAAGACAAAACTACTCATTGGAAGGGAATTATGTGTAGGTTTCAAATGTTAGGCCGTTCAATTCCTATGCATAAATTTTAGTTCGGTTTACTGGCTAAAATCCAAAATCAAGTTGAAATCCAAAGCTGCCGAAGGAAAATTCGCTGAAAACCCAAATTTTCGGCATCAAATCAAGTCCAATTTTTTAATGGAAAAATCAAGTCGAGTTCATTCACCGGAAAGGCTTTTGGACAATCAAATTCTATTGCATCAAAAGATGGGAACGAAATTTTTTAACTCGGTCTATGAGTTAAAATTTTGCAAATCAAATTGACACCAAATGTCAATCAAAAAAAAAAAAATTCCCGAATGCACAAATTTTCGGTATCAAGTTAAGTCAACAATTCGAGACTCACTCATCTTCAAGCATGAGCAACTCTCGAGGGGACATCTGTAGACACGTAAAATTTGTGGCCTATCACAAGCTGCCGCGTGTTGCTAGGGCACATAAATTGGCTAATTAAATGATGCCACGTGTTTACAAGTCAAAAGTCAGAGATATGTGAAGGGTCCAATCAGATGGAGCCACGTGTCAAAATGACACAGTTATTTATTTATCAAGTCTGGACCAATTAATTTATGCCACTCGGTGAAATAAATTTTATATCTCTTCATATATAATTATCTTTCCCAAAATAAAGAAAAGAAAGATATTTATTATATTTTAATTATTTTCCTCTAAATCAAATAAGGAAATAATTAGAGAGAAAGATATGGAAAGAATTGCAGTCTTGCCATAACTCTTCATCTCTCATCCCTATAAATAGAGGTGCTCTCTCTCATATTTTAAAAAAAGATCAAGACATTGAAGCTTCAACAGCTCTGAAGATCAAGCTTCAAAGCCCTTCAGAATTTCTTCAAGTCTTCAAGCATCCAAGCTCCAGGGCTCTGAAGATCAAGCCTCAAAGCCCTTCAGAATTCTTCAAGTCTACATCAAACAAGACGGTTCTTCGATCACAGCCTCAAAACTCCGAAGAACATTCAGACATTCAAGCTCCAAGCTCTGAAGATCAAAGCTCCAAAGCCCTTCAGAATTCCTTGAAGTCATCAACACATTGGGACATCCAAGCTTCCATCAGCAAGCAGAGCTCTGAAGATTCAAGCATCCAAAAGCCCTTCAGAACTCTTCAAATCTACATCAAGCAAGGAGGTTCTTCAAATCAAAGCTCAAAAGCTCTGAAGAACATTCAAGCTACATCATCAATCTTTTCCACAAATCACGGAGAAGATTCTGCCTTTTGATTCGAGATCAAGCTTCAAGCCCTCGTTTCAACATTCGAAGAGAAGAATCAGAGGATTATTTCTTTCATCAGAAATTACTACAGAGATTGTAAACCCTAATTTTTCATACATCAATAAAATCAACTTTGTTCAGCATTTTTCCGTCTTTTCCGCAGACTCGAAATTTGTGTGAAACAACAGCTTTAGGTGATTCTTTTTTCCCCAAAAAAAAAGAAAACTGTAAGTTAAATGCTCACTGATCAAATAGTTGATGTTTGATCAACTTGAATTTTCATTGGACTACGTAATCGCCGAGACGAACAAAATAAACGGTTTGGATCAAATTACGAAACCCGAGGTCAGCCCATAACAGGTGCATAACATGTGTGTCATGCGTTGGTGCATATCACACACCCTTATCCCATATTGGATGATAGTTTTATTTTCTACATGGGCAATCGTGACTATATTATAGTGGCAGAAATTGAAATTGAGCTCTTCTTTGAGTCTTTTGATGATGTCGCTTTCTAGCGTTCTTTTATTTAATTACTAATTAAAAATCTAACTCAAACAAATCCCTCCCCTAAGATTTCTGAAATGACATTGGCTTGCCATCCCCTAAACTTTTTTTATAGTTACTGATGATGTCTGATCAATCTAAATTTAGACCGACTTAGGAAAAGAATTTTTTTTAAAAAAAGTAGCTGTAGCTAGCTTGACAGTGTTCTTGAAAGAGAGAAAAAAAATGAAATAAACAAACTCTTAAACGCAACTATATAGTCATGATCCCATCCATCGCATATACAAAGGTAACTAATGTACAAATTCAATTATATGTTTGGACTGTGTTGTACGTTGTATGGTCGTTGGTATTTAGGTATCGTAATAAAAAGTTGATTCATTGTATTTGTTATGAGAATTCTAAGGCATGATAGTGGGCATAAAGTTCAAAACAGTAAGGGCTTTGTGCGATTATTTATGCGTTTTATCATGGGGTTATATTGGACTTTGAAACGCTGGAGTTAGCGCCATCTAGGGTAAGTTAACGGGGAAGGAGAATATTGATATTGTCAGCAAAAGCAAGGGGTCAATGTCATTTCTGAAACTTTAGGGGAAGTATCTGTTTATGTCAGAAACCTCAGGGGAGGTTAGTGAAATTTGCCCTTTGCTTGTTGCTAATTTGCTACTATTAAAGAAACCATATTTGGCATTGGTTGGTGATGGAGTGCTGTAGAAATAATACTACTCTATCTATCAATAGTAGAGAAGTGGGAGTTGTTATCAGTGATATATCTTCCAATTTTCAAATCCCACTTGGGGGTGTGATGCACTGATGCTTGAAATCCGCCAGCCATTTAAAAAATAGGGTAAATTACACTGACCTCACCTGAGGTTTTTGACAATAACAAATACTTTTCTCCCAATTTTTGACAATAACAGATACTTCCCTCTATATTTCTGAACACCTCCCTTGTAGAGTTGGCAGTCACACTCCATCAATGAAAACTAGTGTTTTACTTATTTACCCTTATTTAATACTCCCTCCGTCCCAAATTGCTGGTCCTTTTTTCCATTTTGGGATGTCCCAAAATATTTGTCTCATTTCTAAAACATCCATTAAAACAGGGCCACTTTCCAGTTTTACCCATAAAAAGTATTTTTCCATCTCAATTGGCTAGTTCATTATCTTTTATTTTATAACGGTTCTTATGATTTTGAAAAGTTTGTACAATAAAACTAATTGATATCTATCAAACAAGATCCATATTGAATATGTTTTGAGTTTCATATAAAAAATTAGCCCCACAAAATTTGCCACAATATTATTGACTGGGTTTAGGGACAAAACAAAACAATTAATACAAAGTTTTCACATCTCTTAAAAATCCACTTCCCCAAAAGGGGCAAGCAAATTGGGACGAAGGGAGTAATCAGTAAAATATTAAAACACACAGCAAAAAATTGGTTGAACACTTAACTTCTCCTTACCATTACCAAGACGTAACTTACTTTTGTTACATTAATGAGTATAACTTCTAATTCTTTCTTTAATCCCTAGGACATGCATTGATAAAAGCAAAGCGTTGGTTGGACTTATCGTACCCACCCCATTTTCTTCCTCTGAAATCTCTCTACCATTCCATGCCCTGCACTCTCTGAAGGCAAAACCCTTAATTCACAGTTCATCCCTCACACTGTAAAGACATAAGCCACCACCCCTCCAGCCATGAGACCACCCGAGTACCTTTTCCTCAGCCCTCCTCTACACCTCAGCACCATTCAAACCATCTCCTCCTCTATCTCTCATCTTCTTCGTGGAAGATCCAAGAACATAATTTATTTATTTATTTATTTTTATGTATTACTGGCAATCCACAAACACAATCAACCAATAGGAAAGAAAAACTCTCGTACATAGTTACTTTGGTTGTGTTTGGTTAGATAGTTTAGTTTAGTTTAGTTTTGATGATGTCAGCAGGTGTAATGAGTGAAGAGAGATAGAGAGAGAAATGAGGGAAATTATAATGTCATCAAAACTAAAACTAATTGGTTCTTGACTGCAAACAAGCATCACCTCATATGTGTACCCCTGTTGCTTCAACAACCACTCCTCCACTCCAAAGTTCCATCTTACTTGTCCTCCTGTTATAATAACAATTTTTTATTTTGAACTTAGTTAATGATAGAGAGTTTTCTCTTGGGGTTTACCGTAAGAATTTGTTATTGTGTGGTAAGAGCAAATTTTTAAAGAGAATAGGCTTTTTAAAAATCTATTACTACCTCTGCTTGTGAGTTGTTGCCCACTAATGCTTACGAACTTGCGTGAAATTTTAATGCTTGAATCAAGATGAAAATATCTTTTAAGATTGAAGGCCAGGTTTGATAAGAGAGACGGAGTATGGGATTGGATTACCAATCCTGTGGGTCCATTAATTTTCATGTTTGGTGTGTAATTTGAGGACCGGACTAGCAGTCCCATGTGACTAGCAATCCCCCATTTGTATTGTTTCATCATTACCTTGGATGCTTTTATCTAGAAATGACTAGAAAACGTGGCTCAAAGAAATCTTCATTGGAAATCTGAAAAAAAATGTAATTTTTCATTTGAAATCTAAAAAAAAAAAAAAAAAAAAAAAAGACATGAAAACATGTTGTTGAGCTACTGATGAAAAATGGTGTTTCCAAATAAGGGTAGAATTAGAAACAAATTATTTTTACTCAATCCTATCCTAAGCAAAACAAACATGTTATTAGTAATCCCATGATCTAATCCTGTGCAAAACAAACATGAGGGAAGGATTCATCTCCTCATTAATAATTGATAGGTGCTGAAAAGCACCCATTAATCCTTTCAATTTATGTTTTGTTAGTTAGGTTATGTAGTTAACTAATTAGCATTAGTTGGTTTGTGGTGTTTCAGGCCTTGGAAGCTCGAGAACTTGGAAAACGTGTTTTGGAGTGATTTTAAAGCGCCGAGGATGGGAAGATGTGCATAAAAAGGAGCGGAAACTCAAGTTGCAGCATCTCTGGACCAGACCAACACTTTCCGGGACCGGACCAGCACTTAACATGACGAATCCTACCTTGCAGCACCCTTCGTCCGGACGAGGAAAATTCTTGGTCCGGACGAAGCATACCGGCGGGTTCATACAGCTCCCAGCTTCTCTGGTCCGGACCCCCATGTCTTGGTCCGGTCAAACGAACACGAAAATCAACTTTTTGGACGCGTTTTATGTAACTTTTAGGTCTCCTAGTATAAATAGAACATCAGAACATAATGCTAGGGTTCCCCAACTATTGAGAGAGGCTATTTTGAGAGAAAACTCATTGTTCTTCATGAGTTCTTCGAATCAAAGCTTGTCGATCATCACCATGTCCGGCTAAACCCCTTTTCTAGGGGGAGGATGAAGTTCTTCACCAAGTAACCTTGCTTTCCTGCGTAGATTATGGTTATTATTCGGATCGGATTACATGCTAAGAATTCGATTTCATATGATCAATGGAATTATAATTTTATTCTTTCAATCTGTTGTGTATTTGTATTCACGTGCTCAAATACCGTAATCATGTAATTATTTTCAATGGTGCGATTGTTGTTCTGAGATGGATTATGCGCGTAAGACGGATCGTGCCGCGATAGTGAGACGGTCCGTGCTATGGGATAGTCCATGCCTTTTAACAACCGCTATATCTTCTTGACAATTATCGTTAGGGTTTGCAAACCCTAATGATAATCCTTTGCGATTCGAGTATTAATCATATCTATTTGATGCTTGGTTATGCGGTATGAACGGATTCTAAACCCTAGATCTTCTTCCGAAACAGTTTCACCTTTTAAATTATTGCACTCTTTAGTTCAATTAGTTCACCAACAATCAAACCCCTTTTTACCAAATTAAACTAGAGGTTAATTGGAATTAACGCAACTCAGCCATTTGTCTCCGTGGATCGACACTCGGACTTAACCGCTATTCTTCTGAGTAGTAGTTAATTCTAAGTAATTATAAATGTATTTTTGACTCGGCACGACACGATCAATAATCCCATCACAATCCCAATCCCAATCCCAATCCCAATCCCATCTCATTACCAATCCCTCCAAAATGAAACCTCGTATCAAACGGGGCCAAAAAATCTATTCATTTATGCTTTGATAAGAGAGATGGAGCATGAGATTGGATTACCAATCCTGTGGGCCCATTAATTTTCATGTTTGGTGTGCAATTTGAGGACTGGACTAGCAGTCCCATGGGACTACGAAACCCCCATTTTCATGGGATTGGCCAACTCAAGGGGGTTGGGTATTATGAAACCTATCCCATGGGATTGAGTCTAGAAAGACAACATTGTCCTCTTCCTTTTCGTTTATTTCCCCAATACGCACCTCTGGTGCTGCTCTTGCTTTTAGTTCATTTGTTTTCATTTGTTTTTTTTTTAAAATTATGTTGTTGCTTTTCGTTCATTTGTTTTAGTTTTTTTTTTTTTTTTTGCTTGTGATTCTAAAATTGTTTCTACACCAAATATCTGGGTAAGAATCAAGGATTAAGCTGTTCCCAGCTTTCTTTTTTTTTTCCTTGGATGATATGAAGTTCACATAAATCACAACTCATTACTATCGTCGTTCAATCTGTTGTATTCAAGTTACTAGCTCGTTGATTCATTTTATCCATTGGAAATCTGGACAAAAAAATTATTATTATTCATTTGAAATATGGGGAAAAAAAAGGAGGAAAATTTGCCATTGAAATCTGGGAAAAAAAAAAAACTTCCAAATAAATATGTTATGTGGTCAAATGGTTCTTGAATTTGGTCAAAGGGAAATTCATGGCTTGCCTCCCTATAACCTGGTGATGAAAAATGGTGTTTCCATGTAAGGGTAGAAGTGGAACAAATTATTTTAACTCAATCCTATTCTATGCAAAACAAACATGTTATTAGTAATCCCATGATCTAATCCCGTGCAAAACAAACATGAGGGAAGGATTCATCTCCTCATTAATAATCTCACCTCATTACCAATCCCAATCCTAATCCCACCTCATTACCAATCCCTTTGAAACGAAATCTCGTATCAAACGGGGCCTTAGATATTACTAAAACGCTGACATCACCAGATTCTGTCAACACAAAAGGGAGGATTTTTCATATTGTCAAAAAAAGTAAGGAAGTGTCTGTAATTTTAAAATTTTGAGGGGAGATTTCTTGTAAGCAGCTGCTGAGGCAATGTGGTGGGGCGGTGGCGCGACCTGCACCCATTGCAAGTAATTTATTTTAAAGAGCATCTCAAATGGTTTGAATTTCTTTTAATTTAACGTTATTTTTTTAATGGGAATTGATATTCGCACTCCCAATTTTGATGCAGGGGCTCCAAGCTATAGTAGTTTTCCAAAATTACCCGTTTGTATGTTCTATGATTTACTTCAGGCACTCCAAAAAAACTTTACTCTTCCCCTTTACTTCAGGCACTCCAAAAAAGCAAATAGTTTTTTTTATCAAAAAAAAAAGAAAAAAAGAAGCACATAGTTGCTCAACTCCTTTTATTGCACGTCACTGAATTGCCTACTTCCACGTGTAATGTTTCCTTGGTAGAGTCTTTATGTTATTGTCTCCATATTCTGCACCAGGACAACCTGGACAAGTGGTCTTCGGCCTATGATTGTAAAACCATCCGTTTGTCCATGCAAAGTCTCTTGAGAGTTCTGTTACTTTTCCTCTGAAGAGTTCTCTAATTTTGGTGATGTGCTTTGTTTGTCTCACTATGAGTTTTAAAATGTAAATTTGCGGCACTTATGAAGATTTTGAGGGAAAAATGGTAGACAATGAGTACGAAAATATAAAGATCTTGTGTCGCAGCCGTTATAAAGATTTTGCAGCATCAACTTTTCAATTGTGTGCTGTTTATTTTGGAGAATTCTAGCAATATTTTTTTTTGTGTGCAAAGTGGCGTGAAGCAATCTGACATAGATGCATATTAGGAACCTAATGTTTATGTTGTGAATGTTTAATGTTTGGAACGTAATATTAATATTAATGTTTAGAACCTAATGTTTATATTTGGTTTTGGTTCATTTTTTCGTTTGGAGTGCCTTAGTAAATGAGGAGATAATTTGGAGTCGGAGTGCCTCCAATAATTTTTATATCTTAAAAATGGTAGTTTTGTAACTTAATTAAATATTGAAGTGCTTGCATAAAAAAAAGGAGCCCCAAAATCAACACCCTTTTTAATTTGTTACAGTGATATTTTGTCAACTTTTAGGAAGGTTGTTCTGATGATTTAAAAGACATTCCTTACCATGAGCATCACGGCTGTTGGATTGTTTGACTCATTTACAGAGATTTGAACAAAAAGATAGTAAAATGCGAAAGCTGATGTGATAATAAATGTTTTTGAAATTTTTGGGGTCAAATTGGCTTTAGAAAAAAGTTATTTTTTAGTTTCGTAAACAACAATCCACTAGAGGAATTGAGCCATCTTGTTAAATAATGGTTTTGACTTGAGGAATTATATAACGACTCGGATCCACAAGCTCCACAAAAAGAAAATAATACGACCTAATCATTTTATTCCAATAATAATAATATTTACAGCTTATCTTTAAAAGAGTACAATTATAAAAAAAATAAATCCAGCTACACTTCTACGCTCCAATGCCCGACCCGTCAAACTCTCGCTTCCGCAGCCAACCTGAAAAGTAAATGTAGCTGGAAAGTATACAATACGACGGGAACAGAAGCGGCTCAGAAATAAATGAGACCAACCAACGATTACAAGGAGTCAAATAACACATCCACACGATAGGACCTTATTCGGCCCTCAGTATATGGCCAGTGACCTGTCCCACTTGCCTCACCCAGCCCACTCTGAGGCTTCTCGGGCTGATGGCACAGTAGATATTCACTCGGTCATATACTAAACAATTCCATGACACACAACCACTACCCTCAAACCAACCACGTACCACAGCTCCACAAGAATTCATAGAACTCAATAACCTGAAAAGGAATTGAAAGTAGGACCACAAAGGAAATGCTCCGGAGATTTAGGAGTGCATTTATATACTTCCGGTGATTAAGATCACCACCGTTAAACATGTAAGCATCGCCGTCGTTAAGAACATACTGAAATCTTGTCCAAATCGGATAGCATATCAATGTTGATCGGTCGACCCAAATCCATCTCATGCGTGAATCTCTCTGTAGCGGCCAGGTCCACAAGGACCAGAAGGCCCCAGCTCAGAAGGCCCTAGCTCTCTCCCCAAAAGGGGGAGGAATCACCTCCGCAGAATCTGCAAAGGCGTATGCAGATCGAACGGTCTTGCTCTCGCCGAGCAGAATACACTCTCGGCCCACGGTGGGTAGGTCCGGATCTAGACGAATATTGAAATGAAGGAAGGTCTTGCCCTCGGACTCGACTCAGACATATGGCTCTCGGCGTGGCTTTCAGATGGCCCTCAGGGGCTTCACCGCTCGGCATCTTGGTAATCCGCGCATCCGAGCGTGTCACGGGCCGAGTCGGTTGATGCCGGTCTGGTGGGGCTCGGGGATTTCCTGAGATCGGCGGTGGCGTGCCTGACACGATGGGCAGTTCATGATGGATCATTAAATGCGGCAGTCACCTACCTTGCCTTCTACGCTTGTATGTGGGCGATGAGGGATTATCCTTAGACGAATTGACCCTTCAAACCCACGTGACATGACGTCAGCCGAAGCGCGGCGTCTGCAGCAGAGATTGTGGTCACACAGCCGTCATTCCCGGTACGGATGGCGAGCGTGAGGGGCACGGGGGGCGTGGTAGGTACACTCTCCTCTGCCTATAAATACCAAACTCAACTACCACACTGAGCATCTCTCTCTCCTCGTTCGATACCCTCTTAACTCACTTTCTCTCTCTAAGTTTCCAGGACACTTCTTCTTCTCCGGTTACTTATTTAACCATCGGAGTTCCTTCCCGGACCACCACCATTCGGGTTAGGCACTAACGTGGTTGTTCACGTGTGCATGCCTCTCTCGGTCAAGGAGCTAGGATTCCGACAAAGCTTACTCATTCTACCACCCTCCATTCCACACCAGAAAGGCCAAAGAGGTTATTCCGGCGAAGCCACCCCCACACTCTCTCCACTGACTCTTCTTATTCTTATTCTTGTCTTGTTTTATACACTGCTATGGACCCAAGGCAGCCACCACATTAACCATGCCACACGTCTAACTATCATCTTGCATGTAAATGCCGCATATGCCCATGTAAACTTGACACCTAATTTTCTCATGCATAATAAAAATACTATAAATTGCTTGTAGTCCAAAATATAAATATCGGGTATTACAAATTACTTGTCATTGGAGATGCTCGAATAGTTGCTACTACTTTTGTTATTAGCCTATGAGGACATTTTCAGCCGGCATGAATTATTAGACCATTAATGTGAGAAATGAATCAGTGTTATGGTAGAATTACGTTTATAGAGGGACATATTAGAAATAACAGTGACACACAGAGAACAAAATTATTAGGCATAGCTTGCAAAATGTGAGCAAAATTACTATTAGGCATAGCTTGCAAAATGTGAACTATTAGCGTCGTATTATTCTCGTTAAGTAGAACTATTAATCCCAAAATTTCAGGGGGTCAGGTTTAATGAAGGAGGAAGTCTGGGCCGTTGGATTAAATCCAACGGCTGTGGAGGCAGGACCGAATTTCTCCCAAAATCAGGGAGTCCGGAGGAGAAGTATACCTATATATATATGGAATAATTTCTTAAGAGGGAGCCCTCACAAATTTCTTACGGGAAAAGCATTGTCGGCCGTTGGATTTGCGCACAGCCATCAACGGCTGAGATTAAAAAATACCACACGCGGGTCAAAGACTCACGCGGGTTAGGATTCAGGTTTGTTTAACCCCCCATCTGGATCCCTTCCCCTCATTTCATGTGTTCTTCATTGAGAGAAGAGAGAGAGAGAGAGAGAGAGGAAAATGGCAATTTCAAAACCTGACACACCGATCGACGAAGAACGATCGATTTCGTGAATGAATCGACCAAAACGGAAGGTATAATCTCTTTCCCTTCTCTTCTCTCTATCTCTGGTTCGTATTTGTTCGATTTGTACTCAAATTGTTTTCTGGGTTTTGATGGTTTTTAGGGTTTTCAACCACAAACAAAAGTATAAACGACTTTCTCTCTTCACGAAAGTGGGATTTTCTCTCTTCACGACTTTCCTCTTGAGCTTGGGGTGGTTGGCTTCATCAGTCTTTCCCAATACTGCTTCATCTTCATCAAGAAACCAGAGTTTCAACCAAATGGTTAATCAAGAATGCTTCGTTGATGGCATCATAAAGCTGCTGTCCGAACACTCTACATGTTGCTATCCGACAAGTGTTTCCCATGTGCCTTTTGATATGACACCAAATCCCATCCATCTGCATGATAAAGAATAACTAATAAAATGGAACATTCACAAAACCAATCTATACTAAATTTTGTTGTAGTGATCGTCTCAATCTCCATCATTTAACCCACTATAACTGTAGACATCCCAATTTTTGTGCATCCCCAATACTCAAAAGTACCTTGGAAAAGCTAAGTGAGAAATCATATTTTTTTACAAAACCATGCGGTTTACCTTGCTAGCCGTACGGCTTACCATTCCATAACTCAGCCGTACGGTTTACCTAGTATAACCGTACGGTCTACCTCTCTAGCCGTACGGCTAAGTGTATGAAAATATTCGTTTTGCCAGCAAGAGCATCTCATCATGAAATGGCAGGGAATCGTACTCATTTTTATTCTTTTCTCCGCCTATAAAAAACCTTCATCCTCTCCTTCTTCAACACACAGAAAATTCCCCTACTCCGACGTTATGCCGGAAAACTCTCCGATCATTTTCGTCAAAACCCCGTCCAAACTCCCTATAAACTTCAGCATATCCTATTTCCTTCATTCAAAACCTCCCGGTGATCCACCCGTACGCATCAAATCCGTTTTAATCCATTCTCCAGAGTCCAAGCCAAAGTTTCGAAATTCTCGATTCGAAAATTTCCAAAGAAGGTACAACCATACTTCTAAAACCGGGTTCAAAAGCCTAGATTCTTTTAGGGGGTCCTCCCGGGTCTAGGGTGACTTCAATAGTCATTTCTAGGCTCGGGTGGTTGAAAGTTTCGTAAAAATCAGATTTTTCAAACAAAAATAGGTTTATTTCAAAACCAAAATTTTGAAAAATTTCTCCAAAATAAACCGCATACGGTTAATTTAAGGAAACCGTCGGTTAAGTTTAATAAGCTTAGGTGATGTTTGGAACCGTATTTAGTAATGTCAAAAAATTTCCTCTGTTTTCCCCTTTGTTCATGCTCTGTTTTCTCATTTTGTAAATTGCTTATTGCATTTCACCCCTTTAATCTTCTATTATTACTATTTAAGTCCTTTGTTTAATTTTATTTCCGTTATGGTTCTATTTATTTATTTATTTATTTATTTACTTTTTATTTTTCTTGTTATCTATCTGTTTAACTGTCAAAGTTTTCAATAAAACGTTTTCATAAAATCCCACAAAAATTTAGTAGAGACCGGGAATTTCCCGGGCGAGCGGGGTGCTTTTCAATAAAACCTTCCCCGTTCGTAACCTGGCTTCCGAATCCAAGAATCTTTTCGCAGATCAAATCTTTTCCAAAACGGCACAAGAGTCATTCTTTATTTTCAAAACGGTTTCTCGGGTACCAAAAACTTTTCATATAAACCCCGGGTGGCGACTCGCATTTTTTCTGTTTTCCTAGAGCAGCGCGTGGATCCCACCACCGTCCACAAAATGGCGACTCTGCTGGGGAAGTTTTAAATTAATTCTTATTTTGGTATTTTGCACTCGTAAAACGACCCCCGAAAGCTTGACAAAAACGAACACGCCCCGCGTGATCGAGAAAGGAATGGTGCAGTAACAGGGCTACGCCCGACCAATCCGGACTGGAGCTTTCCCGGTTGTTTGCCTGCGTGAAATTTCAGAATAAAAATTGATTTATTGGCGAGCCAAATTTGAAAAATATTTGTGGGATTTTGAAAACAGTTTTATTGCTAAACTTTTGCATTGCACGTGCATGGTTACTAGCCTCGCCGCTGCGTCTTGGTTACCCTACCCGGCTTGCCGGTGTTAGGACATCCCAAGATTCTCGGCAACCCCGGACAATGATGAGCCAGCCTGCCGTTCGACCTTTGCCATGCAGTACACTTGGCACTGGGAGGCAAATATTGGCTCTAGTCTAGGTAACCCCTTTAACCAAAACCCAGCCTTTGCATATAGTAAACTATAGTACCTTCCAACCTAAGACAGGGGCCCGCAGGGTAGGACTATCTGTTATATCTTGTTTACCTGTTATCTGTTATATTTTGTTTACCTGTTAGCATATCATCTGTTTACCTGTACGTCTTATCTGCCCATCCATTGTTCATCCATCCTTGTATATATCACTCCATGTACATACTGTCTCCATCTTGCATGCATACTTAGGAGAGCTTAACCTTGGATCATTACATCATGTTCACATTCATAAGGATTGCTCCGACAATCACACATTATGATGGATAGACGAGAATTCCCCTCTTCAAAAAAAAAAAAAATCAATCAAAAACAAAACAAAAATTCAAAAAAATGCTACAACTGGCTCTCTTTCCCAAAGTGAAATACGCATTTCCTTCTTGGTAGAGTCATCATGTCTGGAGGGCCATACAAGCGATTCAAGTCTACCCTCACCACCCACCAAGGGGCGCCCGTGTGGATAATCGAGGAAGTTCAGCCCGAGCTACCCCCGTGCAAGCCAGAAGGGCCTCAGCCAGGAAAGCTCAACATAGAAGACCATATGGGGGAAGAACTTGATCAGAAACTCAGTCTGCTGGCTGAGGCCAATTTGCCAGGGGTGTCTCTCCAGTGGGATGCAAATGAAGGATGGAAATTCTGCTTTCCAGAAGAACCAGAACCGATGCCAGAAAAGATCACCTTAATGATGGAACAGGATGACGAGGGGGTCACAGCCATGCCACCCGTGAAATACTTTGATGCCAACGGCCAGCCCGTCTACTACTTTCAAGACCCGATCACGGGCCATAAGTATTGGGACGATTGTGAATGTGATGTCTGTTTTGCAGACTGTGTTCTCAATAATGATGGCATGACCCCACAGCAGCTTAAGGAACAGTACAAGCAAGAGAAGAACGAGGACCCCAAGGGTAAAGGAAAGGCTGACGAAACAGGACCTTCCACGGGACCGACGTCTCCTAATCAGCCCTCCTCTTAAGAACGGCTTTCAAAGCCAGAAGTGGTCATCCAGTGATCAAATCAAGCCAACAAGGGTTTCTTTTGAAGAATCAAGTCAACATGCGATTCTTGTCTGTTATCGAGTCTGTTGCTGCCTATTATCGAGTCTGTTGCCATCTAATTTTCGAGTTTGTCGCCAGATGTAAATATCCGCTGACCTAATCCAGCCAGCAGGGGTTCTTTTGAAGAATCAAGCCAGCTCGTGATTCTTAGTACCTTTAATTATCGAGTCTGTTGTTGATGTTTGATTATCGAGTCTGTTGCCGTTTAATTATCGAGTCTGTCGCCAGATCCAATGTCAAGTCTGTCGTGTCAGTTTGTAAAAATTCCATGCGTTTAATGAAAAAGACCTTTTGAGAAAAAGAGCCAATTTTGTAGTCCCGAACTACGTCACGGCCTGATTCCTCTCCATGGGGATACGTAGGCAACCTCCGGTCCGGCCGTTGTTTTCATAAATCGTGAGAATTTGAATATATCCAACATAATAAGAAGGGAATTGGGGCAATCCTTTCATGCATCATGCATCATGCATCATTTTCTTGTACATAGACTCTTTTCCATTTTTGCACATACACTGCACATTGCATCCCTGAGTTCTGTTTGTGCATATCATCAGTACTAACCATTGGCAAAAAGAAGAAAAACCTCATACCGGGTTGGACTCGAATCCCCGAACAGCGATTGGTTCGAACTGAGTCAGGAAAAGAATAGTCAACCAGGAGTTCAGTTATGGCAGAAGAAACAGATGAAATTCAGCTTCTCAAGGATGCTTTAGAGGAACAGAAAACCAACAGCGCCAAGCAAATGGCCCAAATGATGCTCATGATTCAGAAATTAACTTCTCAACTCCCGCCACCAGCAGGAGCATCAGGCAGCCAAAACATGGAATCAGTATTGGCCAAGCTCTCTAAACTCGAAGAGTCTGTTCAGAAACAGGAGAAAATAGCAGCTACAGGAATCGATATGGAGAAGTTGTGCCTTTTCCCAGATGCGAAGCTCCCCGACAAGTTCAAACCAATGGATTGGGACAAGTTTGATGGCAGTGGTGACCCGAAAGCTCATCTGCAAACATATGTGGGTACTCTATCCATGTATGACGTTGGGAAGGATGCAATGGGCCAAATGTTCCAACAAACCCTGACTGGGCCTGCACTCCGCTGGTTTCTGAATCTGGACATCTCAAAGAAGAAGACATGGGAAGATATTGGGGCAGCCTTTGTCGCCCAATACAATTACAACATTCAGCTTGAGATGACTGTGCGGGAACTGGAGTCAACCAAGATAGGGAAGAATGAGTCCTTTGCTGACTTTGTTAAGAGGTGGAGAGGGAAAGCCTCTCAGATGATGGAACGACCTTCAGAAAAGGAACAGATGAGAATTATCACAAGGAATCTAGAACCGGATTTTGCCAAGCACTTGGTGGTCTTTCAAACCACCGCTGACTTCAAAACTTTCTATGAAGCCGGCCTGGCAGTTGAAGATGCTCTCCGAAGCGGCATATTTGAGAAAGGTGAATCTACCCCTAAACCAAGACGAATCTACTCGCAACAGCAACACCTTGTTTGGACCCAGCAACTACAATCAAAACCAAGCCAGCTCTTCCAACCCCAAACCAGTCAAAACCGAACCTGTTAACCAGATTGCAACCCAGTCACGATTCCAGCAAACAACTCCCCCACCAAGGAGAGAATTTCACCCACTCCCATTCCCCCTTGTCACAGTATACAAAAAACTCCTCGACCGAAAAGCTATCCAGCCTCTCGAACCTCGAGAACTACCCAAAGAACTCTCCCCCAACCACAATCCAAATACCTACTGTGCCTACCACCAGATGCCCGGCCATCACACCAACAATTGCATGCGTCTCAAACACAAAATTCAAGATCTTGTGGACGACGGAACCATCCCACTTCCTGATCCAAAGCCCAACACCATTTCCAACCCTTTGCCAAACCACAAGCAAAACACTCAAGTCAGCCAGATATCCATCATCCCCACTACAAAAAACCTTACCTCCACTACATTTGACCCAAGCCTATATATCATCACAGCCACCGAGCCAAAGCCCGTTGTCTCCCTGCCAGAAGACCTTGGGGTTCATTTCCTTTCACGCACCCGTACAATGCAAAATCCAAGATGGAGTGACGTTGTGGAGGAAGAAGAATGGTCCATGAGCGATCAGGATTGGGAGGAATCCCGTCAAGCATTGTTTGGTTCTTTGCTAATCTCTGGAGACCCAAGCCAATTCATCATCCCTGAATTCCTAGAGAAGCCCACTATTCACATGCCAGAAAGTTCTCGTGTCTATCTGATTGGTGTTACTGAGCAAGACGAAGAAGAAAGGGATACAAATCCTCTAGGAGAAATGCTGAGGCCAAACAGACATCTAGCAGACGGTATTTCGCCGCTTGCATACTTCAGAGAGGAAGGTCGTTCTGACATAGAAGCTGCCTTTGGAAACCAAGATTGGTTCCCACAAGCATACATCAATGACGGGTCTTTACCACGGCCATCAGCACCATTCCCGCCGTCATCTAATGTATCAGTACTGGTCGACGACCCTCTGGCTACCATCTGGGATGAAGAAGCAGTAGTCGATATCCGAGTAAGCAATGATGAGGTGTGGACTGTCAACAGAGCCATGTTGGACCCATCCTTTTGGCAAGACTCTGAGGTAGACAACCTCAAGACAGAGATGGAAGCGGTAAAAATCGAGGAACAAAGGGCCAGAAACGATCTGATGAATTTCTGGGCCGAGGATCAAGAGACAATGCAGAAAAGGGAAGCTATCAGGGCTGGCAAACGAAAGGTCAATGAAGAATACATGAATTTCTGGGGTGAAAATCAGGAGTTATGGGAAGAAACGGTCAACAGAATAACCAGAAGTGGTCGAATCTATCAACCAGCTCACCTCCAAGGAGGAAATTCCTCCAACCATGCCACAATGGGGGACTTTATCTGGGATGATCCCATTCTCGAGGACACAATTCCTGACCATCCGGAAGGCACTATCCAACAGAACCCGGCTGCTAGGCCACTCCCGAAGAATTCCCCGATAACAAGTGATCCAATTCAGAAACAGCTCGAAAGAACTCCGGCCTCAGTGTCGATTTGGGGGTTACTCTCTTCATCTCGGGAGCATCGTCAGAAACTGATCAAAGTTCTATCAAACATGGAGGTACCACCAGATACTCCTCCTGAAACAATGGTGGCACTGCTTACACCAACTCATGCAAAACATGTTGTGGTTTTCACTGAAAAGGATCTGCCACCAGAAGGAGCCGGTCACAACAAGCCATTGCACATTACTCTGAAATGCAAAGAAAAGTGGGTCCCAATCGTGCTATTGGACAACGGATCTGCCTTAAATGTTTGTCCCCTGCGTACAGCTTATTGTCTGGGTTTTAAGAACAAGGATTTTCAACCGTCAAATCTTGGGGTACGCGCCTATGATAACACTCGACGGGACGTAATTGGAACCATTCAGATGGAAATAATGATTGAAGATTTTGAGACCAGTGTTGAATTTCATGTACTCGACATCCCCTCGTCATTCAACTTGTTGCTAGGCAGGCCGTGGCTCCACCGATCAGACATCATGGATGTACCTTCCTCCCTGCACCAGAAAGTTCAGCTTGGGCTGGCCACAGGAACTTTGACCATCTATGGAGATTCTGGAATCCGCCCGCATGTCCCCGACAATGCTCCCTTGCTTGAGATAGCTCACGGAGAAGAGGACATCACTCTGGGAGGTTTTTCTTTTGACACTTCCAACGGTGTATTCACTATCAAAATGGACGAGGATTTTTCGATAAAATCAACCGCTCTAGATATGATGCTAAAAATGGAGTATTTGCCCGGTCTAGGGCTTGGTCGCAACAATCAGGGGGTAGCAGAATTCCCCAAGTTTCTAACAAACAACCACCGTTTTGGGCTCGGTTATGAAAACGATCGTGGAAAGAGGGTGCAAGCTTGTGCCAAGAAAGGGCCCATCCACTTCACAAAAGCTTCAGAGGCTATTTATCAAGGGGAGCCAGAGCCATTCTGGGATATGGAAACAAAAACCAAGCTGCCAGGATTTGAAATCTTTTCTGACAACACCTGGAGTAGCGAGGATGAAACAGAAGAATGGGAGGAGCCAGCTAAGAGGCTTCATGTTGACTGGATCAAAGTTCTTGACTCAGGGGATCTTTTATCGCTGTTTGGGGAAGAAAGTCCACTAGGTATGAGAAAGGGTGAGCCTGCTGCGACGCTTGTCGATTTAAAGCCTGTTGAGGATATGGAGCTGATGATGCTGGGACAGGAAGCTCTAGAAGATGTTACCACGCTCATTGTGGATGCCAATGGAACTTATAAAAATTGCACTTTTGTACCTAGAATCATTTACACTGACACTGATCTTGAATCTAAGTCTGAGTCTAGCACTGCATCTAGCATTAAGTCTGGTTTTGAGTCGGAGCTTGAATCTGTTATCACTCCATGTCATCACTTCTCTTTTGAATTTGAGTCCACTCTCATGTATCATGCCCCTGGGGCCCCCTCCTTTGAAATAAATGAAATCGACTTTGCTTACCTTGCTGTGTCTGAAATAAATTGTGTCGACCCTGATGACGAGGGGATCGAGTTTGAGGAAGAAATTCCAAAAGAACTCCGATCTCTAATCGAAAGGGAAGATGAAAGGCATGCTCAGCCTATAAAAGAAGAAGTTGTTTCTATAAATTTGAGAGATGGGAGTAATCCGCGCATGGTTCAAATCGGTTCCGGACTGTCTCCGGAAGAATTTAAAGCCCACTCGGATCTCCTGAAAGAATTCGAGGATGTTTTTGCATGGTCACACGCAGATATGCCCGGTATCGACCCTGAGATAGTGGAGCATCGAATCCCTTTGTACTCTGATGCAAAGCCTGTCAAGCAGAAACTGAGGAAGATGAGACCAGATTGGGTGTTGGAAATCAAGAAGGAAGTTCAGAGACAGATAGATGCAGGATTCCTAATAGTCACTGAATACCCTCAATGGGTCGCGAATATTGTGCCTGTTCCTAAAAAGAATGGGAAGATCAGGATCTGTGTAGACTTCAGGGATCTGAACAAAGCAAGCCCGAAAGATGATTTTCCGCTGCCACACATAGACGTATTAGTGGATAACACCGCAGGGCACGCATTGCTATCATTCATGGATGGATTCTCGGGTTACAATCAGATTCTCATGGCTCCCGAAGATCGTGAAAAGACCACCTTTACCACAGAATGGGGTACCTACTGCTACAGGGTTATGCCATTCGGGCTAAAAACGCAGGATCTACCTACCAGAGAGCTGCCACGACGTTGTTACATGACATGATCCACAAGGAAGTAGAAGTGTATGTGGATGACATGATTGTCAAGGCCAAGGAAAGGGAAGGGCATCTGCCTGCCCTCAGGAAATTCTTCGAGAGAATCCGCAAATACAGATTGCGCCTCAATCCAGAGAAATGTACATTCGGAGTCACGGCGGGAAAAATGCTCGGATTCATGATCACCACACGAGGGATCGAGGTGGATCCGTCAAAAATCAAAGCCATCTTGGAAATGGAGCCACCTCGAACAGAGAAGGAAATACGGAGCTTCCTTGGGAAGATCCAGTTTATCAGCAGATTCATCGCCAAGTTAACCTCTACTTGCGAGCCGATGTTTCGATTACTCAAGAAAGGTGTGTCATTCAAGTGGGACGATCAGTGTCAGCAAGCTTTCGAGACCATCAAGAAATATCTCCAGAACCCCCCGGTATTAACACCACCCGTGCTGGGGGCAACCTCTCATTCTATACTTATCCGTCACATCTTCAGCTATGGGATGTATGTTGGCACAAGAAGGAGAAAAGGGAAGTGAAAAAGCTGTTTACTACATCAGCAAGAAAATGATGGGGTGTGAAGAGCGATACACGTCACTGGAGAAAGTCTGTTGGGCTTTAATCTGGGCTTCCAAGAAGTTGAGACACTACATGTTAGCTTATTCCGTGAGGCTAATTTCGCGAATGGATCCACTCAAGTATCTGTTCGAAAAGCCAGCGTTGACAGGCAAACTGGCACGGTGGTTGCTAATGCTAGCTGAGTTTGATATCAAGTACGTCACTCGGAAGTCAGTAAAAGGAAAAGCAGTTGCAGAATTCCTGGCAGACCATCCTGTGGAAGGGCCAGAGGATGTAGAGTTCGAATTCCCCGACGAGAATGTAATGACAGCAACCCATGATGTCTGGATGATGTATTTTGATGGAGCCGCCAATCAGAAAGGATTCGGGATCGGAATACTGCTGGTCTCACCAGAAGGGTCACACATCCCTCTTGCTTTCAAACTAAATTTCGAAGTAACCAACAACCAAGCAGAATATGAAGCATGCATAGTAGGGATGGAAGCTGCCTTGGAGATCGGAGTTAAGAAACTGGAGGTAGTCGGAGACTCCAATTTGGTGGTGTCACAAGCCAACAGGGAGTGGAAGGTGAAAGAAGACAAGCTCAAACCCTACCACCAAGATCTCGAAGATCTAATCCCACGATTTCAAACAGTCACCTTCACTCATGTGCCAAGGTTAAAGAATCGATTTGCCGATGCTCTAGCTACTTTGGCCTCAATGGTGGAGATACCAGATGGAATTAAGCTCAGACCAATCACAATTGAGCAGAGGGACAAGCCTGTTTTTGAATATGTCATGGTTGTCAATGAGCCTGACGACGGTCTACCATGGTATCACGACATTTGGAACTTCATCGAGAAAAGGGAGTATCCGGCAGGAACTGAAAAGAAGGATCAGATTGCTCTTCGGAGATTGGCCTCTCAATACATCATCTGCGGAGGAAAGCTATACCGGCGGTCACATTGCGGGATGCATAAGTTGTGTGTGCATGGTACAGAAGCCACCATGATCATGGAAGAAATTCACGAAGGGTCTGCGGTCCTCACATGAATGGAATAATGCTTGCAAAGAAGATTCTCCGTCAGGGGTATTACTGGTCAACCATGGAAACTGAGTGCGTCCAGTACGTGAGACAGTGTCACAAATGCCAAATTCACGCTAATCTCATGCATGTACCACCGTCAGAATTGCACTCCATGACTTCACCTTGGCCATTCTCTACCTGGGGCATTGATGTCATTGGCAAAATTACTCCGGCAGCGTCTAACGGGCACAAGTTCATTTTGGTAGCAATCGATTACTTTACCAAATGGGTCGAAGCCACTTCATATGCAACTTTGACAGCAGTTCAAGTCTCCCACTTCATCAAGCAGAACATCATCTATCGATATGGTGTCCCCCAGGCTTTTGTGTCAGACAACGGGGTTCATTTCAAGGGAAGAGCCGCAGAAACTCTCGAAGATTTTGGAATCCAAGTTCACAAGTCAACTGTTTATCGGCCACAAACCAATGGAGCTGTGGAAGCAGCAAACAAAACCCTCAAAACGATACTAGAAAGGTCCACTCAGTCAGCAAGGGATTGGCACGAACAACTGCCGTTAGCATTATGGGGATACAGGACATCCATTCGTATTCCGACAGGGGCAACACCTTATTCTTTGGTATATGGCATGGAGGCCGTCCTCCCAATTGAGCTTGAAGTACCATCCTTGAGAGTCATGGTTGAATCAAAGATCAGCGAAGCAGAATGGCAAAGCTCGAGATTTGAAGAGCTTATGTTATTTGATGAAAGACGGCTCAAAGCTTTGTATCACGTCCAGGGTTATCAGCGCAGAATTGCACGGGCATTCAACAAGAAAGTGAAATCCAGGGATTTGCAAGAAGGTGACATGGTTTTAAAGGAGATCCGGGCTCCAGTCTTTGATCCCCGCGGGAAGTTTCGACCAAAATGGGCAGGTCCGTACATCATCAGGAAGATCTTGTCTGGAGGCGCAACACAACTCATCGATCTCGACGGCAACGAATTCTCCACTTTGGTTAACATGGATCAACTCAAGAGATATTACCCCTGAGAGAAGCTCGCTGGACTGAAAACCGCAATGGCGGGCAGTGCCAGGCAAAATTTAGAGCTAGCCTGCTAAGTCGAAAACCCACATCGGGCGATTTAGGCAAAAGTAAAGGCAAATCAATCAAACGAGCTCTCTAGACCGAAAACCCGAAAGGGCGGTACTAGGCAAAATTTAGAGCGCAAAAGGAGAGCATCAATACTCGAGCGAACCCAAGCCAAATTTGTACTTTCGAACTACGTCATGACCTGATTCCTGTAAAAAAAGGATACGTAGGCATCCTCACTTTGAGGACCGGTCGCCATCTTTTAAAAAATCTCTTTGAGTTGACATCTAGCCGTCACGTGTAAGTCAAAGTGCAACTCTCATAATTCATCTTTATTTAAATAAACTTCTTGGATTACATGGCTGAGCATGAAACTTTCAAAACACAAAGCAAACAACAGGGCATGACCTCGTAGACACCCCAAAATGAGACGTTTGTGTACATTTTTATCCCCGATGATGAAAAGAAACGCTCGGAAAGCCTCTCGGATTGAAATTCTTCAAGTCAACAAAGTCAATAGTGCCGCACGACACTCATCTCTCACGCACGCGCACGAAGCTTCAACAATCACGCACGGCAGCTTTTTGAATTTTGGCGGTCAGGTGTGCCGTACGGCACAGTTGGTGTACCGTACGGTACTGTTTGTGTACCGCACTGTGCCGTACGGCACTGTCATGCATAAACCGACTTTCACCCCTTTTGTTGACTTTGGCAGCCCTCCTTCATCATAATTCCGTGCAAGGATCAGAGGCTATCCCCTAGCTATCATCATTTTGTGTGGGCATCAAGGATACGTAATGACCAAGTCTATTCCTACTCCTATATATATGCCGATTGGTTTCCATGAAAATGGTGAAGAAAAATCACCACAAACCTCTCTCAAATTCTGTCCTAATTCCACCCTCAATCAAAATTACTCACTACCAATACTCCCCAGCCCCAGACATCACTCCCATAACTTTCCTCAAAGCAAAACTCAATCCAAAGTTCAATCCCCTGTTTTCCAATCCCAACCCGTGAGCCCATTCTTTCAAATTCACTCATCTCCATCAAACGACCAACCTTGTTGCTGCAGCAGAAGGGAATTCGAGTCCAGAAGAGGTCTAAGTTACGTTCAAGGAGTTCCAGAAGTATTTCAATCCGAGAGTTCAAAACCGAGGTATAATCCCGTTTCGCAAAATTTCATAACTTTGGTACCCTGAGGGGAGGGGTACCAAGTATGGAATGATCTCCTATATCATCTCCATACTTGGTATGCCCATGTTACATCAAAATCAAATTTTATACCTCCCCTGTTGCGTTAAACGGTGAAAACATCGCCTCGTATGGAGCAATTCAATGAGGAGGAACATCCCGTACTTGAACACACTGTTTTCCTATTCCAAATAATCTATTTTTAACCATGTTTCATGCCTTGTATGTGCCTCTGTTCAATCATATCGAAAAATCAAAGTTTCAAACTGTTGTGCAGCCAACAGTGCCGCACGGCACTCCTACTGTACCGCACGGTACACTTAGTGTGCCGTACGGCACTCTTTTGTAAAAATCTGAAATTTCAAATCAATTTCTTGTATAAACAGTTCAAACCCCTGATTATCGTTTATTTGCTATAATTTGCATGTTGCTTGCTTATTTTCATTATTATCATCTGCTTTGCTTGATAAATTGTTCATTTGAATAAGGTTTGGCATTAAAGTAGTTTCTAAAAATCCCACAAATGATTAGTAAAGACCGATTTAATCGGGCGAACAGGGTGCATTAAAACCCTTCCCCGTTCGTAACCTGGCTCCCGAATCCAAAACGAATCTCTGGTTTTCAAATTGTTTTATAAATCATTTTCTCAATCATTTTTCAAAACGGTTTCTCGGGTTCTAAACCATTTTCTAAAAACCCGGGTGGCGACTCTATTTTCAAAATCAAAAACAAATCTGGTGGACCGTCCACACATGACCTCACACGAAGCATCTCGTGGGTCTAAGCAATTTATTTCAGGCACATTAAGATTGAGTTCAAAAGTCAACTTTGGCTTCCATATTCTCTTGTTTCCATGTCTCTTATCAACCATCTTACATAACGCTCTGAAAGATTGACACTCGGATACTGATCTCTTGGAATGGTTACACGCTCCCTCCAAGTGTTCTGATAAGCTCTGAAAGTGGCAAAGTTGTGGTTCGGCATGACAAAGTTCTCTGATGGCGGTATTGACTGACGAACGCCAAGCTGACGGAGTATACGATTCGGAATGTAGAAGGTCCAGCGAGATAAACCAGCCAGAACCACCCGCTGACACCCCATGTTGCTCACAGTCATGACAGGACTATCAAGCCAAACCAAGCGCCAAACAATTACCTCTTCTGTAAGCCGGGAAAGCACCCTGAACCAGCCATGCACATCATCAGAAATTTCCAGAAAATCCCTCTGAATGAATCCCTGTGTTTCGTGAATTCGCCGCCGTGGCACCGGTTCCAACAAATTGGCTTTGTCACATAACCATATCTATATCAGAGAGAAAACCAGTAAGGAACCGTAGACAGCCCAAAACCTGAGCGTTGAGGTAAAACGAGAATGTGGGAAAAACCGGAAAAAGGAGAGCTGAGTGAAAAACCTACCTGTAAGAGCAAAGCACTACCTTCAAAAACATCGGTATCCCCAGAATGAACTCTGTCTAGTCCCATCAAAGTTTCCGCCAAAACCATCAGAGCCACATCTTTGCGCTCCTCAATTTGCATGGCAACACCAACCAGTGATGAACTCGCCTGCCCGTCGGACTGGACAAACAAGAAAGCAGCAAGCAAGCACAGACACAGTGCAAAACCTTCTGGACGAAATTGAGATATGATCCGCGGAATGTTGATAGTGCCCCCTTGAAGCATAGACTTCGCTGCTTTATTACTTATCCCGAGCTTGGCAGATAGCACATTGGCAAAGTTTACCCCATGCAAGGGTACGACCGGCATCTCCAGGTTAAACCCGCCGAGGTATGCATGGAACTCCTCCACAGTGGGGCATAACTCGTGAAGGCCGAAACGAAACACATGCACCTTCGGATCCCAGAATCGAACCGCAGCATGCAAGAGCTCAGGACGGATTGATATGTCCCGGATACGGCGCAGCGAAGTCAACCGGTGACCCTGAAAGTTAAGCCATCCGATGCTGTCAAGTTCATCAAGCCAAGGCCGAACCAAAGCCGAGAAACTCATGGTTAAATGAGGGATGTAAGAGAAACAAAGGGTTTTGAGTTTTTCAGGGCCCAAAAGAGCTGTGAAAGAAGGTCATTTATGGTATGCATGGATAGGAAAACTTTTGAATTGATTGCCTCGTAAAGTGTGCCAACATTGAAGAACGTGGAAAATCCTCTCAAGAGCTTGAAAGAACCTCGAAGAAAGTAAGGCCAGGTGATACAGAACCCTCAAATGACGATGGGTAGGCATGCAGGAACCCAGAGGTCTGCAACAAAACTCAAAATTTTGGCAGATTCAGAAGTGAGTCGTGCGGCTCATTTGGTTAGGCCGTACGGCCTATCTTAGTAAGCCGTACGGCTAACCTTGTGGTTTTCATGACCAAATTTTGGCTTTGGCCACCCGAAGTTGTTTTGTGCATATTTTGAGCACTTTCCCTATTCATACAAGTAATAATGAATGTTTTAAAGCCGTGGGAAAAATCAATTTGAATTTTGGGCCACATTGGCATGGGCGGGTACTCCGAAAACTCAAATACGCCAAAACAAGACAGCCCGAAACGTGTCATATCGCTCTTCTAGCATCAACGACTCCAGCAAGCCACGCCAAACATTCGCAAGGATACTATGGAGTTATTTGGTGGATTTTACGGAAAACTTTGAAGTCCCAGGATGCCTAAAGCCTGAAATTGCCCGAACAAGGGGCGCTGATGGGTCAAAACGTGTCCGAGTGTCAATGTTCTCATTCCATTCATCTGAGCAAGATACGACATGCATTTGTGATTTGTTGGAAATGTTGCTTGGAAAACATCATGTAAATTCAAGGTTTCGGACACAATGGGCCGTGTTATGGCCTCCTTGTAAAGTTTCAAAATCCAGTGAGTCAGTTTGTATATACATGTTTCATCATTCCCTTTCCAATCCAAACTTACATATTTTTATTTTTCTCAGGGGCATATATAGCATATTATCAACATTCAGTCACTCACAAAGCAATCATGTGCAAAACTTGACTTTTCTTTCAAAATGTGTCAGTGTGAATCATTTAAAACATTACAAATATGCGCAATCTATATAAGAACTAAATGGCATCCATATCATGAACATAAATGTACATCTATCTAGGGCAAACTGGCCCAGCATCAAAAGCTACCACGGCTCGCAGGCCGTATCCATGAAAAAGAGAAAAGTGGGGCAAACAGGCGCCCAAATCTAAACTGAGCACGCAGGCTCGTCCTAAAAACCACTACGTCGCCTCTTCGTAGGCAGGCGACGGCCAAGTGTCAGAAGTGGATCCTCCTCAGGGGTGTCCTCGCTACTGCTACCGCCACTGCTCTCTGCATCTCCCTCCCGGGGAAGCCACTGCTCTCTGCGGGCTGAACTCTCAGGGACACCCTCTCTCTCAGCAGAGGAACGCAGCACTCTGCCAGACGCTGGAATCACCAGCGGGACTGTAGACGGACCTCCACCAGCATTCTTCATCAAAGGCCTCCTACGAGGCGGTGCAGAAGGAAGTACGTCCTGCACAGAAAAGGAAAATTCATTAATAAAGCAGTCAAAGCATTCAAAATTTCAAAGACCAAAGCACAAAGGATACCTGGTCCGTCTCGCTAACGGGAAAAGCTCTACGGGTACGTCGAGACCGCCGACGTCCACCCGACTCACTGCCTCCAGTCCCGCGGTCACTGCTAGTACCGCGACCGCTGCTACTACCTCCAGCACCCCGGCCTCCGCGGCGGCCTCCTGCTCTACCTCTCCTCTCACTACCACCACGGCCACCTCCTGCACCGCGACTACCTCCAGTACCTCGGCCGCCTCCTCGGCCAGCTCTGCCACCACGTCCACCACCGGCTCCGTCATCCCCGTCATCGTCACCTCCACTAGCATGGGGCACAACGCCCGGCTCTACTCTCGGGTGCACCTCTGGAGCCCCGCCAATCGTCAGACTGCGAACCAAAGCCTCCAGGTCTCGCACCAGCTGAACAGCGGACGCAGCCCAGTCCGCCGGAATCTGCAGACAAAATCAAAAGCAAAAGCAGGTAACATGAATAAATGCTTAAATAAAACATGAAGTTTAATTATTTCTTGTTTTCAAATTTCAGGATTACCTCTGTCGCAGTAAGAGTAACTGGTGGGGTGACCTCAGGAACCACCACATACCCCATACTCCCGTTCGGCAACATCACGTCAATCTCTCTCCTCAGAACAGGTAGCACTGGACCCTCCATATCCAGACTATAAGCCAAGCTACTCACCACATAACCGTCGTAGTCCTCTGAGGGGCTAAAAACCAACTCTGTGTCTAGCACCGTGAACGCCTCCACCTCAGCCAAAGTATACTCCTGCGTCCTCTGAACAAACGGCGGAAGAGGGCCCGGCACTCTGAAGTGGTCTAAGCCCAGGGACTGGCGCGTCACCCTCTCACCCAAGTACCACTGCCACCCATATGGAGACTCCAACAACACGTGCCCTCGCGTCACCGCCCGACTCCGGGTCAAGTAAGGGGCACTCAACCTTCCCCACGCATCCCAGTTCACCTGCAGGGAACCATGGGTTACTTCCAAATTCAACAATGGAATCAAAGTGTCTGGAAAAGAAGTCAGAAAGTTTGGTATCATACCGTCTCACCCCTGGACTGGTCCAAGAAGACGCGAAAGAACCTCAGCTGCCCCTTCTTCCCACCTTTCCCGACATGCTCCTTGGTCCACTTCGCTGCCCGCGGAAGCACGCGTTTGTCTACGTGAGAGTTCTCTGGGGCCGGCACTCCAAACACCTCATAAGCCCATACCTGCATTGTTCAAGGAAATGTGTCAGTAACAGGAATGAAAACAACAATACATGGAGTATCTAAAGCAGGAAGAAATGACTTGGCATACCTCCAAGACCCTCCAGTAACCTCCAAGAGTGTTCGCCGCTCCGCGAACCACTGAGCCAAGGAAACAGTAAAAAGTGCCCAAGGCAGCTCCACCCCAGTCAAACCGGCCAGCCGTCCTCAAATCTGCCAAAGCAGGTAACCAACTCAGGTGCACTGAGTTCTGCCTATTCGGAAATAGTGCAGTGCCGAACAAGAAAAGCAAATAGGCTCTCGCCATCTGTGCAGCCTCAGCAGGAGACCTCGGCTCGTGATCCCATATCGCCGGTAAATGGTCACATCTCACCATCGCCTCATCTCCAACCTCCCTCCCCAGAAAGTGGCGCACGGCAGCCCTGTCCAAGTACAAACCAGAGTCGAAAGGTATCGGCTCGCCGCCAACTCTCAACCCTGTAGTCACAGCAAAGTCCAAAGGGGTGATCGTCATCTCCCCGAACCGAAAGTGAAAGCTATTGGTGGTGTCCCACCAATGCTCCATCAAGGCCCTCAGCAACTTCCGGTCCGTCCGAGTGGGCAGCAAAGTATTGATAAAAACAATGAAACCAGCTGCATCCACCAACTCCCTCACACTCGGAGGCAACCTCCTGTACCGAGCCAAGCAATCAGATGGCCCGCCATAACCTAGAAGAGAACTATCCACCTGTTTCAAGAACATGGCACAAGTTCAGTCGATCAAGACAATAAAAGGATATGCAACGAATAAAGCGTTCAAAAGAAAAACATAAAAGCACTCACCAGAGGTCTGCTAGAAGTGTGCGTCGACGGGTCACGCAAGATCAGCGACTCAGGGTAAAGCGGCAACCGTGGCTCGTACACCTCACACCCCACAGGTATAAAAAAGTGAACCGGAGGATCATAAGTCTCGAGGACAAAGGGCTGTCTGCTCCTCAGAGCCAGCTGAACCTCCTCAACTATGGTCACGCGGACCAATTCCTCTGTCTGCACCTCTGCCTGCTCAGGCTCGCCAACCGGTGGCATCTCTCCTACCAAGACCTCGCCCAACCGAGGAAACTGCTGCAAGTTCCGTGCCAAGGTCTCGTCGGTAACCCCCTCCAAGGTATCCCCCAGAGTAACTCTAGGAGCTCGTGAAGAACCAACCCGAGAAGTAAACAAAACTGGGTCAGAGGGCTCCCCAGTGTCAGCACTCTCCTCTGGCACCTCGCCCGTACCAAGTGCCTGGGTCAAGCCCCTAAAAACACGAGCAATAGGTACAACAGGGGCCACCCCCTCAGCCTGTGCTCTACCAACCTCTACTCTCTCCATCCCTGCTCCCTCAGTCTGTGCTCCCGCGGCACGTGCCTCTTCAGCCTGTCCTCCCTCACCACTAACACCTCCACTAAAGAACATCCCATCACCCATCTCCTCATCACTACTACCTCCCATCTCCCCAAGATCCTCCATAAAAACGTCCCCAGGTCGCACAATGGTGATCGGAATCCTAAGATATCATCACCACTAACGGGGTACTCTCTCACCAAAACCGCGCTCGCAACGTCAGGAAAAACCACACCTACACTCTCCTCCGCAGCCCGCGGGTCAATCAGAACATCAACACCACCAACATTCATCTCAATCTCAGGCAGAGGAACATTTATATCAAGGTCAATATGCATTGAACTACTAGAAGCGGTAACAGTACTTACCGGAATATCCATGCTCTCCATGGTCGCCCAAACGTCGTCCATCGCACTGTACTGTTTCGCTATTGCTCTAAGAACATCATCGCCATCCACGGTCCCGGCCGGCTCAAACCCACCATAAGCAACCCCGCTATCAACCGTGCGGTCATCCGCATGAGCCGCACGGGACATCTCTGTCTCGGACCCAACTGCAGGGGCCCCAACCCCATCCATGCAAGCCGCACGAGACAACTCCCCGCCAGATCCATCCGTACGGGACATCCCCGTGCCAAACCCGACCGCACGGTACCCCTTTGCCACAGATGGATCGCCCTCTCTCGTTTCCAACGCCGGTGAACTGACCGTGGCGGCTTGGGCCGCTGTTTCTTCCTCCGTGAGGACAGTAGGCGACTGACTAACACCGGCAGTAGAAAGTGGATTTTGATCTTCACCAGATTCGGCCATTGCCGGACTGAGAACCTCGGGTTTTTTGCAAGATATCGAAAGAAAGTTGGGTAATCGGACGAAAAACGAGGGGAGACACTACTCTCTCGAAACTTCTCTCTCGGTAACCGCCTCTCGAAATTTTTTGAAAAAAAAAGAAAATCAGACGATCCCGATGGTTTTGATCTGCGTAAAACCACTCTAGTCAGCCGTGCGGTTCACCAATTTCCACCGTGCGGCTCAACAGCTTAAGCCGTACGGCTTTCCTTTCTCCAGTTTCTCCACCGTGCGACGACTCTCAGGTATCTCTTTCAAAACCGTGCGGTTAAACCCTTCTTAATTCCAAATTTTAAAATACACATCACGCCCTGGTGTTTTGTGATTTTCAAACAGGCCCTTAAGTTTTCGCACATAAAGTCCTCGATGGCATTTTCCAATTTCAAAATTACGCTCTAAGCCCTCGACGGCATTTTCCAATTTCAAAATTACAATCTAAGTCCTCGATGGCATTTTCCAATTTCAAAATTACAATCTAAGTCCTCCATGGCATTTTCCAATTTCAAAATTACAATCTAAGTCCTCCATGGCATTTTCCAATTTCAAAATTACAATCTAAGTCCTCCATGGCATTTTCCAATTTCAAAATTACAATCTAAGTCCTCGATGGCATTTTCCAATTTCAAAATTACGCTCTAAGCCCTCGACGGCATTTTCCAATTACAAAATTACAATCTAAGTCCTCGATGGCATTTTCCAATTTCAAAATTTCGCTCTAAGTCCTCGACGGCATTTTCCAATTTCAAAATTACAATCTAAGTCCTCGATGGCATTTTCCAATTTCAAAATTACAATCTAAGTCCTCGATGGCATTTTCCAATTTCAAAATTACGCTCTAAGTCCTCGACGGCATTTTCCAATTTCAAAATTACAATCTAAGTCCTCGATGGCATTTTCCAATTTCAAAATTATGCTCTAAGCCCTCGACGGCATTTTCCAATTTCAAAATTACATTTTAAAAGTCCTTTACGGCAAATTCATCTGTTTTCTCGCACTAGGGAGAGCAAAATTGGGACATCTATATCTTTGACACGACTTGCATCATAGAATGATGATTAAAGCCTCGTCAAAGAGGGGCAACTGTAGACATCCCAATTTTTGTGCATCCCCAATACTCAAAAGTACCTTGGAAAAGCTAAGTGAGAAATCAGATTTTTTTACAAAACCGTGCGGTTTACCTTGCTAGCCGTACGGCTTACCATTCCATAACTCAGCCGTACGGTTTACCTAGTATAACCGTACGGTCTACCTCTCTAGCCGTACGGCTAAGTGTATGAAAATATTCGTTTTGCCAGCAAGAGCATCTCATCATGAAATGGCAGGGAATCGTACTCATTTTTATTCTTTTCTCCGCCTATAAAAAACCTTCATCCTCTCCTTCTTCAACACACAGAAAATTCCCCTACTCCGACGTTATGCCGGAAAACTCTCCGATCAAGTTTTATGTCTGAAATTCTGTCCAAACTCCCCTATAAACTTCGAGCATATCCTATTTCCTTCGTTTAAAACCTCCCAGTGATCCACCCGTACGCATCAAATCCGTTTTTAATCCATTCTCCAGGAGTCCAAGCCTAAAGTTTCTGAAATTCTCAGCCATTCGAAAATTTCCAGTAAGGTACAACCATACTTCTAAAACCGGGTTCAAAAGCCTAGGTTCTTTTAGGGGATCCTCCCGGGTCTAGGGTGACTTCAATAGTCATTTCTAGGCTCGGGTGGTTGAAAGTTTCGTAAAAATCAGATTTTTCAAACAAAAACAGGTTTCTGTTCGAAAACCAAAATTTTTGAAAAATTTCTCGAAAATAAACCGCACGGTTAACTTAGGTAAGCCGTACGGTCGACTTAGGTGAGCCGTACGGCTAACCTTGGCGCCATAAAATTTGCTCTGTTTTCCCCTTGTTCATGCTCTGTTTTATTGATTTTCTGCAACTTATTTATTGCATTCTCACCCCTTTACTCTTCTATTATTACTATAAAGTCCTTTGTTTAATTTTATTTCCGTTATGGTTCTATTTATTTATTTATTTATTTATTTACTTTTTATTTTCTTGTTATCTATCTGTTTAACTGTCAAAGTTTTCAATAAAACGTTTTCATAAAATCCCACAAAAATTTAGTAGAGACCGGGAATTTCCCGGGCGAGCGGGGTGCTTTTCAATAAAACCTTCCCCGTTCGTAACCTGGCTTCCGAATCCAAGAATCTTTTCGCAGACTAAATCTTTTCCAAGAACGGCACGAGAGTCATTCTTTATCTTACAAAACGGTTTCTCGGGTACCAAAAACTCTTCATATAAATCCCGGGTGGCGACTCGCTTCTTTTCTGTTTTCCTCGAGCCGCGCGTGGATCCCACCGTCCACAATAACCCATAATGCCCGATGCAATTTCAAATTCAGCATCCAGAAGAGGGGAAAACATACTTGTACTAAAATACCAAAATCCACAATTTGATTTCCAAATATCCAAACATAATTCAGTACAACAATTCAGACTTTAGAAACAGAATTAAACATCCTTCATATTCCATAGCAAATACAACATAATCAAATAGTACACCAATTCATATTCCATAGCAGATTCAAACACTTTCAATTTTTTCAATTATTGCAACAGATATCTACAGAAAAATGCAAATTCAATATATCCTTCAATTCCTAGTATCATGCACCATCAACGTTTTGAACTTTCTGCAGTAACATTGGATGGGCACTCATAATCGAGATATTATGATTTAGTCTCATCCTTCAATGGTCTGCCTTCAATTCCTAGTATCAAGCTTTCACTTCTAACAACAAATTGTTGGAAATATTCTTTAGAATTTCTGTAAACTTATATATTTGGAGATAACGACATAACAAACAAATAATATAACTATACTACAAATATAAAGTAAGAGAGATTGGAAAACTTATTGTGATCGAGGCACGCGTTAAGCGCTCTCCTAAGAGAAGATATGTCCCCACTTGCACCGAGTTCTGTGACATTCCACTCCCAAGATACAATGATCATCCACGGAAGCTTTGTGTGCAGCTAAAGCTTTCCACACGAATCAAGAATCGCCCGTATGCTCAAAACTATATCTCACTTAGCTTGTAAAATAACACACAAGCAATACTTCATAATTTTGTGAAGTGAAAAACTCTATCTTACTTGCAGAGCCGGCTTTGGGCTAAAGCCCGTAAAGCCACCGCTTTAGGCCCCCAATTTTTGACTAATTTTTTGGGCCTCCAATTTTATATGTTTGTGTAGTAGTTATGCTTTCAAATGACTTTTTTTTATGAAAGCTTTTTGTTTTCCTAAGTAGTTTTAAGTTTTAACTACAATATATTGAGAGTTGAGAGCCCAATTTGAAAAAAATCGTTTTAGGCCCCCTAAATCTCAAAGCCGGCCCTGCTTACTTGTGGTTTCCAACACCCATATATATAGGTAAAAAGTTAATACTCCAATAATTATATAATATAAAACCCTATAAATACCACTAATATAGGGCATAAAATCCCATGATTATATGTGTGGGAGTTACAATATTTATATCCAATAACCACCCTTTTATTAATCAAATATAATTAGACACAATAAATTATTTTAAAGAGATTTTAAAAGCTTTTTCTAACAATCCCCCACAGGATTTTAAAATCTTTCCGAAATATAAAAGCAATATATATAATATGCGAGCATTTTTACTGCGCAATGGGTGTAGGTACAGTCCGGGTTTGAACCTACACTTAGTGAAAGTAAGTTCCGTTTGAAGGCGCCACAGTGAACTAAATGTCTTGAACTGGGTCCTTGAGCTAAACTTCTGCTTACCCCACACACAGTACGGGCAATTCATTTTGATTCTAGTCGGGCTTGCGCGTTACGGTCATGCACACGTAGCATGTATCATGTATCATGAGTGTCTTTAGGGAGTAGCCTAATCTCCCACAGTAGCGACCCCACTACCACACTCATTTAGGTGAGACCTTCAGGGTTATTTGTGACCAATACCTTGCAGAATACCTGCCTCGGACTCATTCAGAGTTATACTCTTCCTCAAGCGTCACAAAAAAGATCACTATCACCATATGAATGGGACTAGGGATACCCCTCATAAAACTGTTGTGATCTTTCTAGTCAACCTACAATTTCGTTGTTACCCATTGAATCTTCTTCATGGGATCTCCAATCACAAAGGTTGGGTGTCCACTGTGATGACTAATTTCTAGGCTTCAGTCCCAAACCCCTCGATGTTTTATCCGATTAGCTTGCGCACTAACCTTTATGCATATAGCATATTACACTTCCTTTTTAGCATGCTATAGACTCATCAAAAAAAAAAAAAAAATTGATGTTCAGGACCCCATCAAGTCCTTTTGTTTTCGACCAAAGCGACACATAAATTTTGGATCCATAAAATGATCCAATTATTTCACTGAAAGTCACATTGATTCGAGGCAATATATATGCTTTGGATCTAGTACATGTACTTTGATACATATAAACTGAGGCAATATCGAACCCACATATTCCAAAATTAATCGAGACAATAATGTCTTTTATATAGGACTCATAAAATGAGTTCAGTCCTTTCTTTTGAATCGAAGCAACATATATTTTAGACCCATCAAATAAACTTGGTCTACAAGGATTTTGGCAATTTCCATCCTCGGTAGCCAGTAGCCCTCTACTAGGAATCACTAATTTTAGTGACCAGTAGCCTTCTACTAGGAGCTACATATTGTGGCCAGTAGTCTCAATAATCTACTAGGAACCACTATTTTGTTTACTGACATCGCACTTCCCACTATCATTTAGGGTCTTATAAATCATTTTCTCGCCTTATGTTGGTCAGTGATCTTGACCCCCACACAGAACCACTTTTTTCAATCTCATAAATAGAAATCCACGCTTTCAGAGTTCTTATATCTCTTTTCCTTCACATGACTAGTAGTCTAAGCACCTACTAACCGTCATGTGTTTTCCTCGTGTGGTTCGTAGTCATATGACTCATACCACTTCTTTTGTTTCATTCTCGAGGTTTTTTTTTTCCAATCACAAGGCCAGTAGTCTTATTACTACTAGGAGTCTTTTCAAAAAACTCGCATAAGCCTTTAAAACAGGAGTTTTCTCTATCTTCTTTGAACCCCCACATTTAAAATATTTTCTTAAATTTTTCCAACATATTTGTGTGAAATTTTTTTTTCCCAAAAAAAATTGCTTTGTGCCTCACAATTAGTGTAGCAGGCATTCACCGAAAGTTACAAAAGAAGATCATAACTTCCAAGTTTCAAAAAGTCTATTTTCTCGCATAGAAAAGAATTCGCTTTAAGCACATGGATCAATTTTTAACTTCTCAATTAAATCTGCATTTATTTGGAGAAAGTATAAATAATTGCTTTTAAACAGTTAATAGGCACCCATAATGTAATGCTCCATACGTTAAACTAGCATTTCATCACCTCCTCACTCTATTTAGCCAACAAAGAAACGGTTTCTATTCTTTAATGATTTTTTTATATATCCGCAATCTTTAACGGACTAAAAAACAAGTTGAGGTAAATAACTATAAAACCAGTACATAACTAATCCCTACAAGCAGTTTTGATAAATAATAATAAAAAAGATACGTGACCCATTTTTGAAAAGAAACAAACAATAGGAAAACTTTCCCCAACATACTGGATATTTGTTTCTCTTAACAAAACCGCTCTTTTGACTTCATTTAGAAGACTGCAACTAGTACTAATTAATCATCCATCAATGGAAAACGTTTTAGTCCAAAACACTGTTTTCTTTTCCAAAGAAGACAGAATTAGTTTTTCCATTTCATTGTTTTCAATCATGAAAACTTGAATGAACAATAAATTCAAATTGTTGTTTAAAATACTTTTACCAAGAAATCCCATTTTCTCCCATTAGAGAACTGAATCTGGTATTGAAAGTCATAGTAAAATTTCTTTGTGCTATGTGTCCAGCGATAATAGCTAAGAACTCTAGCACTAAAGTCAAATGTAATTGACACGCTAATTTATGAAGGTGCAAAAATGAACTGAAATCAATCTAATGTATGTGGCATGCACAAACATACCCTTGACAGATTGCACACCTCAAGAATCATCCACGGAAGCTTTGTGTGCAGCTAAATCTTTCCACACGAATCAAGAATCGCCCGTATGCTCAAAACTATATCTCACTTAGCTTGTAAAATAACACACAAGCAATACTTCATAATTTTGTGAAGTGAAAAACTCTATCTTACTTGTGGTTTCCAACACCCATATATATCGGTAAAAAGTTAATACTCCAATAATTATATAATATAAAACCCTATAAATACCATCTAATATAGGGCATAAAATCCCATGATTATATGTGTGGGAGTTACAATATTTATATCCAATAACCGCCCTTTTATTAATCAAATATAATTAGACACAATAAATTATTTTAAAGAGATTTTAAAAGCTTTTTCTAACACAAATGACTCACTACAGTAGAACTTTCAAATTTGAAAAAAACTTGGGAATCTATTCGTGGAACAAAAAATGTAGGTAAAAAACGAGTTCATTAGAGAGAGAGAGAGAGAGAGAGAGAGAGAGAGAGAGAGAGAGAGAGAGAGAGAGAGAGAGAGAGAGAGAGAGAGAGAGAGAGAGAGAGAGAGAGAGAGAGTGAGGAACCTTAACCTTCAACGATCGACCTCTCCTTGCTCCAGGAAACCCTAAAAATTGAAAAATCGACTTCAAAAATGGCAAAAATGACGAGAATTGAACGAGGGAAGAGAGAGAAGAGAGATTCACCTTCGATCAACGGCCGAGATCTGGACTGGTTGGTTCGAGCTCGATCGTAATCGCGATGTGGAGTTTCAAATTGCGATTTGAGTACAGATCGAACAAATACGAACCAGAGATAGAGTGAAGAGAAGAGAAGGGAAAGAGATTATACCTTCCGTTTTGGTCGATTCATTCACGAAATCGATCGTTCTTCGTCGATCGGTGTGTCAGGTTTTGAAATCGCCATTTTCCTCGAGCTCTTCTCTCGGTGAAGAACACGTGAAATGAGGGGAAGGGATCCAGATGGGGGGGGTTAAACAAACCCGGATCCTGACCCGCGTGAGTCTTTGACCCGTGTGTGGTATTTTTTAATCTCAGCCGTTGATGGCTGTGCGCAAATCCAACGGCCGACAATGCTTTTCCCGTAAGAAATTTGTGAGGACTCCCTCTTAAGAAATTCTTCCTATATATATATATATATATATATTTGTTTATACCATCTGGAGCACTTCTGTTGCAGCGAAGCCTCCTTTTACGTAACTAATTTGCAAGAAGGAACACGAGCACATCTGAAGAAGAGGTACTCTCTCTATGAACAAACAATTTTGAGAATAATCTCGTTTTTCTTTAATCAAAGCCAATCACCTAATAATGCCACCATACAACTCTTTTTATACTAGAAAACTAAAACTAAAAAGGAATTAGCAAAACAGGAAGCTGAATTCTGGTGAATAGCTAATTGACTCAATAACTACCAAAATTAAAAGATTTGAGATATGCCTTTGAATAATAGAGAATAAAAGAAATATTGCCCAAACAGACGGCACCTAAAGCGGAATTTTGTAGAATTATTTATGAATGAAACTAATAAAAACTAAATATACTATTTTTTAAATAATAACTTATTTCCATTCTGCATCAACTTCACTGGGCTTTGATCATCATGTCTATAAGAACTAGCCTTTTATCGTACATTGTGGAGAAGTCCAGAGGCCCAAACTTGGGTTTAGGCACATATTTACAGCACATATCTACGCCAATTGTATGGTGGGCGGATTCGTAGGCGTGTAGGGGGCTCACTACATGCGTGTAGTGAGCTCTCTCGGCCATCCGATCGGCGATCAACGGTCATGTAGTGAGGCCTCACTACAAGGCCTTGATCGTATGATCGGGCAGTGCGAAAAAGTACCTTTGGGCAACAACAAGTAAGTTAATTTGTTCTGGTAATGAACGCACGCTATTACTCTTGTAACGCAATATAGTGGAACTACATTTTTTTTTTGATAACATAGATGTTTGGGTCAACTTACAAGCATCTCGACTAATTCTAGGGGTCCAATCTAATTAAAACTATAGCAAAGCTCTATTTCGATTGAATTACATGGTATTTATTAGTGATTAGAGGGGGAACTATTAGTAGATCGGTTAGAGTGGGGTTTATTTCTAAATAGAAGCAGGTTTACCAGGGAGCCTAGTGCGTAATATAGTGGAACTACAATTTTTTGATAACATAATCATGTCAAAAATTTTGTAACACAAGAATATGACATAAAAATTGTAATGCTACCACAACCCTATTCAAACACAGTAAAAATGTTTAGACACAGAGAATCTTGTCTTGTCTTTTTATTTTATTTTTGTTATCGAAAATACAAGAGTGCCTAACTATACCGTAACACAGACAAAATAGAATCTGAGAACAAATGGATTAATATCCGAGAATGCACCATTCTTCTATTTCTGTCTCTACCAGCCTTCTTTGGCAGCTTCATCACTATCAAAGCCAACAAGTGACAAAGGAAGCCAAGGGTCCATTGTTTGTTTTGATCACCAAGCTGAACCCAGTTTTAAATCTAAGGAAGGGTTGACAAAATTGCTTTTTCCTCGACGGATGTGCCCGATTTGCGATGACAAATAAATTTCGTCGTCACGTTAGATTATTATGGAGTATTTTTGTTGTTGTTGTTGTTGTTGTCGTTGTAGTGAGGCATTCCAACAGCATCTAGCTAGGATTTGTCTTGTTGGTGATGTTGTTGTTGATCATCACAGTACCCTTGCCAAGTCCAAACTATGTCCTTGAGACAAGGCTTCAAACCCTGGTCACAAAAGTCCCGATACTCCAACGTGTCCCCGGCCACCTTCTTCACCTCCACCATGTGGAACGACGGCGCCACCTCGAATATCTCCGCGTTTATTGCAAGCTGTCCTTTCCTCCCTTGTTTACTCGCTTGTAAATTCACCACCCCATCCTTCTTTTTCACCTTGAAGCTCTCCAAAATGGCTATCTCTTCCAATTTTGACACGATATCCGATGGTGGTCTTGTGGTCGTGAACCGCGCCTCCTCTGCCTTTTCTCTCTTCTCTCGCTCGAAAAGTCCCGAGAGATTGAATCCTGGGGAGAGAGAAATGATGTCGAACGCATTCATGCACGTTGGACGCATGGCACTAGTACTGGTACTAGTACTAGTACTAGTACTAGACGTTGTTGCTTGATCCACGGATATTCTTTTCCCAAAACTTCCATCTGAATCGGAAGATTCAAATGCCGCGTTGAAGTCTAAAAGGCTCCTAGGCGTTATATCATCGTCTCGATGATCAGTTGTCACGGGGGATTCAATCTGTTTGAACCCTTTCTTGAACCAAGAATTCTCCATTAGCTTGGATAAGGTTATTCGTGAGTCAGGATTTGGATTGAGAATTCTTGATAAAAGCTTTCTAACCTCGGGTGGGAACCATTGAGGGCACTTAAACTCGCCTTTGCTTATCTTTCTATACATTTCCATTAAATTTGAGTCGTGAAATGGAAGATAACTGGCCAAAAGTACGAATAAAACAACCCCACATGACCAAATATCGGCCTTTTCACCGTCGTACCCACGCTTATTGATCACTTCAGGGGCAACATAGGCCGGCGTGCCACACGTTGTGTGAAGGAGCCCGTCTTGCCTCTTTGACTCGAACAAAGCGCTCAATCCGAAATCCGAAACCTTTAGATTTCCATTCTCATCAAGGAGGAGGTTTTCTGGCTTCAAGTCGCGGTGGTAGACACCACGACTGTGACAGAAATCCACCGCGGCTACTAATTGTTGGAAGTATTTCCGGGAAACGTCTTCTTTGAGTTTTCCTTTGGCCACCTTGTTGAAGAGCTCTCCGCCTCTAACGTACTCCATTGCGAAATAGATCTTTGTTTTGCTCGCCATGACCTCGTACAATTGGACAACGTTCGGGTGTCGAACCAATCTCATAACAGAGATTTCTCGCTTGATTTGATTAATCAAACCAACTCTCATCACCTTTTCTTTGTCGATGACCTTCACAGCCACACTCTGGCCTGATTTTATGTTCCTTGCATAGTAGACCTTCGCGAACGTTCCTTGACCTAGAAGCCTCCCGATCTCGTACTTCCCCATCAACAATGTCCCTTTCTTCTCCATTTTTTCGCAGGACAACTTGCCCTAGGGTTGGAAAACTTGCCCTAGGGCAAGCTTGGAAGAATATAACCTCCCTAATAAGATTGACAAATAAAGAGGAAGACTAAGCAATTATGGGAAACAAGACAGCTTTCATGGTGTCTGAAAAACTAATAATTAACGGAAAACCATATATTGCGAGAGGGGTTTGAGTAAAAATAGCAAAGATTTGTTGGTTACTATGTGTTTGGGCTATATATAGGTCAAATGGGTGGGGATCTTTGAAAGAATATAATGAATCTTTGGGGCAAATGCGTACACAAGTTTGTAGTGTCCTATATGTGCTGTTACATTTGAGGTTCACAGCTCTCCAGAGAAAGATTCAAAGATAACAGTACCGTTTCTTGGGGCTGAGAAGGAGATGCATGAATGAAGATTTGAAATAACTAGTGGTGGAGAGAGCTTGATCATGGGACGCGGGGAGGCTGCTGTGCATAGGCTGCACTGTAGCTGTTGCGCAGAATCCGGCCGTCCGTCGCTTGGATGGGCGGCCCAGATTTCAAACAAATTATCTGCGCAAATAGTTTATTTTCAATCCGAACCGTTGAAAACACTTGTGGACGGCTGTGATTCACACACAGCACACCCCAGCCCTTGATCATGACTCCAATCATGACTCCAATCCTCTAAATTCAATTCTGTAAATTCAAAGTCAATGAATGCCGGTAGGTATAACTCGATTGGAAAATTCAACTCTTTTTACCAAATGAGTGGTTCTGATTAGCCAAGGAAAATCCAAGATGGGTCTCACAAAAGATGGTTCAAAGTTAAAGAAGTATGAGTGGATGATAATGTAGTAGTTGAGGTTTTCTGTTCAATGACTATCCAAGTTATGTGTAATATCTGGGAAGTGGAATTCGCATGAGAAAATACCATCACATTTCTTGATATGAGAAATTTCTAGTCAAAATATATAACAAGAGTAACCTTTAAACTTCACTAAAAATCTTTAAGCGGATCTTAACTTAATTAAGATTCGCGAAACTCTTTGTTTTGAAACTCCTCAACTCCAATCCAAACGGAAATTCAAGCTTGCTATGAAGCTATTAAACGGAAATTCCCCTAAAGTTTATGTGTATTCTGATTGCTTTAATGCATTAATGCAGATAGCAGGGAGAGCTGAGTGTCATTACCACGACACTTTTTTGTTGCGCAGAATAAAAGAGGAGGTTGCGAAGTTATCCTTTTGTCAGATCTCAAAAGTTGCGCGTAGTACTGTCCAACGTGCTCATCTCCTGGCCAAGCATGTTTTGGATCTTTTTGTTCCACACCCGGACACCGGTGATGGAATTGCTATTCAGCCTTCCTAGTTCTTATGTAGTCTTATGTTTGCTTTTATATTGATGTTGTCTACTCTTTGTGTTGTATTTTGTTGGATATTATGTACTCTTGTGGTGGTTTGGCTGGTTGATCTATAATATTTCTTGCTATTTCTCAAAAAAAGAAATCTCATCATGGTTAATTAATTTCGAAACTGCCACCATTATAGAGTTCGATAAAAGTTTCGATTTATATTTAATAAAGAATTTGCAATTCCACATGCTAACCCAGGGACTTTTGACTTACAATCTTTGTTTTAAATATCAGCTGTTACATATCGTATTAATTTGTCGATTGATATAGAATATTTTTTGAGCCATTCGATACTTTTACATCTACATGGAAAAGTAAAAGCGATTGTTCCCATCATGCATTGGTCCAATCTCGATTAACGAACCGGTTGCATGGACGACTATTATGGATGATTTAGCCTCAACTATAAATAAAATCCACAATTTTTGCGGATGTTCATCACGAGTCATGACTGTACGCTGGGCCTTGGACCACAGTATCGATCCCAGCAACAACATCAATTGGTGGGGCCACAAAATCGTAGTGTGTTGTGCCCTCCAAATTGGACGAAGATCTAGTCCACCAAATGAGTGGTCAAATGGAACCTCATGAAGTCAGTCCTAATATCGCCATTATCATGTTTCCATGTCAGCATATATGCTTGTTGGGAACAATGACAGCCATCTTGTCTACTAGCATTGGTTTCCTCGATCGATAGCTAGAGAGTTCATTCTCGATTCTCATAATGTTGTGTTTCTCGGCACATCTTTTCTTAGGTTTCAGCTTCCGCAAGATAGCGCTGGTAGTGTCTGTCATCTCTTAAGATAATATGAGATCATCAGTTTTTGGACAATTGAATCAGAGGATGGTTGGGAAATTGCCTCGCAGAGGATCGCCTAAAGGCAGAGGTTGCTAGCAGCAAGTCGATGTCGGTGTAGCTCTCTTGCCGGTTTGATTATTAGGTATCTCTTACCTATGGCTTATTGTTCTGAGTGAGGGAGCTCCCTTACCAGCGATGCCATCGAGAGCCCACAAAGCTAAGGTGACATCGTCTTAAATGGAGGGATTGAACGACTCAAAGTGTCTAGCTTGGGAGCCCAACCCTCGGGGAGGGATGGACTCCCTGTTGTTTGAGCTAGTCCAGTGTTGCTAGCTTGCAGTTCCTACTGTTGCTAACAGTAGGAGTCGACTTGCATTATTGAATGCACGATATCATATCATGAAAAAGAGATAAGCAATCTACCTTAACTTAATTGTTGTTTAGTTCATTAATTACAAACACATGATCTGACTTGAAGTTTTCAGAGTGGTTGAATTGGACCATATTGAGATGGTGGTAATCACATTGTGCCAAGTGGCTTTGATAATAACAATTTATTAATGTGTCACAATTAAGTCCAAAGTCAAACAACCTCACACATTAACTCTCCCTTTTTTAACATTTACTAGTGAGAGGCCCCGCGGGCGAGGCCCGCGGATATGGTACTTGCTAAGAAAAATGAAAAATGAATAGGATAGTTGAAACATAAGGTCTGTTGGAGTAAAACAGGCATATATTGAAGAAGTAGAAATTGTTATGAATTCTTCCAATTTTCACCATTGAACTCTTTGTCTCGTAGCCTCCATTCTTGGATAACCACAAACATAAGAATTTCTTTACACACATGAAAGCAGTCATTGAGAGCTTACAAAAGGAAAAAAGGATAATTTTGTAAAACAATTAGATTGCACTTCCTGTCAGAATATGAAGGTTCAAAATGATCAAGTATTGCCGGTATTGAGAGTTTTTAAGTAGAGTTTAAAAAATAAAGACCATTTACCAACAAACAACACAAATTAGGATTTAGTGAATCAGATGATCATAGGATTTCCTCTACAATGTCAAACAAAAGTCACACTTGTTTAGGCCATTTACCAAAGTCAAACAACCTCACACATTAACTCTCCCTTTCTTGTTTAGGCCACACTTGTTTACATTTGTAAATTCCATTTATTAGATATTCTTTTTGTCAAATGAGTTTACTTAATGACACAATAACAAATAATATATATAGATGTTAGAGGCATATACAAGCCTCTTTGTTGGATTAAGTATAAATTTATGGTGCCAACGGACACCATAGATACTCACCTAGAATTGTGACTGCTCACATGCCACAAGGTAGCAATAAGCAGTTGTAATTTTAAGTTTCTGGTGGAATTTGCTCATGGGAGTCCATCGAGTTCGATGAAAATTGTATGAAATGAAAATGGGGGATTGGCGTGCGGGGATCGGGTCCTTTTATCTATCATTAGAGGCCGACGAATTTTAGGGAATGACAATTTTCTAAATTGACTCAAGTGCATATACTAGCTCCACATTGGCCCACTTTAATCTATTTTCATTTCCTCACATTTCCTTAATATTATTTCCGGAAGAAAAAACAAGGGTCCTTACATTCTACCCTCCTTAGAAAAATTTTGTTCTCAAAATTTGAAACAACAATGCTCTCCAAACGACTATATGCTCATGCATATGCAATATGTACTCAACACCATAAACTCTTAAAATGCAAGAATTTAAAACACGTACTCACATAGCTCAAACGGAAAACAACTCCGAGTGTTTCTCTTTCATCTCGTCCTCTCTTTCCCACGTTGACTCCTCGCTACCGAAATTGTTCCATAAAACCTACACTAGTCGAATTGTCTTACCTCTTAGTGTTTTCTCCCGTGAATCTATAACCCGTATCGGTTTCTCCCCGTAAGATGCATCGGCTTCAAGATCAAGTTCGGACCACTCTAACACATGTGATGGATCCGGCTCGTACTTCTTCAACATGGACATGTGAAACACGTCGTAAATACCCGATAGCCTTGGCGGTAATGCTAGTCGATACGCAACTTCTCCGATCTTCTAAATAATATCGGACGACCCCAATGTAACGTGGAGATAACTTACCCCCTCGCCCAAAACGAGTCAAACCCCGACGCGGTGAAATCTTGAGGAACACGTGATCCGCCACATCAAATGATAAGGGTCGTCTACGGCGATTGACATAACTCTTTTGGCGACTTTGAGCTGTCAACAAACGTTGGTGAATTAATTTAACTTTCTCGGTCGTTGCCTCTTGCGCGTCTTTAAGCCTCTTGTGAATAAATCCCATCGTCTCGGCGGTTTTGGTTACTAATTTGGGCCCCACTAACGTCATTTCTCCCAATTTGGTCCAACAAACGGGTGATCTACATGGCCTCCCGTACAAGGCTTCATACGGCGCCATCTCGATGCTCGATTGATAACTATTGTTGTACGCAAATTCGACCAATGGTAGGTGATCTTCCCAATTGCCCCGAAAATCTAACACGCAAGCTCGAAGCATATCTTCTACGATTTGTATCGTTCTTTTGGATTGACCATCGGTTTGAGGATGATAAGCAGTACTAAACAATAAGTTTGTGCCAAGCGCGGCTTGCAAGCTTTGCCAAAAACGTGCCGTAAAACGTGAATCTTTATCGGCCACAATGGACACCGAAATCCCATGCAATCGGATAATGTCACGGATGTACAAACGACTAAGTGCTTCAATCGAATCGATAACTTGAATCGGTAAGAAATGCGCGCTCTTCGTAAATCGGTCCACTATAACCCAAATAGCATCGTGCCGATCGTTGGTGTTCCGCTTTCACTTGTTGACACGTCAGACACTTGGACACAAAAGTCGCCACGTCCCTTCTCATTCCCAGCCATCAAAATTGCCTACGCAGATCGTGATACATTTTCGTCCCACCTGGATGTACGGCTAGCAGTGAATGGTGAAGCTCTTACAAAATCTCATCCCGACATGAATTAGATGCTTTGATCGGCGTGTATCATCCACCCACTCGGAGCCTCTCTGTTAAGAAATTTGGTTCGAATGGACGGTTAGATTACACAAAGTAACTCTCTCGCGGACCTCCTCGCAATGTAACACGTAAAATCCCAACTCGTTCATCATTTTCCACTTCCCTATCGCCAAACTCGCTAACTGTGCCGGTTTTCTACTCAATGCATCCACGACTACATTCGCCTTCCCCGGGTGATATTGAAGTTTGAAGTCATAATCCTCCATATGCTCCATCTAACGGCGTTGTCTCAAGTTAAACTCTTTTTGCGAAAATAGATATTTCAAAACTCTTATGATCGGAAAATACTTCAAATTTTTCACCATAGAGGTAATACCTCCAACTTTTAAAAGAAAAAATTACGACCGCAATTTCCAAATCGTGTATCGGATAGTTACGCTCGTGATCTTTCAATTGACGTGACCCGTACGCTACAACTTTACCCCGTTGCATTAACACGCACCCAAGTCCTTCCTGTGAGGCATCACAATACATGGAGTAGCCAACTCCATGCTCATGCACAATCAAAATAGGCGCACTAGTCAACCGCTTCTTCAACTCCTAAAATGCTGCTTCACATTTATCGTCTTAAACAAACCGAGTCCCATTCCATGTCAATCTAGTCATAGGTGCCGCTAAACGTGAGAAATCAAGTACAAATCGACGATAATACCCGGCCAAACCCAAAAATCTTTGAATCCCAAGCACGCTCTTCGAACGTTCCCAATTCAAAACCGACTCAATCTTACTCATATCAACGGACACCCCTTCCCTCGATACCACGTGACCCAAAAACTTCACCTCAGCCAACCAAAACTCGCACTTACTAAGTTTGGCGTACAAACGATGCTCTCTCAAGATTTCAAGCACAATGGAAAGGTGAGTGTGGTGATCTACCTTGGAAGGTGAGTAAACAAGGATGTTATCAACAAATACTACCACAAACTGATCAAGATAAGCACGAAAGATACGGTTCATAAGATCCATGAAAGTAGCGGGAGCATTGGTTAAACCAAATGGAATGACCACAAACTCATAATGGCCATAACAAGGGCGAAAAGTGGTTTTGGGAATATCCTCTCGCCAAACTCTTAATTGGTGATAACCGGACCTCAAATCGATCTTAGAAAAATAAGTGGCACCTCTGAGTTGATCAAATAAGTCGTCGATCCTAGGCATTAGATACTTATTCTTAATCGTGACCAAGTTAAGCTTACGGTAGTCTATACACAAGCAGAGCGACCCATCTTTCTTTTGAGCGAAAAGAGCCGGAGCTCCCCACGGCGAAGTACTTGGATGAATAAATCCCACATCTTGCAACTCTTGCAATTGCGTCTTCAATTCTCTCAACTCGGCCATTGCGAAACGATAAGGAGGCATCGAAATAGGTGCGGTGCGTGGAATTAAATCTATGGTGAATTCAACCTCTCGCTCGGGTGGCAAGCCGGTAACTTCTCCGGAAAAACGTCTGGAAAGTCACAAACGACCCTCGGTAACTCCCCACGTGTAGATATACCCTCATCTAGTGTCAAACTAGCTAAGAGGTAAGCGATCGATTCCCTTTCCCGTGGCTCACACAAGTACGGTTCCCGACGTTCCCCGAAAAATTCAAAATAATTACCCTCCGGCTGACAAATCCGAACCCGACGCTTAAAGCAATCAATCGTAGCGTGGAAAGTTGATAACCAATCCATTCTTAGAATAAGATCGAACCCCGTCATATCCAAAACAATGAAGTCGAACACAAAACGACGATCCCGGATAACCAACTCACAATCCCGACATATACGATCGAACAGAGTTCTATCACCCAACGGTGTGTCAACATACAACGGCGGACTAAGCTCCTTGGACTCCAATTCTAAAGCACGTACAATGCAGCTATGAAAGAATGCGATGCTCCTGAATCAAGCAAAAGTTTTGCAAATGAGTTAAATAAAAGAAATGTAACCTTCATAACTAATGCCTCTGGCGACTGAGAGGTAGTATAAGGTGGTGGTGGCAGTTGTGGTGCAACTGCAGAAACAGTGAAAACCTGACCCGGTGTAGTTTGCACTGGCGTGGACGAACTCGCTCCCCACTCAACCCGTGACCCCTGAACAAAAGTGGTCTGACGAAAGTGTGGCTGACTCTGACTACCCCTCTGCTGCTGTTGACCAAACCCTTGCCCATGCCTCGGCTGTTGAACAGAGTCAGACTCACTACGAGTACCTCTCCTCTACGGACAAAACCTCGTTATGTGGCCAAATCTGCCACACCCGAAACAAGCACCCGAAGTCTGAACACGCGGTGGTGGTGGAAGAGCTTTAGGCTGGGTACACTATGTGCGAATATGACCAGGTTGACCACCTTGGTGGCAAGTGATTGGCGGCCTCGACGAATTTCCCCCAAACCCGGAAGGAGTAGGTACCCTGAAAGTCGGACGGCTCGGCGTAGACTGAAACGAATCCCTCATCCTATTCCTATTTTGGTTCGCATAACTTCCCGTCGGTGCGCTCACGGTAGTAGTCGGCGGCCTAGGCTCCCATGCCTTAGCACTCTTTTGATTACCCTCCTGACTCTCCAAACTCCCAGCCAGCTCCACTATCTCAGAAAACCTCTCAAGCTTGCTACTCATAACATACTTCCTAATTGTCGGGTCCAAACCCTTTACAAACCTCTTGCATTTCCTCTCCTCCGTACTCACTAGTTCCCGCGCGAAACGAGATAAAGATTGAAACTTCATAGCATACTCTGAAACGGTCATTGTGCCTTGCCCTAGCCTCTCGAATTGCTCCCTAAGTTGTTCCTTATAAAAAGCTGGGAAATATTGATCTTCAAATTTTACCTCAATTTTTGCCCAAGTTAGATTCTCGACGTCCGGTTCATTCACATTTCGTGCCGCCCTATCCGCTCTCCTCGCGTCTCTCTGATCCGCAAGAACCGATTTCCACCACTCATTAGCTTCCTCAGTAAGTTGGCAAGCCACAAGACGAACCCTCAAGTTATCCTCGGTAATATCAAGCACGTCGAACAACTTCCGAACTTTCGATAACCAATGGTTGGTGACCAACGGATCACCATTTAGCCCGTTAAACTTAGGAGGGTCCAATCGATGAAATTCCCTAACCAATTCCATAGAACGAGTAGATGTATTAGCCTTAGGCGTTTGAGCCAAGAGATTGTGCGCCGCAAGTGCCGCCACGAAGTCAGTCATGAGTGGGTTTGGTGGGTTTTGCGTTCCCGGTTGTTGCTCCTCTGCCTCACGCCTCTCATCTATACCCCCCAGATGGTCACCGTGTTGACGAACCTCATCCTCCGCTCGCTCATTGTGACCATGACCATGGCCTCTCCCACGGTTAGCTACCCTAGCACGTCTAGCAACTCTCCTCGGCGGCATGATTCTATAAGAAGATAAGGAAGGAAACCATTAATAACCAACATTATCTCAAACTAAGGCCCAAGCCTTCAACGCTATCCCAACACGAGCAACAACTCAACGCTATGCTTAAAACTCTTAAGTACCATGAAACTTCGATGTCAAACTCATGAATATCACACAAGCACACAGTGAATGAGAAAACATATTTTTCATGAAAAGTTAATGCAATGAATTAAGCCCCGAGACTTCAAGTCTTCCCAGAGTCTCTAAGTTTTCGAACCTAGGCTCTGATACCAAGTTGTCTCGCCCTCATTTTTAATAACCAAAATACAAGTATAATCCACGTAGGATAAGTCAAAGTCATGCATATTTCCGTTGAAAAGTCAAAGTTAAATATACACTTCCAAATACAAGTGCCACATGTCTCTCACCAAAGGGTACCTATACCCAAGTACTTAAGTATCAAGATAATTTAAAGTTATTACATATTTCGAATATTGTCAAAAGGTTAAAGAAATTTAAAGTTACATAATCATCTTCCAAAAATACTAAGTATGAAGATGAGAAAATAACTTCATGATCATGTAATCTTCATGGCATGCATTCACACTCCAAGCATCCAACTCATGTCCCTTGCCGAGTACCTGAAAATGATAGGGTGAGCTCACTAGCCCAGTAGGTAAACCATCCTACTAACATTAGGTGTATAAAGTATGATATGAGCACGTGAAGTAGAATACCATGAATGATTTGAAAGAAAATATGACACGAAGGGCTAACGCAAGTGATAAATGAACACAAAGTATTCACGTGTCCAATGAAAACCCAAGTGTCCAAAAATGACCCAAGTGCCCATCATTTTCCTCTTAATCGTTACCAAATCGTGTCACGTATCCCAAAAAGCGTGTCCAAGTATCCAATTTTCATTAAAACACCACAGTAGTCACAAAACACTTCATTTCCAACATTTCATAAAAGTATCCATTTGTCTTTAATAGGGAATTAATCCCTTTGCCGGATTTCGTAGGCTCCGTGCACCCCTGCCGGATTTCGTGGGCTCCGTGCACCCATGGCTAGGGACGCACCGAACGGTGGCCCTACTATTCATAATCACCATTCTCAAAAATCCATTTAATAAAATTCATTCATCAAAACACTTTCAAGAATCGTGTTTCTTTCCAATTGTCACAACTTTCATCAAAAGTGTCAACATGACCCAATGTGATGCGTGATTAGAGGTCAAACACGCGATGATATGAGCAAACGAGAACTAACCAAGCATCAAGGAACAATTTAAAACGAAAGAAATTTTTTGACTGATGGCTTAGTCCGGACCACCAGATCCCCGTCCGGACCAGTGAGGCAGATTGTGACGAAAATTTGACAGATTTTTCTCAAAGAGGGGATTTCAACCCAAGTGCAAATAAGATGGTTTAAGCTCAAATTTGTGATGTCAAGCAACAACTAGACATGGGGAAAGAGTAAATCATCAACTAAATGAACAATTTACCAACCAAATGCATAGATCAAGAATCAAACAAGAAGGAAAACCCATTTCAATGGTGAAAAACAAGTTTTACTAGAAAGTGGTGACCAATAACAAGATAAATGCTACAAATCAACTAGATACAACTAGAGAGTAGAAATGCGTTCCCTACCTCAAAGATTGAGCTTGAAATGGTAGAAAATGGAAAACCCTTGCTTTTGAAGCTCCCAAACCGAAAAAATGACTAGCTCCAAGTGAAACCACGGAGAACTGAACTCCAAATCACGCGTAGAAGATGAATCTTTGGTTGGATGTTGAAGTATTTGAGTGTGGAGGGGGATTTGGTGAGGAATTTTGAAGGAACTTTGAGAGGAGGAGAAGAGGGAGAGAGACGTTTGATTTTTAGAGAGAGAGAGAGAGAGAGAGAGAGAGAGAGAGAGAGAGAGAGGAGTATATTTTGTTCAAAAAATTAGCCATATACTAAACATATACACCCCACTAATTGCAGTCAGACACTAATTGCACTTAGACCCCTTGTGTTTCTAATGCATTATAAAGACACCCAAGTGCACATACTAGCACCACATTGGCCCACTTTAATCTATTTTTATTTCCTCACATTTCCTCAATATTATTTCCGGAAAATTATAGAAAAAACAAGGGTCCTTACACATCGCCTTGGAAGTGGTTGAAGCTCATCTCAATTATCAATCGCATTCCCTATCGAGCTTCATCACACCCCTAAACTAGGATGCACAACTATTTAGTATGCCCAATATATATATTTTCTTCAAATATATTTCTAAGTCTGAACTTGAGTATTAATCGGATGACAATATATGAATATCAGTAATAACGGGAGCGGGGGCGGATAGTAGCATTTTCTGTGGATGTCGTACCGTTCAAGGTCAACTATGAACATCATTTTATCGTTGGTAACCACATCCAATTGGAGCTTACTTGCTAGCCAAAACCAGAAGCCTTGCATTTAGGAACACCTTGCAATCTTTGCATATCAACTTCTACTAGAGCGGGGGCGGGTTATTCTCCAGAAGAATGGCGCCGCCATTTTAAGGGGGCTAGATGACACTATCATCACCATCTTTATATAAATTGTGTTCGCTAAATTAGTATTTCATAGACTAATAGTTGATTTCATTTAGCCTCTCTTTATTCTCTTCCTAAACTGGTGCTAGACTTTTGTGTCTCTCGATCAGTTCAACTTCCAATCGAAACGTTTCTGCTTCTACTATATTTTTTACCTATGCTTAGTTTACCACTCATATACTCCCCCATTCTTACATTTAACTATGTCCTTGCTTTCCCCTTAGTGTGTGTTGAGAATAAATTCTAAAATATTGCATCAAAATACCTCTTCATTCCTTCTAAAATTTAGACTCGCAAATCAAAGTTGAGCTCAGATTTATGTTTTGAATTGTTGTTTATTGAACCACTTAACCTTTAAGACACTCATCTTTCTTTGAGTTATATAACCCCAATATTAATTTCATTTCGACTTTTGTTGAGCCACACTAAGCGGGATGAAGATCACTAAGTCCACTTTGTTTTTGAATGAAATTACAACCAAGGAGCATCAATCAATCTTCAAGTGAAAGATTGTTAAGGTGTACAGACTTCACGTTGTAAGTCGGCGCTTCAATCTTCAAGTGAGAGATTGTTAAGGTATTATGACTTCACATTGGAAAATGGAAACCGGCGCTTTCATTGACCACCGGACCAATCGACACTCTGTCTGGATGCGGCTGAAAATCAGTGCTTTCACTGAGCACCAGACCGATTGACACTTCATCGGGACAGGGCTGAAAATCATTCGGACGCTCGTCCCTGCTTTGGAGAAACCGTTCAGTGGTAGGTTATGCTCGTCCAGTCGGACGCAACCCTACTTACGTTATGTAGGGTTGGAACTTTGTAATATTGAGAGAGATGCTATTGACCTGGGTTAGAAGTTTGTAATATTGAGAGAGATGTTGTTGGTCAATAGTGAATTAGTGTAGTATTCGAGGAGTAGGCACATTGTCGGAACTCGTATATCTCGTGTTTATTTTTTATTTTTTTATTTTTTTGCTTTGAATATTATCTTGTGTGTTTTTTTCTGTGATTCATCAAGATCCAAGATATGGAGTTTTTTGTGTGTTGATGAGAACCGTAGTTCATTTAATGCCAACATCTGAATAGGAATAAATTTTTTTTTGGAACAAGGGCACTACTGATGCTTTGATATCTATCTATTCGGTGTTCGGTCGGCCCAGTTTGGAAAAAAACTGAAAAACATCTCTGTTCGGTTTCGGTTTCCCGAAAATTTCTTTGGACCGAACCGAACTAAACCGAGCAAAAATACCCAAAAATCATACTGATTTGGACCGAAACCACCCCTATTTGGACCAAAACCACCCGTCTCGGTTTCCTGGAAATTTTCGCTTGAATTGGGAATCCATGGGAGGCGTGAATTGTTGCATACGGGACCCTATTTTTTAAATTATGGCTATTTAATTGGGTAAACATTGAAAATGCAGAGCCTTTGTACGTGGAGGCATTGACCAGGGGGTTTGAATAACGTTGAAACTTGGTCCATTATTGCCCCACCTCTCTTCAAATCTTAGCCGTCTATCTCAATCTCAATCGTCCATTTCAATCTAAACGTACGCCGAACTGAAAAAACCAAAAAGTCGACCATATCGAATCACCCGAACCAATTTCGGTCCATTGTTTTTTTGGTCGGGGTCGGTTCCCGGATAAGTTACCCCGAACCGATCGGTTCACCCCAGAGCACCTCATAAACCGAATAAACCGAACCGACCTGACCGATTTTCACCCCTAGTTCCTGATGTTTTGACAATGCTTTGTGATCTTGGAAAGGAAAAACCACATATTTCTTTAGCAATAACCATGAACTACTTATTTGTCTTTGTTCAAGAAAACTACCTTTCCTTGTACATCCCTTTTTCGGTATTACTCTGTTTTCCCTCCAACTTCCTGAGCATATATATTTACATACTCCTATATTTTTTTTGGTAAGCAGCCTACGTATACACATAAAAAGAACAACATAAAAAGAACAACATCAAAATCGAAACAACAATCCATGATACAGCTACAATCCTATAAGCCAAGTTCTGCCGGAACAAGGATGATTTAGGCCACGGTGGCTGCTCTGCCCTAAATGCAGAGAGCTCTGAGATACGGGCACCGTGGAGAAGGATGCCTGCGTAACAACACCCACCATAGTTCCCCTAAACATCAACACAGAAAGAGGCACGTGTAAATTAGTCTGAACCGCGTGCACAACACCCACCTCGCTTCCCCTAAACATCAATAGAATTTTCAGTCTTCGGCTTCACTCCGTCGATTATTATCTCTCCTCTTCCCCCATTTCCTCAGCTGAATATCAAGCGTTGACTTTGCCGCCAAGAAGTCAACGCACTGGATTGGACTCAACACCTCCAACAAGCCCTTGAGTGTCTTTAGCCTCACACAATCTGCCATTTTCATCACTCTCTCCAGACCACCCAACAAGTTCTTCACTGCCGCCTCCACCAAGCCATCAATTTGTGCCGTCGTTGCCGCAGTCATCTCATCAGTACTGCTGCCACTACCTCCATCACTGATCACCCGGCTCGATAGCCGGGCCAGCTGAACCATCCGTTTGTCGGCCATTGCCACCTGCTGCCTTTCCATTTCCATCTCAACCCTCTCCTCCTCCAACCTGTATACATAGATAACAAAAATATGCTAAAGAACTAGCTAATTATGGTACGGATGTGCATGTGGCTAAAATTGAACCTAATTTTTTTGTTTTTGTTGTAAGACAACAATAGAAATGCATTACTCTCTCCGTCCCAATTTAAATGTCCCCCACAGGAGACCGTGCAAGTTTGACCTTAAAAAATAAAATGTTTTCAGAATTTTAAATTTTTTTTGTACCGTTCAAAAGATCTCAACGAGTACTTTTGAATGGTGTAAAAAAATTCGAAAAAAAATATCTAGAAATATATTTTCTTTTAAAGTTAAAATGACACGACTTTACATAGGGGACATTTAAAATGGGACAGGGAGAGTATTTTTTTATGGCGGAGAAACAACCCTACAGCCAGGCTCTTTGGACCCTACGACACAATCCAAACCTCCAGTGAAACTAGCGTAGCCACACCGCCACGGCCCCCACTTATATGTTCAGGATACTCACCCATAGGGAAGTAGACCTTTAGGACTTCCTGTGTAATGCATTCATTTTTCAACCTCTAACCGGATACTCAAATCATGGGAAATGGGGGGTGCTGTGCACCCCCTCGGCCGTTGGATCGTGTTTTGGGCGGCTCGGATGTGTAGCATGTTCGGCGGTCACTTTATATTCAGAACATTTAGCACAAATAGTACTCCCCCGCCAGGATTTCTTAGTCCATTTTTGAAATTCGTGCAATTCTTTATTGCTTATATCTCTAAATGTAAAATTTTATAACGGTTTTCATGATTTTGCAAACATTGCGTTATAGAACTAATTGAGATCTTTCAGACAAGATCTATATTACATATTTTTTGAAATCCATATTAAAAAATATAAGCAATAAAAACTTGCACGGATTTTAAAAATGAACCAATAAATACAGACGGAAGGAACACATAAATGGTGCAAATTTCAACCTTGAATCAGAACATTTAGCATAAATAGTACATCAAGAGTACGAATTTCGACCTCATAATTCTAATTTAAATGTCCTGAATTTTTGCATTTACCTTGCGAATTTCAAACAAATGGTAGTACAGAATTATTTTTACAAGTAAAATGTTAGTACTATTACTTAATTTTAATCTACTACTATGGTTTTTATAAAAAGATAATTGATCTTCACACCCCAAATTGGTATCAACTCTCCTTTATCATCTTTATTAGTAAAAATTTTTACACAAAAATCTCGCTAAAAGACAAAAAAGATGTGGACATGAATTTAGAGTGAAAATCAACCACCAAAAAATGTCAGAGTACGTACAGTATGCCCTTATTAAAGCACATTTTCAATGTATCTCAAATATCTCAATTTTGAAGAGCCGATGTGATATATCAATGAGAAATTTTGTAGTTGTCTCATCTTTCGTTTAACTTTTGTACTATATGAAAGAATTCATCGTCTTTTTTAGAGATTTGAAGATCAAAATAGAGGTGTTTGTCTTCATATTTGGAGACCCACACCCCATTGCATTCCTTCGTAAAGTACAAAAAGTTCGAAAAAAGAGAGCAAATTGCAAAACCTCTCGTCAATATGCCACATCCAGTGGAGATATAAAGATGCATTGGAGATGCTCTTAGTCCATAACACGTGAAGGAGCTAGTGTTAGCCAAAGTTTAGAACAAAAAGTAGTAACCTTATCTTCCCCCTCAACTCCTCCACCTTCTTCAGCTGGATCTCCGTCATGCCTGCCAAGCTGCCACCGGGGAGCCGAGTCTGCCGGACCGAGTCGACGAGCCGGAACACCATGGATGGCTTCCAACCGGTAACCCAGAGGTAAGAATTTTCCAGAGGGGTCAACCAGACAGGGACAAAGAAGGCAAGCACATCCTCATGGGCCGCTGCCCATTTGGCGGTGTAGTAGTCCTTGTGGTGGGCAGTGAGCTGGGCCACCAAAGCCTCGTTGTCCCAGTACTTCTTGGCATCATCATCAGTATTAGAATTCTCGTCCGAAGCCCCTAAAAGAAGCTGAAGAAATGCTTCCAGTTGACAAACCCAGTTGTCGAAGTAGTCTGTGAACTCCTCCTCTACTTGTGTCTTCGTCATTTCAATTTTCATATACAGAGAGATGTGAATTAAGTTTGATCATGTATTTCAGAGGAGAGTTAGTATATGTTAGCGTTTGGTGTATATATATGTATCTTGTATGTAATGTATACATGTGTACGTGTATGTGGAGGTTTTTGGGGATGTGTGAGTGAACAGATGGAGGGTGGAGGATCAGGCCACGGTTGCAAATGGGCGGCGCAATGAGTTGGAGAAATGTGTGGCTTGGCTTCTGCATGCCTTACGCGCAGCAGGCTGTTAGCCACCCGTTTTATTCAAATGGTAGCCCATCCTTTGCGCTCACACACACATTCTCTCTCTCTCTCTCTCTCTCTCTCTCTCCCTCTCGTAATCATTCAATAGTTTTGGAGCATCGTCACATGGTGCTTCGGATAATTTTAGCAACATACATTTATGTTGAATCCATATATCATCATGGACGCTTCAAGAAAGTGTGGCGGTAGAATATCCCGAAGTACCACGTGACCGTGCTCTGGTATCACTGAATAATTAAACCTCTCCCCCCTTCAAGAGTCATCATATAGATGGAGGGTAGCTACCACCAGGTGTTTTAAGGAATCTGGGGGAATTGGAAACGTGTCATGAGATGAGAGAATCTGTGGGTCCCCACGTGGAGGACACTTAAACTTGTTCATTCTTTCATAAATAATTAGTAATATGTATTTCCGAAAGATCGATAAATAACATCTGATTAAGTTGTTACAGACTTATAGATACAAGATACTCCCTCTGTCCCTTTTTAAATGTGTTACTTCGTAAATCCAACTTATTAAAGAAACATTATCATTACACCTTTCACATCAACGTTTTCCTCCACTTTACACTTTTCACATAAAATTTTACCCCTATTTTCCAAAATTATCCTCTACTTTTACCCATTAACTCTTTACCCACTAACTTTTCAAAAGAGCAAAATGATAATTGTACAAACTTTTACCCATTAACTTTTCAAACCACACACTTATTTAGGGACAGACCAAAATGGAAATGTCTACATTTAAAAAGGGACGGAGGGAGTATTAAATAATGGTATTAAAAAAAATACAGTAAGAGTGAGAGTACAACGGCATCAGAAGTATCGATCGACGGACGCGTAACAAGAATTGATTGTCAAATTTTTAGAAATCATTTTTCCAAAAAAGTTTTAATGGCCTTTTAAAAACCTGTAACATTAGCGGTATCAGATATAAGGGTCGTGAATAAAAAACAAACCGTTACATAATCGGAACCGTTCGATATGCATATAACTTTTCATCTAACAAATATATTAGGTTGTAATTGTATCGAAAGGCTCAAAAGCCAATACTTATTGGTCCAATATTCAAAACTATGTTTTTTTTTTTCATAACGGATTTCCTTCTGGTACATGGATTTTGTGTAATTGATTTGCACATAATCATGTGAATTGGGGGATGATGCTGTCCCCAAAGAGACATCATGTAGACCTCGTTCGTTTTGGTTTTAAGACCGATTTTTTAAATTATTATTCAATCATTACTTTTATTGCTCTCCAATTATTACCCCTATTCTCATTTCTCTTTCTGTTTCTCTCTAATCATTACCTCTTATTTTCAATTATTACTCACATTTCTCCCTCAAATCATCACCCAAAACCTAAACCAAGCAAGATCATATTATTTTGTTTAGGTTTTGATGGAGATTTTTTAGATAATAAATAGAGAGAGAGAGAGAGAGAGAGAGAGAGAGAGAGAGAGAGAGAGAGAGAGAGAGAGAGAGAGAGAGAGAGAGAGTAAAAATTGTGAAAAAATCAAAACGAACAAACTCGATTTTGAGTTTTCAAATGATTGCAGCCAATTTTAAATGAAGGATGTTAGTTATGTCCGTTACTAACTAGACACATGGGTGTGTTCCACACATTTGTAGGTCCTAGTAAAACATTGATCTATTGAGGGATTCCATCGTGGTAGTTGTGGAATTGACGCATGTAGCATGTTTGTGTTTTAAATGGATTGTGCCAAATCTTTAACACGGGATAATAATTGGAGAAAAACTTATCGGAGACTGTACTGGGAGAGACGAGTGGTTTTGAAAAATCAAAACGAACAAAGTCAATTTTGAGTTTTCAAATGATTACAGTCAATTTTAAATGAAGAATGTTAATTACGTTACCATTGTGATCCATTGCCAACTACACACATAAGGAAAATGTTTCCCAATTATATACCTACTGAAATACTGTATGATCATTATGACATTTTGCATCTGCGACGAACTCAACATGCCAAGTAAAATGAACTGCTTGATCACTTTTCTGGACGCAGCATGGAGTCCACATTATAAGGCGTTTCACTAACAAAAAAACTATTTTTTCCAAAAACCGAGATATGTCATTCTCTCACAATACATCACATAAAAAACCGTGAAAAATCCGTTTATTCAAAAAACCACCTTACTAAGAGCGCAAGAGGGCCTGTGGGACTGTAACCCTCATCTCATGTTATTCCTTTGTACATTCCGAACATCATGGAACTACATATGTACGCTATAAATTAGGCGGAGATGTACAAAATATTGAATCAACCATTAACCGTTTGGGTTGATGGAATGTGAGCAACAATAAGGGAATAATAAAAGAATTTAGTCAGCAGGGTGCACAAAGTTGTTCCATTTTTTTGTGTGTTGGGTATATGATACAAACTAAGAGAGAGAGAGAGAGAGAGAGAGAGAGAGAGAGAGAGAGAGAGAGAGAGAGAGAGAGAGAGAGAGACTCGACTTACAACAAAGAGAAAATAGTTTGAAGTGAATTAAGTTGCCTCTGCGGAAAGGATCTCAAGTTCAGCCCACCAGAGGGGAGAAAGTCTGGGAGTTGCCGCGTCAGGTGTTATAGCAATCACTTCCCTTAGTCTCGAAGTGATCTCTTTCATGGTCGGTCTCTTCCTCGGATGCTGTTGAATGCAATCTTGGATAACTTCGCATATGATGTCAAGCTCATTGGTTTTGAAGGACTTCAATGATGGATCAATCATATAGCTGATGCTCCTCTTATCATTCAAGTATTCAGCAGCCTTAAAAACAACAAAAATGATGATAGACTGCAATGATGGATCAATCATCTCACCACTCACACACCCCTCTCACATGTGTGGTGGTGGGGGCCACCGGTGGGTCCCAGTGGCCTCACCCACACATGTGAGAGAGGGTGTGGTGGGGAGTGGTTGAGAGGGTGTGTACCTATCACTATTGTAAAAACAATAATGTAAAATCAACTTGTATTCATAAGATTAATGAAGAGCATTGGCACCATTGGTAAGTCTAGAAAACGAGGAATATATACATACATACATATATATTCCAGTCCTAATCAAATCCCCCTTAATTAGGAAACCATTTATACTTATATTAATAGGAAGTGATAAAAAGGGTACAAATGGTATTTCATGCTAAAAGATGATGAAAACATAATAGTTCAAAATGGCCGGGATGAAAAATTACGTAGTGTTCAAAAAAAGGATGATTATTTAATTACCTCTAGTTTTTCAAAACTTATATAGGCTAGAAACCCCCCCCACAAAATGTGATTTTTTTTGTTAATCAACTAGCATTGTGTGCCGTTTCATACACGAGGTCGTTAAAAACACCAATATTATTTTTTTATCACCTACTAATTTTATGAACTACCATTGTGCCCATTCGATACACGGACATCGGAAAAAAAAGGCCAATATGAATTTTTTTTTTGTCCCGTGCATCGAACGGGTTCAACGCTAGTTTTAATAGACTGCGAAGGGAATGAAAACTGCCTTATTGAATCTTTGGTTCCTGATAGGGGTGACAAAAAAACCGACGGGACCCAAACTGACCGAAAAATCAAAAATTCCGTTCGGTGATCGGTCGGCCCAGTTTGGAAAAAAACCGAAAAACATCTTTGTTCGGTTTCGGTTTTCCGAAAATTTATTTGGACTGAACCGAACTGAACCGAGCCAAAATACCCCAAAATCATACCGATTTGGACCGAAACCACCCCTATTTGGACCGAAACCACCCGTCTCGGTTTCCTAGAAATTTTGGCTTGAATTGGGAATCCATGGTAGGCGTGAATTGTTGCACACGGGACGCTATTTTTTAAATTATGGCTATTTAATTGGGTAAACATTGAAAATGCAGAGCCTTTGTACGTGGAGGCATTGACCAGGGGGTTTGAATAACGTTGAAACTTGGTCCATTATTGCCCCCCCTCTCTCTTCAAATCTTAGCCGTCCATCTCAATCTCAATCGTCCATTTCAATCTTAACGTACGCCGAACCGAAAAAACCAAAAAGTCGACCATATCGAATCACCCGGAACCAATTTCGGTCCATTGTTTTTTCGGTCGGGGTCGGTTCCCGGATAAGTTACCCCGAACCGATCGGTTCACCCCCGAGCACCTCATAAACCGAACCGACCCAACCGATTTTCACCCCTAGTTCGTGATGTTTTGACAATGCTTTGTGATCTTGGAAAGGAAAAACCACATATTTCTTTAGCAATAACCATGAACTACTTATTTGTCTTTGTTCAAGAAAACTACCTTTCCTTGTACATCCCTTTTTCGGTATTACTTTGTTTTCCCTTTCCTTGTATATTTACATGCTCCTATACACATAAAAAGAACAACATCAAAATCGAAAGAACAATCCATGATACAGCTACAATCCTATAAGCCAAGTTCTGCCGGAACAAGGATGATTTAGGCCGCGGTGGCTGCTCTGCCCTGCGTAACAACACCCACCCCACTTCCCCTAAACATCAACACAGAAAGAGGCACGTATAAATTAGTCTGAACCGCGTGCACAACACCCACCCCGCTTCCCCTAAACATCAATAGAATTTTCAGTCTTCGGCTTCACTCCGTCGATTATTATCTCTCCTCTTCCCCCATTTCCTCAGCTGAATATCAAGCGTTGACTTTGCCGCCAAGAAGTCAACGCACTGGATTGGACTCAACACCTCCAACAAGCCCTTGAGTGTCTTTAGCCTCACACAATCTGCCATTTTCATCACTCTCTCCAGACCACCCAACAAGTTCTTCACTGCCGCCTCCACCAAGCCATCAATTTGTGCCGTCGTTGCCACAGTCATCTCATCAGTACTGCTGCCACTACCTCCATCACTGATCACCCGGTTCGATAGCCGGGCCAGCTGAACCATCCGTTTGTCGGCCATTGCCACCTGCTGCCTTTCCATTTCCATCTCAACCCTCTCCTCCTCCAACCTGCATACATAGATAACAAAAATATGCTAAAGAACTAGCTAATTATGGTACGGATGTGCATGTGGCTAAAATTGAACCTAATTTTTTTGTTTTTGTTGTAAGACAACAATAGAAATGCATTACTCTCTCCGTTCCAATTTAAATGTTCCCCACAGGAGACCGTGCAAGTTTGACCTTAAAAAATAAAATGTTTTCGGAATTTAAATTTTTTTTGTACCGTTCAAAAGATCTCAACGAGTACTTTTGAATGGTGTAAAAAATTTCGAAAAAAAAAATCTAGAAATATATTTTCTTTTAAAGTTAAAATGACACGACTTTACGTAGGTGACATTTAAAATGGGACAGAGGGAGTATTTTTTTATGGCGGAGAAATAACCCTACAGCCAGGCTCTTTGGACCCTACGGCTCAATCCAAACCTCCAGGAAAACTAGCGTAGCCACACCGCCATGGCCCCCCATTTATATGTTCAGGATACTCACCCATAGGGAAGTAGACCTTTAGACCTTTTGGACTTCCTGTGTAATGCATTCATTTTTCAACCGGAAGTAGACCTTTAGGACTTCCTGTGTAATTCATTCATTTTTCAACCGGAAGTAGACCTTTAGGACTTCCTGTGTAATGCATTCATTTTTCAACCTCTAACCGGATACTCAAATCATGTAGCATGTTCGGCGGTCACTTTATATTCAGAACATTTAGCATAAATAGTACTCCCCCGCCAGGATTTCTTAGTTCATTTTTGAAATTCGTGCAATTCTTTATTGCTTATATCTTAAATATATAATTTTATGATTTTACAAACATTGCGTTATAGAACTAATTGAGATCTCTCAGACAAGATCTATATTGCATATTTTTTGAAATCCATATTAAAAAATATAAGCAATAAAAAATTGCACGGATTTTAAACATGAACCAATAAATACAGACGGAAGGAACACATAAAGGGTGCAAATTTCAACCTTGAATCAGAACATTTAGCATAAATAGTACATCAAGAGTACGAATTTCAACCTCTGAATTCTAATTTAAATGTCCTGAATTTTTGCGTTTACCTTACGAATTTCAAACAAGGGAGACTTGTTCAAAAGTCATAGGCAAAGAATTTGTAACCCCATTAATTCACCAAACAAGTTTATAACCTATCCAGTCCTAATGTTGAAATCTTTTCTTTTTCTTTTTTCTTTTTTTTTTTTTTTTACCAAAAAAAAAGTTTGTACCTCTAGGAAAGTGCCAAAAAAGTTTGTACCCCATGAAAGTGCCTAAAACCCTAGGGTACCCTATGAAAGTGTCTAAAACACTAAAACTCTATAATAGGAAAGTGCACCCTAAAACCTAAACTCTAGGGTACCCTTTGAAAATACCAAAATTTTTAAATTTTTTTTTGTAGACCTTAGACCTTGTAACACTTTAACATGGACTAAATGAGTCAATAAGTCCCCACTTCTGGACCCTAGAACAATTACCCCTTCAAACAAATGGTAGTACAGAATGATTTTTACAAGTAAAATGTTAGTACTATTACTTAATTTTAATCTACTACTATGGTTTTTATAAAAAGATAATTGATCTTCACTCCCCAAATTGGTATCAACTCTCCTTTATCATCTTTATTAGTAAAAAATTTTACACAAAAATCTCGCTAAAAGACAAAAAAGATGTGGACATGAATTTAGAGTGAAAATCAACCCCAAAAAATGTCAGAGTACGTACAGTATGCCCTTATTAAAGCATTTCCCTTGTTTAATCTCTTAGAACATTTTCAATGTATCTCTATTATCTTCATTTTGAAGAGCCGATGTGATATATGAATGAGAGATTTTGTAGTTGTCTCATCTTTCGTTTAACTTTTGTACTATATGAAAGGATTCATCGTCTTTTTTAGAGATTTGAAGATCAAAATAGAGGTGTTTGTCACCATATTTGGAGACCCACACCCCATTGCATTCCTTCGTAAAAGTACAAAAAGTTCGAAAAAAGAGAGCAAATTGCAAAAGCTCTCGTCAATATGCCACATCCAGTGGAGATATAAAGATGCATTGGAGATATGCTCTTAGTCCATCACACGTGAAGGAGCTAGTGTTAGCCAAAGTTTAGAACAAAAAGTAGTAACCTTTAGGACTTCCTGTGTAATGCATTCATTTTTCAACCTCTAACCGGATACTCAAATCATGGGAAATGGGGGGTGTTGTGCACCCCCTCGGCCGTTGGATCGTGTTTTGGGCGGCTCGGATGTGTAGCATGTTCGGCGGTCACTTTATATTCAGAACATTTAGCACAAATAGTACTCCCCGCCAGGATTTCTTAGTCCATTTTTGAAATTCGTGCAATTCTTTATTGCTTATATCTCTAAATGTAAAATTTTATAACGGTTTTCATGATTTTGCAAACATTGCGTTATAGAACTAATTGAGATCTTTCAGACAAGATCTATATTACATATTTTTTGAAATCCATATTAAAAAATATAAGCAATAAAAACTTGCACGGATTTTAAAAATGAACCAATAAATACAGACGGAAGGAACACATAAAGGGTGCAAATTTCAACCTTGAATCAGAACATTTAGCATAAATAGTACATCATGAAGAGTACGAATTTCAACCTCTGAATTCTAATTTAAATGTCCTGAATTTTTGCGTTTACCTTACGAATTTCAAACAAATGGTAGTACAGAATGATTTTTACAAGTAAAATGTTAGTACTATTACTTAATTTTAATCTACTACTATGGTTTTTATAAAAAGATAATTGATCTTCACTCCCCAAATTGGTATCTACTCTCCTTTATCATATTCAGTAAAACTTTTACACAAAAATCTCGCTAAAAGACAAAAAAGATGTGGACATGAATAAAAAATGATTGTGACACAAACTTTGTGTCATAGTAACTCAACCCCACTCACACGGGGTGTGGGCCCCACACCCCATGTGAGTGAGGTTGTGGTTGGTTGTGACACAAAGTTTGTGTATGTATCATTATTCGACATGAATTTGAGTGAAATTTTTTTTGAACAACAAATTTTTTATTAATCTTTGAAAACGAATTACATTTGGAGTGAAAATTAACCCCAAAAAATGTCAGAGTACGTACGGTATGCCCTTATTAAAGCATTTCCCTTGTTTAATCTCTTAGAACATTTTCAATGTATCTCTATTATCTCTATTTTTAAGAGCCGATGTGATATATCAATGAGAGATTTTGTAGTTGTCTCATTTTTTCGTTTAACTTTTGTACTATATGGAAGGATTCATAGTCTTTTTTAGAGATTTGAAGATCAAAATAGAGGTGTTTGTCTTCATATTTGGAGACCCACACCCCATTGCATTCCTTCGTAAAGTACAAAAAGTTCGAGAAAAGAGAGCAAATTGCAAAACCTCTCGTCAATATGCCACATCCATTGGAGATATAAAGATGCATTGGAGATGCTCTTAGTCCATCACACGTGAAGGAGCTAGTGTTAGCCAAAGTTTAGAACAAAAAGTAGTAACCTTATCTGCCCCCTCAACTCCTCCACCTTCTTCAGCTGGATCTCCGTCATGCCTGCCAAGCTGCCACCGGGGAGCCGAGTCTGCCGGACCGAGTCGACGAGCCGGAACACCATGGATGGCTTCCAACCGGTAACCCAGAGGTAAGAATTTTCCAGAGGGGTCAACCAGACAGGGACAAAGAAGGCAAGCACATCCTCATGGGCCGCTGCCCATTTGGCGGTGTAGTAGTCCTTGTGGTGGGCAGTGAGCTGGGCCACCAAAGCCTCGTTGTCCCAGTACTTCTTGGCATCACGATCAGTATTAGAATTCTCGTCCGAAGCCCCTAAAAGAAGCTGAAGAAATGCTTCCAGTTGACAAACCCAGTTGTCGAAGTAGTCTGTGAACTCCTCCTCTACTTGTGTCTTCGTCATTTCAATTTTCATATACAGAGATGTGTGAATTGAGTTTGATCATGTAGTTCAGAGGAGAGAGAGTATATGTTAGCGTTTGGTGTATATATATTTATCTTGTATGTATATATGTGTACGTGTATGGGTGGAGGTTTTTGGGGATGTGTGAGTGAACAGATGGAGGGTGGAGGATTAGGCCATGGTTGCAAATGGGCGGCGCACTGAGTTGGAGAAATGTGTGGCTTGGCTTCTGCATGCCTTACGCGCAGCAGGCTGTTAGCCACCCGTTTTATTCAAAGGGTCGCCCAGAGAGGTGTCAAATGTGCGTGTCGTGCCATGCCGTGTCACTAGGGCTGCAAACGAACCGAGCTGCTCGCGAGCAGCTCTCGGCTCGGCTCGGCTCGGCTCGGCTCGGCTCGATAAGTAAACGAGCCGAGCTCGAGCTCGATTTTCAGGCTCGTTTAGTTAACGAGCTTGCTAAAGCTCGGCTCGGCTCGAAAAAGCTCGGCTCGATTACATAGGCTCGGCTCATTTAAGAAGGCTTGTTAAGTAAATTACCCTGGCTCGGCTCGATAAGGGCTCGGCTCGTTTATGACCGAGCCGAGCTCTAGCTCGATTTTTCAGCTCATTTACTTAACGAGCCGAACTCGAACACTACAAAGCTCGGCTCGGCTCGTTTGCACCCCTACGTGCCACTCAACTTCCGTGCCAACCGTGCTTCGTGCCGTGCCTATTTACCTCATCGTGCCAACCGTGCTACGTGTCGTGTCGTATCGTGCCCATTACTTCATCGTGCTGTGCCGTGCTTTTTTGAAGTCGTGCCGTGCCGTGCCCGATTAGTTAATCGTGTCGTGTCGTGCCGTGCCGTGCCGTTGACTTACTCGTGTTGTGCCGTGCCGTTCCTTTTTTTATCGTGTCGTGGCGTGCCGTGCCTTTTTTGTTGTGTCGTGACGTGCCTTAGTCGTGCCGTGCCGTGCGTTTTTTTAGTCGTGCCGTGCCGTGCATTTTTTTAGTCGTGTCGTGCCGACGCCGTGCCTTCTTAGAAGATGAAAAGAGAGGCCCATTTAATTTGTAGAGGAGGTGTAGCAATATGGAAGACGAAAAATAAGAAAATTTTCCTATCTGAAAAGTGGGAGTTTTTCTCACATAGTATAACAAAATAAGCAACTCAGAAGATGGGAGTTTGCACTTTGTTAATTTTACCTAAAAAAAAAATTTAGAGGCCCATTTAATTTGCACTTTGTTAATTTTTCTTTCCTCTTTCAAGGTAACAACAATTTTTTTTTTTCCAAGCAGGAGTCAGTATTGCTAGTTTTGTTTTTTTTTTTTCCAAGCAGGAGTCAGTATTGCTAGTTGCTGTTAGTGAGTTTTGAATCCCAGTTTAATGGATAAGACACTAGAAAAAAAAGAGGCTTTTTGCGTCCGCAAGGTGTCGTCGCAATTGCTCACTATGCCGTCACAAAAGCTATTTGCGACCGCAAAAATAGGGACGCGATTGGTTGGGTGTCAAAAGGTCATTTGCATCGGCATGCTGCGGTCGCAATGTATTAGCGACTGCAAATGTACCTTTTAAAGTCCGTAGTTTTGCAGAAGCAAAAAAGAGCGGGAATTGCGACTGTACAAGTGCGGTCGCTAATATTCTATATTTTGCAACTGCATAGTGCATTGTGTAGTCGCAAGCACACTATATTTGCAACTACTACAGTGCAATGGCTAAAATATTGTAGTTGCCAATGGGCTGTTTTCTACAGCCAAAGAAGCCACAAATATATTTACAGATCCAATTGGCACACACATTTTCAAAACATAGCATTTTTTCATTCATAGCAGTTCACTTCCAAAACTACAATCATTCATAATATTATCCAAAATAATTATATCCAACCATTTACATAAAAAATACTCCCTCCGTCCCTTTTTAAGTGTAGACATTTCCATTTTGGACTGTCCCTAAATAAGTGTGTGGTTTGAAAAGTTAATGGGTAGAAGTTTGTACAATTATCATTTTGCCCTTTTGAAAAGTTAGTGGGTAAAGAGTTAATGGGTAAAAGTGGAGGATAATTTTGGAAAGTAAAGGTAAAAGTTGATGTGAAAAGTGTAAAGTGGAGGAAAAAGTTGATGTGAAAGGTGTAATGATGATGTTTTTTTTAATAAGTTGGATTTACGAAGTAACACATTTAAAAAGGGACGGAGGGAGTACTAGTTTTGTCTTGATAGCAAAGATTGAGAGCAAAATAAAGAAAGCATAGCCCTAACAAAAGTGAATGAACAAAGTAGCATAGCCCTAACAAAGCCTAAGCTTCAGGACCAATTCTTGTCTTGATAGCAAAGATTGAGAGCAAAAAAATCACGCAAGCTGACAGATTTTGGACTTGTTGCTATTTGGTGGAGTTTTTCCCAGATTCTTAGATGGGTGGGCAGTTGCTGTATGTCCACCACCCTTCTTACCATCTGCGACAAAAAAAGAAGACTAGAAACACCCAACATAACTTTTGAAAGGTGATAACCCTATAAATGCAATTTAGTAATAAAAATAGTTCAAACTACAAATGCAAGAATAAGAAAGCTGCAGGTCATTTGAATTGGTAAATAAAAAACAATTGCCATAGGAAGACGTACTGTTTCTTTACCAACTTCCTAAAAAGTTACACAAACACGGACACGGTGCAAGTATCACAAGACACGGTGCAAGTATATGCGACATAAAACTATTCCATCTACAGATTTTGAATGCATCACCACAAAACTACTCACAAGACTCGGAAAATGTACCATCGCCCCCTGCCCTGAAGCTTCTCCTACTCATCTTATGCATAAATATGAATGCATCTCTTCTGTAGTCAACCCCAAAACAGATTATATTCCATAATCTGTGTTTCTCATGCGGCTTGTTTTCCCCATATTATCTCTCTTCTGGTATCTCTAGAGTTATCATCTGTCTTAAATATTCAACAAATTTTGGGTGCCTCACACAACTACGTTAGATAGATATTCAATACTAGAGGAATTATGAGAGCATTATTAAAACATACTCCCTATGTCTCAAAATTTTGGACCCTCTTTGGGAATCCAACTATTTAAGGGGACATGTAATCATAATTTCAATCATTTTTTCTAACAAATACCCTTTGATTCTATTTTTTAACTGTATCTATGAACATTTTACAAGGATAGTATTCCAACTTCCAAACCTCTAATACTTATGTGAGATTGTGAGTAACAAAATACAGTTAAGGGCACCTCCACTGTGAACCATCGTCAAGCTACTATTTTCAAATGAAAATACTGACCAATGCAATCAGTCTGCCAGTAACACAAGCAATGTCACAGTTGTATGCAAATTCGCATACGCATCCTAAGCAATTATGATGAATATGGTAATATGCAAATGAAATATGAATTGAGATGAAAAAAAAAAAAGGGCTACTTGGGAAAAAGGAATAGGCAGGATAGGAGATGGAATAAACTTACAGCAAGCACTGGCCATGGACTCGATTAGTAGTTGATAATCTTCTAGGACAGTCATCTGTGTCTGTACACACTGTGCCAATGCTGCAACATCTGCATCGACATCTAAAAATCTAGCCAGCAAGAGCAGCAGATGGAGATCGGATACAATTTACGAGCAGAAAACTCCTTGTTCGGTCCACATGTTTCTTCAGAACTTTCATTGGCACTGGAGTAATCCTATTCTCTATAGGAAAGATTGATGAAAGTGGACCCTGCACTACCGTGAAAAAGTAAGAACAGATCACAGACTAATACTGTAACCACATGAAGTTCATAGCCTACTCCAATAAATATGATAAATAAATCAATTCAGAAACCATGCATTCAACAGAATCAATGTGACTTTGCATTATGCTATATGAGATTTTTTCTTCCTTTTATATCAAAGATTATCTTGTTTAACCATTCTTTGCTTCTTGAAGCATCACTGGCATGCAGACATTGGAAGAAAAATGGACTCCTGATTGGGGTTTAAAGCCCCAAATTGCTGGGAAAAAAGGACTTTGATATGCCACTATGCTAGTAACCTCAGAGTAAGCAAGGATTTATTCAATGACAAGCACCCTTTCCTACGGTTTTGAAATTGGACCATCTATGCCAGTAACCTCAGGTTGAATAGAAAAGGAGTTGATCCACACTACCAATTGGACCATCTCAATAGGTTTAAGCAACCTCAAAAATAATTTGTATTAGTCTTTTAGAAGATGTGACTCAAGGATAGCACCTAAATTGACATTACAAAAAATTAGTATAGAATCAACTCAAAAGCCCTAACAATCGTATATGAACGCATAAATATAGATTTTAATGAATATGCAGACAGGATTTATATATATATATGAGAGAGAGAGAGAGAGAGAGAGAGAGAGAGAGAGAGAGAGAAACCAGGTGATGGCCGAGAGTCAGTACAGTCGCGTGGAAGTGGCCGGTGCACTCTGGCTAACCGCGTAGGCATGCAGTGGCGAACTCTCAAAGTCGCTGCAAGACATGATCTCGTTTAGAGTGTGAAATCAAAACTGAAAACGAATTGGGGCAATTGCACGGATGGTTGCAGTGGCAGTAAAAACCAATACGAACTGAATCAACTTTATTCAAAGAGCTCTATAGATTGAAAACCATTACCAACAGAATCACTGATGGAATGAGTATTCATATACACATATTGGGGCAAATTTAGTAAGGGCTGCGGTTTGTAGGCAGAGAGGGGAGAGATAAATAGATCAAAATTAGTTACCTGATGTTGGTGAGCAACGGGGGTAGATGACGTGCTAGGGTTGCAAATGGTGGAACGAAAGGTTGTGATTACCTCTGTTCCAAAAAATGGAGTTAGGGTTTTATTGTCGGTAGCAAAATTGGAGGCTTGGATTGAAGGATGTTGATGTTGATGTGAAGAGGACATATTTAAAGATGGGAGTTTGATCGGATTGAAGATTGACTTTGGGATTTTTCGAGGGAATTTCAAGCTGCAAAAATAATTTCAGTGCCTTTTGGACTACCGGCTACAAATTCGTGCACATAAAATGGCTTTTGGGCCCCACTTTGTGGTCCCGCATGAATAATTCGAACCGTTAAATGATTTCAAAATAACGTTTTCTACGACCTTGCAAAAAATCACGTCAATTGGATATGCGTAAATGATAGATCCAAAACTGCAAGTTTTGAAATCAATTGGATGTGCGTAACTTGGATCAACGAGTTACGAATATCCAATTGACCTAATTTTTTGCAAGGCCATACAAAACATTATTTTGAAATCATCTAACGGTTCGGATTACTCACGTGGGACCAACAGAGACCTAAAAGCCATTGTACAAAATGAATAGTGAATATCGTCATAATTGTGTTGCGATGAAGGGCCTTTCAAAATCCGATAGATGAAAAAATTGGCGAGAGTCATTAAAACACCAACACAAACAAAGTGAACGGCGTGGATCGTCATAGTTGTGTTGCGATTATGTGGCTATCGTAGATTATACTATAACATAATAGCTTGGTACATAACCAACTAAATTTGATGTATAGAATTGAAAGGTAGGTGCAGACTCGTTTTTCCGAATGTTCAATCTAAATCGTTACGATTTAATATCTTATCGATTCTATCATTCTCCCCAAAATCGATGATCATCCGATATCGGTAACCACACGATCAGAACACATTTACTGCCTCTCGTGGAATTTCAGTACTATAATGCACCAATTCAACGTCACCTAACCAAAATTTCCAAATCAGAACCGTTAGATGTATTTAAAACGTGGTTTTAAGGTCCTATGCAAGGATTTGGGGGGAAAAAAATATTAGCCGGAAGGGCTTGATTGGACAAGCTTTTCGTAAAGTATTTTTACGAAAACCTACTCCGACCAACTACTTCCGGGTAGTATTTTTTGCAAAATCCTCGCGTAGGACGCTGAAAACACGTTTTAAACACATCTAACGGTTCTGATCGTCGAAATTTGGTTCGGAAAATGGAGGCCCATTATATAATTTATATAATTTAACATCTAATAATTTCTATAATATAATTTAATAAAAGAATCTAATTTCTATAATTTGAATTTCCATCATTTTTTTATAAAAATAATTTGTAACTTTTTTTCTTTTTTTGTCCATCTCTCTCTCTCTCTCTCTAAAAATATTATTATTATTTTTTAAATTTTAATTTTTTTGTTCATGACTTAGTGACTTACTTACAAGTTGCAAAACACTATTTTTTAATTTTTTTTAAAATTTTTTATATTTTTTTCACAATTTTTATTTTTTTGTTAATTTTTGTTTTCAAAATTTTTATTAAATAAAAGGCAATGTATCAATTATCAAACATGAAAAAAAATATTTTAAAAGCTTTTTTTTTTTTTTGTCCAAACTCACTCTCTCTCTCTCAAAATAAAAATAAAAATTTAAAATAAATTAAATTAAATTAAATTAATAAAAAATTTGTAACTTCTTTTTCCCTCTTGTTTATGTTTTTGTTCATGACTTAATTTTTTTTTAAACTTGATATAAATATATAATTCACTAGCACAAGTTACACAACCAAAAAATAATTCTTTTTTATTTTTGTGATTATCAAAAAATACATACAAATAAATTATTAACATTTTTTTTTGCCTTGTGTCGTGCCCGTGCCGAGCCACCGTGTCGTGCCTTGTCAGGCCAACTTCCGTGCTCGTGCTGTGTCGTGCCATGCCCGTCCTACTTCCGTGCCGTGACATGCCAGGCCAACTTCCGTGCTCATGCCCGTGCCGTGCCATGCTAGAATAAAGTCGTGTCGTGCCGTGCCTCGTGCCCCGTTGACTTCGTACCGTGCCCGTAGAAGACCGTGTCGTGCCGTGCCACGTGCGACCTTAGCCCGTGTTGTGCCCGCTCATTTCCGTGCCGCGTGTTGTGTCGCGTGCCAACTTATACCGTGCCGTGCCAGGATTTTACCGTGCCTCTGGCGTGCCGTGCCGCCTCCGAACGTGTCGTGCCCGTGCCGGCCCGGCCGGTTTGACACCTCTAGTAGCCCACGCTTTGCGTTCACAGTCTCTCTCTCTCTCTCTCTTGATCTCGAGTAATCATTCAGTAGTTTCAGAGCATCGTTGACGCAGCAGAATTCACGAGAAACTAGTTAGCGTATTAGTTCAAACGAAGATAGGTCTCGAATCCTCGAGAGTTCTTGAATTACAAGAAGAAAAAAATTAACTCTGAATTGTTTATTAAATAAAAGCTGCTGAATAATATATGTTACATGTCTTTTCATAGGGAAAACTAGCAAACCCTAGCAAATTACTATTAAAAAATAAAATATACCGAAAATTGGAGAAACTCCCAAAATTGAAGGCTAGAAAGAAAAAATAAGAAATTCCCAATTGGAAACAATAAAAACAGAGTTACACGCAACGCGATATTAAATTGAAAGCCTAAAATAGCAAAGTTACTAATTATTACCTAAAATAGCAAAGTTACTAAATTGAAAGCCTAAACGAATGAATTTGGCCGAAATTCACCATCAGTCACAACTTAGGGTGGTGAGTATTGACCGCAGCGCGATTCTGCTTCAGGCCACCAAGTTTGGGCTTATTCCGGGCTCGTCAATAAATTGCCGAAATTGACAATTTTCAATTAGAAGTTGTTTGGGCCTCCTAAGCTTTGACCAGTCCAATTGATCATAGAATTGGGCCGTTACTTATTCTGCATCAATCGTCACATGGTGCTCCAGATCATTTTAGCAATATACATTTATGTTGGATCCATATATTTAGTCGTGGACCCTTCAAGAATGTGTGGTGGTCGAATATCCAAAAGCACCACGTGGCCGTGCTCTGGGATCACTGAATAATTAAACCTCACCCCCCATTCCTTTGTGTTTTTCTTATGTTTTTTTTTTGTCTCCCTCTATTTTGGGTTTTAATTTGGCTAATTTGAAAAAACTGGTTTCTTGGGTTTTTTCGTTTTGTTCTTATTCAATTTTTTTTTGCATTTGTTAGTTTCAGACGATTTTTTGTGGTTTCTTGGCTTGTCTCGATGATAGGAATCTAAAAAATATAAAATTATTAGCCAAACTTAAAGTTTTGTGAATAAAGACGAAAAATAATCCAAAAAACTGGTTTATTTTCGGCTTTATTAAAAAAACTATTACTTTTGATCATAATTTTATACTCTTTGGATTCGTCTCGACGAGATAAATCCAGAAACCACAAAATCTTAACGCAAAACAAACAAATGTAATTTTTTTTTGAATAAAGAAAATGAAAAAATCAAAAAATCAGTTTTTTCAAGATATTGAAGAGTCATCATAGAGATGGAGGGTAGCTACCACCAGGTGTTTTAAGGAATCTGGGGGGATTGGAAACGTGTCATGAGATGAGAGAATCTGTGGGTCCCCACGTGGAGGACGCAACTTGTTCATGCTTTCATAAATAATTAGTAATATTTATTTTCGAAAGATCGATAAATAAGATTTGATTAGTTGTTATAAATACCAAGGTTTTAAACAATGGTATTAGAACACATACAGTCAGGGTGAGAGTACAACGGCATTAGAAGCAACGACAGAACCAGGAATCTAATCTGTCATAGGCTAATTCACATAATTATTTTTGATATGGGCTAAATTTTTTATGAGTTAAATTTTACATGTAAATTTTCAACTTTCTTTTGTTTCAGAAGTATCGATTGACACGTAACAAGAATGGAGAGGGAAATGGTTTTAGAGAGAGAGAGAGAATGTGCGTGTGGAATAAGAGGGGAGAGAGAAAAATCTGTTCAAAAGTCGTGTGAGAAGAGAGAAATTTTGACGGGAAGGTTTCTCTCCGTCAGTTCATCTGCTGAGATGGATGCTGCTGAAACCGTCTGAATTTTTGATGAGTTGGCAAATGTTTATTGGCTATTAAGGGTACCAACTACCAACTAAGCGCTCCAGCTTGGTACCCTATTTGCACCTAAAATTTTCTCCATTTGTAGGTCCTAGTAAAACATTGATCTATTGTGGGATTTCGTCGTGGTAGTGCGGAATTGACACATTTCTCAAGTTTGTGTTTTAAATAGATTGTGCCAAATCTTTAACACGGGATAATAATTAGAGAAAAACTTATCGGAGACTGTACTGAGAGAGACGAATGGTTTTGAAAAATCAAAACGAACAAAGTCAATTTTGAGTTTTCAAATGATTACAGTCAATTTTAAATGAAGAATGTTAATTACGTTACCATTGTGATCCATTGCCAACTACACACATAAGGAAAATGTTTCCCAATTATATACCTACTGAAATACTGTATGATCATTATGACATTTTGCATATGCGACGAACTCAACATGCCAAGTAAAATGAACTGCTTGATCACTTTTCTGGACGCAACATGGAGTCCACATTATAAGGTGTTCCACTAACAAAAAACTGTTTTTTCCAAAAACCGAGACATGTCATTCTCTCACAATACATCACATAAAAAATCGTGAAAAATCAGTTTATTCAAAAAAACCACCTTACTAAGAGCGCAAGAGGGCCTGTTGGTTCTCGATGACAGCAACCCCAGTTCACTTTCCAACAACAATCTGAATTAGCCAGGAATGCCAACTCGAGCATAGCCAACAATTGGAAATAGATTTATTTTTTTGGGACCAATAATCGAAAATAGATCAGAACACGTAAAAGGTACAATATACATTCACGGTGGGACAGTAACCCTCATCTCATGTTATTCCTTTGAACATTCCGAACATCATGGAACTACATATGTACGCTATAAATTAGGCGGAGATGTACAAAATATTGAAGCAACCATTAACCGTTTGGGTTTATGGAATGCGAGCAACAATAAGAGAATTATAAAAGAATTTAGTCAGCAGGGTGCACAAAGTTGTTCCATTTTTTTGTGTGTTGGCTATATGATACAAACTAAGAGAGAGAGAGAGAGAGAGAGAGAGAGAGAGAGACTCGACTTACAACAAAGAGAAAATAGTTTGAAGTGAATTAAGTTGCCTCTGCGGAAAGGATCTCAAGTTCAGCCCACCAGAGGGGAGAAAGTCTGGGAGTTGCCGCGTCAGGTGTTATAGCAATCACTTCCCTTAGTCTCGAAGTGATCTCTTTCATGGTCGGTCTCTTCCTCGGATGCTGTTGAATGCAATCTTGGATAACTTCGCATATGATGTCAAGCTCATTGGTTTTGAAGGACTTCAATGATGGATCAATCATATAGCTGATGCTCCTCTTATCATTCAAGTATTCAGCAGCCTTAAAATTCAACAGCCTTAATAAAAATGAAACAAGATTAATTGAAGAGCATTGGCACCATTGGTAAGTCTAGAAATACACACACAATATACACACACACACACACACACACACACACATATATATATATATAAAATATATATATATATAAAAACTTTTAATAAAAAACTCCAAAACTCCCGGATTTTAAAACGTCCGGACCTCCACCTTCCCAATTTTTTTTTTGAAAATCCGAACCGTTAGATGTGTTTAAAAATCCGAACCGTGTTTTTAAGGTCCGCGAAGATTTGACAAAAAACAATACCGGAAGGGCTTGATCGGGGCAGTTTTTCACAAAAACACAAATATAGCGTTTTTGTGAAAAACTGCCCCGATCAAGCCCTTCCGGGTATTTTGTTTTGCCAAATCTTCGCGTTGGACCTTAAAAACACGTTTTAAACACATCTAACGGTTCGGATTTTCAAAAAAAAAATTGGAAAGGTGGAGGTCCGGACGTTAGGTCCGTAAATAGTGGTTTGGTATATATATATATATATATTTCTGCAACAACAATAAAAATGCCCATATAATTTCCAATCGAAGAGGGTATGGGAGGGACACAACAGGAGACAGATCTAAAATTTGACAATAATGGTTACTCTCAGAAAAATTTAACAACACAATTTAGCACCACCAAGACAATGACTATGTATATGTATATGTGTCCCCTTCTAATAAGGGATCCCTCACTTTGCTACGGCAAGAGACTCTGATTTTCCGACCATTTTCCAATTGAATTTTAATGATCCGAGCCATTCAATGTGTTTAGAACGTGTTTTTAAGGGTCCATGCGAGAAATCATAAAAAAAAAATTGACCGGGAAGGGCTTCATCCAAGCAGTTTTTCTTAAAACTATGCATGCATCTATGTATGTATAAATGTGCGTGTATGCAAAGTTGAACCCATTTTCTAAAGAACAGTGAATCCACCGCCATGGTGTTAGCTTGTGAACTCAAGCAAACTGGTTTTGCTTTTACCAGTATACGATTTTAACAATAGAAAGAGTTTTTCCTAACACTTTGTAGAAACTTACATAAATGAACAAGAATGAGAAAAGGGCAATGAGAATTGTACCCAGTTTACTAGATGCCCTTGTTCTTCTTTGTTGGGGAGCTTCCCTGAAATGATTTCAAGCAACATTATTCCAAAACTGTAAACATTTGTTTCAGGATCAGAAAATGGTGGGAGTTCAGAATGTTCTGAATCATTTTCCCTTGAGATTTTTGACTTGGAAGAAGCCTCTATTCCGAAACTGATCTCTCCAATCTGCAAAACAGAGAAGCATCATATGTAAAAAATATAAAGAAAGAAAAAGAGGAGAATATATAGAGTAAGAAGCCTACTTTAGCAGCATAATCATCGGTCAAAAAGATAGCGTTTGTATTCAAGTTGGAATGTGCCACGGGTGGATTCAGTTCATGCATGTACTGTAGACAGTAAGCAGCTCCCATAATAATTCTCATCCTTGCATTCCAGTCAAGATGTTCAACTTCCTTATCTGAAAACGCAAACAGAGATACGATAACTTCATTTTGGAATACGAAGCTGCCAAATTCAAAAAAGGGACACATGACAAGTAGTATTACCATGCAGATGTTCAAAGGCGGTTCCGTTTGGAGCATACTCAAACACTAACATCCTTGTGAATGGTTCTTCCTCCTCACAGAAACCAATAAGATTAATAAAGTTCTTGTGGTTTACTCTTGACAGCGTATCGATCTAAAGGAAGGTCATCATAAAAAAGACTATGTAAACAAACCAACTCGAAAGAGGAGAGGTACATTAAGTATTGCATGAAACAATGTCATGACCAATGAAATACCAACAAACCTTCTTCCTATAGGTCACTTCTGAGCGTTTAGACCAGTCTTTGGTAGAGAATAATGTAGTTGACGCAACAGCAATCTCAACTCCACTTGATAACGTTCCCTTGTATAATGTGCAACCATCAATGGTATCAATAATGTTGCTGAAATCCTCACAGGCAGTTTCTAGCTCTGCCCGGTTTAGCTTGGGAACCCCTGCATTGTAAAAACTCATTCAATTCCTTATAAAAAAAAATGATCCTTATATACTGCCAATTCCCTAAAAATGGAAATGGAATTCGTTATACATGTATGATGTATCTCTCACAAACATATGGAGCCACAAAACTTGTGTCTCTGAGGACTCTACATTTAAAAGGACCAAATTCACTCTTCTGTTTCCCTATCATTGTCAACACAACCCCTGGGCTAGGTCAACAGTCAGCTTGTACCATCAAAAGACAGTTGAATGTGGGGAAAATTGAATAGCTCCACTATGCACCGTATTATTTGAAAGTTGGAGCCATTGAATAAAATGGAGCCATCATGAGGTTAATAATAGGGGACAAAATTTATTCAAAAGATTGGAAGCTCCATTCCTTGACAAGAACCACCAGAAGTCTACCATTTTTTTTTGCAATTGCTAACTTCAAATGTCATTTCAAAGTTGACAACAGAACTCTGAGAACTTATATCTCACTGGCCACAAAAAGAATCTATAATTATTCAAGAAGAGAATTTACAAGGTCTGAGTCATTGCCTATACTATTCTTCTATCATATTTTCTATTTTCTGATTGCTTCTTTTGTTAACCCCTGACTCATGCACCAGCCACATAAGCTAATCGCTAGGTCAAGCTACTACAGTTACTTAATCGAGTTTTATATTGTGCATGTTTGATTTGCACTTCATTGTTACTGGGCCTTGGGGTTTCATTGTTACTGGGCCTTGGGGTATACACAGTCAACTATCTATCTACAGTCTAAGATAGTGTTTGGATAGCTTAAGGAAAAATTACCTGTAACAAATGCTCTCTGTAACTGTCCACTCAGTCCAGTCTTCCAAGGACCAATAGTTGATGCTGCTCGTTTCCGACACATGATGAACATGGTTGCAACAACAAAAAGTAAAACACCACCTGAAATCAGACCTATGTGCTTCCATGCATATCCAGATATCCCACCCCATGAAGGCTTTTCTTCAACTGGCTTATTAATAGAGCCCGAAGACAGGTTATCAGGATTGGGTTGGGTCACAGAATCACCAGGAGAAGATGTAGGCTGATGCAATTGTCCTTTCTTTCCATTCAGTACAGCAGGGTAAGACCCACTACTCCGTGTAGTTGGAAGGGCAATGATTTCCACAGGAGGGGATCCACCACTAGCTGAGGTAGCAATGAGGTTGCTGGATTGTTCAAGTAGCCTGCGCCTAATGATATTAACAAGGTTTTGTACATTATGCACCTCATCCACACCTGTTGATTGCATCAATGAATGTGATTTCTCTTAAAAGGACACGCTAAGCCCAATTTGTTTGTTTGGATTGAAGCATCATATTGCAAATTAATCCAAGAGGACCACATAGCTCACATTTGTTAGGAACTTTTGCATGTAGGATTAAATGTTAATCATATGTGATATCTCACGAGACATCAGATATGTTAAACATTTGGGGATGTGGTAGTATTAAACAACTTTTTGATAGGCAAATGTGCAATTCAATGCATTTCATCCCCCATGACATGTCAACCTCAAGGCATTGAGGGATAAACATTTAGAACGCTAGTTTTAATAAATATATAACACCATTAATATCAAGTAAATGGGAGAGCGAGTTAAATGCTAAGAAAAATTTATAACAACTCCTCTAAACCTAGAAATATGTATGTTAATTAAAGTGTATACCAATTGTTATGAAAAAAGACATCCAAATAGGTACTCTCAGACAAGCACAGATCGACAGTTGAAAGAGAACGCCCCATAGAGAACGCCTGAGTGAGAGTGTGAAGACCTATACGCCCCGTGAGCTTGGAAAGCGTTGCCACGCGTGAAAATGTGTGACAATGTGCAAAAGGTGCACCTTGTGCGAATGCTTCATAGGTAAGGCGTAGGCTTTTGAAGGGTAAGGAACGAATTTGAATCCTCGAGGCTTCTTTCAATAGACTAGCCTTGATGTGGCCATGAGGCGAGCCTTACGTAGTCGTTGAAAACATTGGCATCAAGTAAGTAAACCCGTACGATTACTTATAGTGTGCAAGTATACACCCCTACACTAGTACATTAAAATAAACAAGGCCCCGAGACTTAATGAGCTAAGAACAAACCAATTTAGTAAACTTACCTGATAGATTCTCATATTCAAGACTTTTCAAGAAATCCTTTCCAGCTTTGAACCTTGAAGAAAGACCAAAACTATGTCGTTATTTGAGTATCAATTATCAGAAAAAAGCAATAAAATTTGAAGATGTGAAAGAACATGTTGGTTCCATACGATGGCAATTCGTTGAGATTACGTAGAAGTGTCCCTTTAAGAGGAGCCATAAATAGATCTGCTTTCTTTTGTTTTTTCGAAATGCTCTGCCAGATGCTGCACAAAAGTGCATCAGAAGGTCAGAAAAGCAAATGAGTGAGATATTCTTATCTGACCAGTAAAAGCGAATAGAAACAGAAATATTGTCAGCAATATTAACCAATCCCATTAAACAATGAATTCCAGATAAATCTACCCATAATGAGTCAATGACAACATCAACTTGATACACTAACAGTGTTACACTAACAATGTTGTGGTCAATTTGGAACCTGAGAAATAGTTTCATTTTTGAGGAGAAATTCCCTGATTGGAATGAATCCTCTGTCCTCATTAAGACCAGAATTGCTCTTTGGGTAAAACCAATGTTTGGGAGAAATGATCTCTCCATGGATGACTTCCTTTTCAGGCTTAAAAGCATTGTGGAATCTTTGTAATGCTACTCATTGTATTAGCCCCTTGGCAATGCTTGTAATTTTCTATTTTTATTTTCGTTGGCACCTTGCCAACATTTCCTTTCTGCTTCTCTTCGGGTATAAAGCATCTTTATGCTTCTTCCCTTTTAATCTTTGTAACCATTCGGAGATTAATAAAGTTTTTATCATTCAAAAAAAAAAAAAAATGACTTGTTGGTATATCATCCCATTGAAGCATAATTAGCTATGCATATAGCAAAGGTAGTACCCGACGGTCTTGGAGCAACTAACATCACATAATCGTTAGAGGGGTATAGAAGGCGTAATAAAGTGCCAAAATATCTGCGAATCGAATCAACAAAGAACACTCACGTACCAGTGCCCAAATTTTCTATTTATGCAGCTAATTCCACTGGTCTGAGCAAACATAAGATTTTCGTCGAACTGCAATTCAGAGAGGAAATTGAGCTTCCCAAGCTCCGAAGGAATTTCTCCGTTGAAGCTATTATTACAAAGCAACCTGGTTAACAACATGTAGTTTAGTCCAAGAACATGAAGTATCTATCCTATGGAATAAATACCCACATATATATAAATGGTCAACTCACAAGCGTTTCAATGACCGCAGTCCTCCTAATTCTTGTGGAATAGTTCCACTGAAGTTGTTATTTCTCAAGTCCAGTTCCTCCAATGTAATTAGTCGTCCAATATCTTTAGGGATGACACCAGATAATTTGTTGTTGCAAAGGAAACTATGAAGCGCATGAAACCAAAATCATGACAAATCATAAGATCTAGAAATACACACAAGGCATAGTACTAAAGCAGTGCCTTTATACCCTCAGTTTAACCGTCAACATAAGAATCCACAATCAATAAGTAGGAGAACATACAAAATTGAAACAAGAGGGTAACTTCAAAATTATTTAAAAACTATATAGTGTCTAAAAAGAAAGAAAAATTGCACCCCACGAAGACTTATTATCTACCCATTTTAAATCAAGCAATCCAGCAGGTGCAAACAAAGAACACTCTCTTACTGGGACTATAATTCACAGAAACCTAGTAATGCTTACAGAGATCTAAGATGGGTGAGCTTCCCGAGTTCAGGGACCAATTCTCCTTCCAAAGAAAGCCCATTGAGATCCCTAGACATAAAATGAATATTCAGAACATATCCTAATTCAAAGTAACAAATCCTCAAAATCATGACCACCATATTCTAACTACAAAAGTTCAACACATTCATCCCTTCCTGACAATCCAATAAATTAAAATCACATATATATGAAAAGCAACGATATAGATTAACTTCAAAAGTCTAACTAAACACAAAGAGGGACTTACAACGCTTGCAATTTTCCGTCAACACAATGAACACCTGACCACTTGCACGGGTCATTATCCTCAGGATTCCAATTATCAAAAACTCCATACGGATCATAAGCCACCCTTCCGCGGAATTCTAACAAGGCCAATCCTGCACTTTGATTCCAATTACAATCAAAGCAAATTAACATCTTTCACCAACAGATTTCAATTTTTTTTTATGGGATCTACCAACAATGTCAGTCATTAATTACCTTCAGAATTGATGGACCAACACCCTTGAACACCCAAAACAATAATCAATATCGCAAAACTGGATAACTTGATACCGCAAGTGTTCCATCTAAACCCCATTGCTCTGTTAACCATATGTAGCAGTGGTGGAGGCCAATGACAGCCAAAATTCTATACAAAATCGCCAGATTTTTTATTTGCACAAAAACCCCTCTCGCTCTAATTAGCGGCGTAACAATTTAACAATCTCAACAACAAAAAAGGTCTTCTCTTTTATCTAGGATTTACAAATAAGGGTGTATATTTATGTATACAAATTTACTACTATGCACACAATATGTTACAAAAACCAGAAAATACAGCTACCCTCTTAAACATAATGACCGAATTGGGGTCCCTCATCTTCTTTTTTATTTTAAATTTTACGTTAGAACTCCGTTTTGGCCAATATTTGCAGAACCCAGATCAAGAAAAAAAATTGAGGTTCAAACAAAGCAGAAATTCGACAGAAGAAAGGAAAAAAATGATTTGAGTTAAGTTCCAAGGTCTCCAAACAAAGGTATTTCACAAGTAATGTTACAAAAGGGTGAAATAGAAAAGGGAAAGAATGAATACCCTCACAATCAAGCAATGTGAGAAAAGTGAAAAAGGAGATTTACCAGAAAAGAAGGGGAAAAGAGATCAGTCAATCACACAAATATTTTCCTGCTATTGTTGCAGAAAATAAAAGAAGAACAAAATTGGGATTGACGATGATGATGATGATGATGATGATGAAGGGTCCTTTGTTAGGTTTTTTGTGAGAATTGAGACTCAAAAAAAAGGCAGCAAAGAAAATTAGAAATTGAGATGACAGAATGATAACAAACAGAAAAAAAAGATGAATTGTTATTTCCTTTGACTGCCCTTTTCAGGATGATCTCAGAGGAGCAACCTCTCTCCGACCATCCTCTCTGAAAGAGGGGGCAAAAAACTGCGCAATGTTTGTTTTCTCTCTCTAAATTTGTGTTGTTTTGTTTGTGTGTGTGTCTCTCTCTAACAAGCAACAACCCAAGACCAGGTCCACAAGTGTGCTAGGTTGTTCTTTTTTTCGCTCTATTTTTTGCTCTTTGGTGGTCCTAGTTTCTTGATTAATTTTTTTTTAGGATTTTTGTTAAAAAGATATTATTGTCTAGATATGGCGAGGGCCAAAACTGGTTCCAATTTCCATCGGTGATATGATAATCGGTTGATGCGTTGTTTCCTATTTATTAAAATGAGAATTTCATAAAATTATTTGGGTTGATTTTAGCGAATGAGGAATCAATTTGCTAAAATCATTTAATGAGGAAATAATTTGCTAAAATTAGCTAACGAGTTTTTTTTTTTTTGTCATTTGTCATTCTTATCTATTACATGGGGGGAGGGAACAATGAGACTCGATCCCGGATGCAGTGTGGGGCATCCAAGAGCTCTACCGCATTACCTAGCCACCACTTGCACCTAATGAGTTGATTTTAGCAAATTGTTTCCTCATTCGCTAAAATCAACCCACTTGATTTTATGAGATTCACATTTTAACAAATGAGAAACAATGCCTCAATTCCCACCGGTTGGTGGCGGAGGCATCTTAACATTCAGATATTCTCCCATTGACCACTTCTTATTGCCTACAAGCCTCTTCTGGGCCGTCCATTTCAGTTTTGAACGGTTTGGATTATTGAGAGAGAAACAAGAGAGAGAAAGGGGAGAGGGAGAGAGAGAGAGAAAGAGAAAGGGGAGAGGGAGAGAGAGAGAGTTTTGATTTGAGTTGTCCAATACACTTTGGGTACCACGTAGACTCGGGCACATGGTACCCACTCGGTACCCAAATTGTTTTCCAAAGTTTCGGATTTGGCTGTCTCTTGTCATAATCGAACCTATGTGACAGAGCAAACCGTACCAACTTTGTCGTTTCTTATACCGTTGTAGAACAAACACTAATTCTCTCTCCACGCCACGGGCACATAAAAGGAATCGAAAATCATTCAAACTCTGTTATTCAAAAAGACCAATTCAGAAAATTTAAATGCTTCGATCTAATGGTATGCGTATATAGTGGTGTACAACTGAACCGGCAAAACTTCATTGTGGAATAAATCTGGGGATTTGAAGGATTGGAGAACAAAGTAGCGGACGTAGGATTTGGAGCTAGTGCTGTATATCAAAAGATAACCCGAAATATCTGTTTTCTTATCATATTTTACGTCTTGATCGATTTGAGATCTGCGTTTTCTCTCGCCTCTGTTTTTCTCTGAAAACTGATAACCCTAAAATTTAACAAACTGCTAAATAAATAGGTCGGGCCCTATGACTGAAATTACACCCCGAGATCCAAAAATATCGTTTTCGCTGTCCTTGTGGGGACTCCGCCCCCATCTCCCAGTGGGAGAACTGCCCCCTACACCCCCGGGATAGACCACTGCCAATGCATATGTGGTATTGGAAATATCCTCACTGGGTTTACATATCTGATTTTGTTGTTTTAGTTCTCCTCAATGCAAGAATTGTCGACCATTCGAAATCTGGTGGTTGTGTTTATGGATCTGATTCTTTTGGATGGTACACTTTCTAAAATTTATTGGCTTAATTGTCTTTATTAATTGATGTACAATGTATGTTATTTTTGCTATTTTTCTTGCCAAGGCGCGTCTAGCTTGAAAAAGGCTCGCGCTTTGCCTCGCACCTAGACCGCAACAGAACTTTGCGCCTCAGTGTGCCTCTTGCCCTTAACAACTATGGGTTCGTTTGACTCCTTCATTACTCAACAAGAGAGGGTTCTGCATTACGACTATAAACTTTTGTTGAAGAGAAGAGAGGCATTAAGAGAAGCTGAGCTCGGGAAAAAACAAATTTTATTAAATTTTACGTAAAGCCCTATTGGTTGGCTGATCCAAAAAAAAAAAAAAGAGACCTGATCCGCTCAATTTATCATACAACTATGTGGTTAGCCTCCCTCATTCATCTGAGTCTTGCTCGACAACTTGTTTGGTTGGGTTTTGAAAACCCGGTTTTGAGAACCAAGTCTTGTTTGGTTTCCCCACCCAAATCATAAAGTGGGTCCAAGGTCTTCCACTAGATTTTTTGAGCCTCTTTGTAGAAGACCAACTTTGAAACCTAGTTTTAAAAATGGTTCTCAAAACCGGGTTTGCAAAACCCAACCAAACAAGGTAAATATGTCCTTAGAGTATCGAGTTTGAAAAGCATTCAAGATGAGCTATGTTCTCTTTTCAGCCTTCTGCCCTTCTTGTATGATTATTCTTTGCTTTTAGGTTTTGCATTAGGTGTTTCTTTTTAATTTTGTTGTTGGAAATAATATTATCATGGTAAAAATTGCAAAGATATCTCTCTCTCTCTCTCTCTCTCTCTCTCTCTCTCTCTCCCCAATAAAATTTGCTAATGTCTTATTACGTGCGGCTTCCAATAAACACATAAATTAATTAAATGGCCTTTCAATGGTTTAAGTGCTTGAAGATAAACCTGAGTAAGCTGTCAAATTAGATGACAAATCTCTAATCTTACAGATATCATTTTGCCTCCTAAGAGAGCGCTCCCCATAGTTAATGAAGACCGGTCCAACTATGCGCACGTACACACACATGTACGTACGCGCACGAACATATCCTGACCGTCCGTTTCAAGAATCGAAGGTCCGGATTTTAATAAAACTCTTACATGTAACAGATTTATTAAAATCCGTCCATGCATATTGCGTATGCGTGGCGTGCGTACTGCGTACACATCGAATTTTTGTAATGCAGACCTTGAAAAAGTTACGTTGCATCTTTTATTCCAACTTACCTTGGACATTTGCTAAGTTGACCAAAAATACTTGTTTTGCCTGAAGGATCGGCAAATTAGCTATTAAAACAGAGTAAATGAGGTCCTGAGGACATATTTTGACATAGGGTAAATTTCACTTACCTCCCCTGCGGTTTCTAACAATTACAGAGGCCTCCCTTGAGGTTTCTGAAATTCCACTGACCTCCCCTACTTTTGAAAATAAATGTCACATACATCCCTTCCGTCAACTTCCGTTAAAAAAGGTGACAGAAAACGATGATGTTATGCCCCTCTCTCTCTCCTCTTTTTATTTTAAATCTTAAAATGTTTATACTTTTGTTTTATATATTGATTTTTTTTATGAAATTTATATATTTAAGATCTACTAAAAAAAATCTACAAAATGAGATCCATATGCAATGTGAAATTATGTAAAAATAAAATCTTAATTCTTCAATGTGAATTATAATGTTACATAATTTAAATTTTTCAATGTGTAACTCAAAATTTTTACAAATTTGTTTTGTTAATATTCATTTTTCATAAAATTCATGTAAAATTTTAATTTTAATTTTTGATTGTGACAGTAGACTAAGGCAATTAGCCCAGTTGGTTGTGTAACCTCTTCTATAGGGGTGAGGTTCTGGGTTCGACTCCTATGGAGAGAAGGTCAACTCTTGTGGTTTACTAACATCTAACAACTAACTTTATTGATGTATATCGAATGGAAAAAAAAAGTGACAGTATTATTAAAATTTGTATTGAAAATTTGAAATTTTATTGGGATGAAGTCACTAATAAGTAAAAAAAAAATGGACTTGCAAATTTACCATGTACATTTAATTAAGAATGTATTTGGAAAAAACTAAATTGTTAAACAAGAAGATTTTATGATGTTTCGTACAATTTTTGCATAAAATTTTGACTCACACATTGCAAATAATTTAAATTATACTCCCTCCGTCCCTTTTTAAATGTGTTACTTCGTAAATCCAACTTATTAAAGAAACATCATCATTATACCTTTCACATCAACTTTTTCATCCACTTTACACTTTTCACATCAATTTTTACCTTTACTTTCCAAAATTATCCTCCACTTTTACTCATTAACTCTTTACTCACTAACTTTTCAAAAGGGCAAAATGATAATTGTACAAACTTTTACCAATTAACTTTTCAAACTAAACACTTATTTAGGGACAGCCCAAAATGAAAAGTTAAACACTTAAAAAGGGACGGAGGGAGTATAACATTATAATTAAAATTCACATTGAAAAAATAAGATTTTATTTTTACATAATTTCACATTCAATATGGATCTCATTTTGTAGATCTCTTCGAATAGATTTTAAATATACAAATTTCATAAAAAATGAATATATAATATAAAAGTTACATAAACATTTTATGATTTAAAATAAAAAGAGAGAGAGAGAGAGAGAGAGAGAGAGAGAGAGAGAGAGAGAGAGAGGCATGACATCATCATTTTTGTCACCTTCTCTAAAGGAAGTTGATGGAAGGGAGGTATGTGACATCTATTTTCAAAAGTAGGGGAGGTCAGTGAAATTCAGAAACCTTAGGGGAGGTCCTGGTAATTGTCAGAAACATCAGGGGAGGTAAGTGAAATTTACCCTTAGACATATGAAGATGTATAAAGTGTTTCTTTTTTGCTAAATAATTACGAGAACCATAGTTTTGTGATAGGGTGAGGCTAAGCCCTTAGATCCATATCTCACATTTTGCTTTCAGCAAATGATAAGCTCCTAGAGAATTATGCCTCATGGAAGTCGTCACATTTCATCCAACTAGGATGAATCATATAGCTTATAGGTTTGCAATTCCAACTGGTTCTTTGGAGGTTTTTAGTAGCATGCTCGCTACAGATGCTTATGTAATCATTGGCTAATATTTACTAAAATCCTAAATACCGCCCTAACATCTTTTCAGGTTAGTACTATGGTTGTTGTAGTAAAACGTATGTCAGGAGGAAAGAACATTCAAGATGGCATACTAATTTCAAATGAAGTAATTGATGGGTGGAAAAGGAACAATAAAAAGGGTCTCGTCATCAAGTTAGATTTTGAAAAGGCATTTGATAACGTCAATTGGGTTTATCTTTTTAAAATAATGTTTCTGATGGGCTTTCCAGTAAAGTGGATCAGTTGGATCAGAGAATGCCTAACTTCTGCTTGAATTTCTATTCTTGTCAATGGAGCATCTACAAAGGAGTTTTATATGGAGAAAGGGGTAAGACAGGGAGACCCCTTATCTCCCTTCTTATTCATCATTGCAGCTGAAGGGTTAAATTGGATGTTCAAAAAAGCGGAGGAGCAAGAGCTATTGTGTGGTATGGAGGTGGGTAATGGTGACTTCAAACTAACTCATCTGCAATTTGCAGATGACACTTTAGTTTTTTGCAAACCAACTTTGAAAGCTGTGATGGGTGTAAGGAGAGTGTTGAGAGCTTTTGAAATGACACCAGGTTTGAAAATCAATTTTCATAAAACTGTGATTTGTGGTGTGGTTCTCAATGATGAGGAATTGAATGTTTTTGCAAGTATTCTTAAATGCAAAACATAGAAACTTCCTATCAAATGTCTTGAAATGCCACTTGGTGCAAGTCCCAGGTTAAACTAAACTTGGAAAGAGGTAATTGAGAAAGTCAGGAGAAGATTGGCATCTTGGAAGAGGAGATACTTGTCATTTGGTGGAAGAATAGTACTAATCAAATCAGTTCTTTTTAACTTGCCAATTTTTTACATGTCTTTGTTTAAAATTCCAGAAGGGGTGGCCAAAAGAATTGAAGCAATACAAGACAGATTTCTGTGGGGAGGATCTGATCTTAAGAAGAAGATTCATATCGTTGCTTGGGGGAAAATAACTCAAGGGAAGGAAAATGGTGGTCTGGGCATTAAGAAAATAAGAGAAATGAATGAGGCTCTATTAATCAAATGGTGGTGGAGGTTTGGAAGGGAAAAGCAGAGTTTATGGAGGAAGGTGATCAATGCAAAATACAAGATGACTGGTAGTGGTTGGATTCCAAAGATGCATATCAATAACAAAGTCTCCATGATTTGGAAGGATATTATGAGGATAGCTGAGAGGAAACCTGATATGGTTGGTAAATACGTGGAATATGTGGAAATAAAAGTGGGAAATGGAGAATCTATAATGTTTTGGCATGATGAATGGCTGATAAAACCCTGTCTTGCATTATATTTTCCTTCCCTTGAGTTATTTTGATGTTTGAGCTCTATTTGAGCTAACACCTTTATTGATATTGGACATACTCTTGTATTGAATGTCAAGAAAAATTTCTTGGTTAGATTAATTATTTGTTATGGTTTATGTTAATGGTTGCATTTGTGGAAAATGATCAGTGATCCGAGAATTGATTGCCAAATTTAAAAAAAAAATTATGATGCCTCTTTTAATCACGTTTTTTGAGTGTGATGGTAAAGACATTTAATCACGTTTTTAGAGGAAAAACGAGATCTAAAACCAATAAAAGAACATGCTAAACAATTTTCTATCTCAATTTTGACCATAAACAATCACACTTTTTTGCTGTGATCTTTACTTACATATAACCACGCTTTTTATGAAAACTGAGATAAAAAACCCAAAAAAGAACGCAGGGAAGCAGTTTTCATCTCGCTTTTACCGGAAACGATCACACTTTTTTGCCGTGATTGATCTTCTCTTTCCGTCACGCTTTATAAGTGTGATAGAAAATGTCCGACTTACAATCACACCCAGAGCCATCACGCTTTTGTGGGCGTGATGGAAAGTGGAAACATCACGCTCAAAAAGCGTGATGTTTATGGTTTTTGGTAGTAGTGTTTGCTCAAGATGGAGATTATAATCATCTTGCTAGTGTTGGTTGGAACTCAATTGAAGTTTTTGCATCAATGGGACCATTTTTTGTATCAACATATATATGGAATTGGGCAACTTAGTTTTGAGATACTTGAATACCTATGATCTCCTTGTCAATGTGATATAAGTAGCTACTGGCTTCTATTTTGACTTCACTAAGGTTAGATGAAGACGCCTACTAGTTTGTATAGATCAATGTGTTAATGTGTTAATAGAAGATATTTCTTATTAGCAACTTGGCTCAACGATTGATTTTTGTTTTTGTTTCTGATTATGCTATTCAAAATAAAATGATTGGGATGGAATGAATGGTATGATGGGATCTTCAAATATAGCGGTTATAATTGGAAAAAAATTTATTACTAATATATAGCGTTCCTTGACTGTTACAATTTTTTTTTTCAAATGTAGCCTTCAACAAATGCTATAATTGGTCTCCCAATGATAGCATTCAATTACTGTTATAAAAGCTCTGTAACTTATAGAATGTAATGAATGTTATAAAATCTATAAAACTTATAGCATGCAATGAACCTTATAGAAGATCCCGACTTTTGATAGCATTTTTTGAATGCAATCGAAAGTGTTTTTTGTTGTAGTGCATCCATAACCCTTTCTGACCTCCTCCGACAATGGGGAGGAAAGAACAAGAAAAATACTCCCTCCGTCCCTTTTAAGTGTGTTGCTTTATAAATCTAACTTTTTAAAAAAGCATCATCATTACACCTTAACTTTTACCCATTAATTCTTTACACTTTACACGTTAACTTTTACACCTACTTTCCAAAATTATCCTCAACTTTTACCCATTAACTCTTTACCGACTAACTTTTCAAAAGAACAAAATGATAATTGTACAAATTTTTACCCATTAACTTTTCAAAACTCACTTATTGACATCCCAAAATGGAAATGTCAACACTAAAAAAGGGGGGCGGAGGGAGTATTTGTGTACGGATGAATGTGTACAGACTTGAATTTGTGTACGGATGAATGTGTACAGACCTGACTATAGATATGCCTGACGTGTATGAGTTCCATATCTACGGTATTATTTACCTGTACCTGTATAACTTTTACTTTTATAGACCATATAGAGTTGAAATTTTTTGCATTCCTGTTCATAATGTATTCTAAATCTTCAAGGATTTTTCGGAGAAGTTTTTCGTGGCATCTGGAATGGGACAGATGTTGCTATCAAAGTACTTCATAATGTGTGTATTGTACTAGTGAGATATTACTTAGTTTACGTTTTCAGCACAGAATATAATTCTAATGCATATATGGTGCCAAGTAGGTTTGTCAATATACTGAATCTGGATCCAGTTTCAATATGATAACTTGGATATTAAGTTGCTGATCAAATAACCCGATTGAATCCGACGGATCCAATGAACTAATGGATCTAATATGTATATATATGCGGCCGGTTCCCTCATAGGCTCATACAATATTTGACACAAATAATGTAAATCACTTATTTCGGAGTCCCATGCAAATGATCCGAGCCGTTTGATTTGTTTAAAACATGTTTTAAAGTGTTTTCGTAAATAATCAGCTCATTCGGATATCGGTAAGGGCTTGATTGGTATTTATCTCCAAAACTAACAGGATAATAACTGAATGAATCGATCAGCCTCTTACCGATATCCGGATGAGCTGATTTTTTATGAGAACTCTTAAAAACATCTTTTAAACAAATTAAATGGCTCCGATTATTAGCGTGGGACTACGGTTATTTTTGTGTCAAAGATTGTGTGAGGGGAACCTGCCCCAACTATATATACATATATCCCTCAAACTCTGTAGCCATCTATGGAACCCGGGGGCTGTCCGTGGGGTTCGGCAGCCCCCCAACCCCCATCCGCGCCGTCCATTTCGCGCATCAACGGCTCGGATTGCATCAAACAATGGACGGCTCAGATACATTTTGGAGAGGTAAGATCTGAGTAGTTGATGAGCGAAAGGGACGGCTCGGATGGGGTCGGCAGCCCGCCGACCCCCACAGACAGCAGAGCCCCCCATTTCCCATCTATGAGCTATATAATAAAGAACTTTTCCATATTTAGTGTTAATATGTTTTTGCAATTAGAGGTCTAGCCGGGAAAGACGTCTAAGTGTTTCTCAGTTCAAAAATTAAATTAAATGACGTCTTGTTATTGGAACTTTTTTTTTTTGAACAGAAGAAATTCTCATTGAAACTAAAAATCAGCCAAAAGGATACTTAACTCAGCTGGGATCATAGAGACCCAGTTCTGAGGAAGTAGTCCTGAAACACAAGAGGCCACCCAATGGGCAACTCGATTGATAGACCTAGGAATCTGATAGGCGCGCGATATTCCATATATAAGCGCCTAAGTAGGAGGAGTTGGCACGTTAGATGTGCGGTTTTATGATCATTTTTCTGGTTAATGCGTGCGTGGTAGTGTTTTTGGTGTTTGCATGATTTATCAGGTTAAAAGTTGTCTTTGGCGCGCTATTGCATGGCTTGAAGTGGAGCTGGGCGTGGGAGTCGAAGTTTGAGGTTGGAATGCTGAAGAGGACGGCTTAAGGGCTCGGTATCGATACCCCCGAGAGCCGTATCGATACCAGTTGGTTATGAAGAGCGCAAATTCGTCCAGAATGTTTAGTATCGATACCCCTGAAAAGGGTATCGATACCTACGTCTTACGCGGAAGAAGGAGATAAGGGTTCGGTATCGATACCCTTATTAGGGGTATCGATACCGAGAGCTTACGGAGGCAGCTTTGAAACTACGTCGTTTTGTTGGTCGTAGAACTAATTCTTTAACTATATTGTTCGGTTTTCATTAGGATTAGGGCTCTAGTATAAATACCTAAGTTAAAACCCATTCTAGGGTTCCACAACTTTTACATAGGTTTTAGTTCTACAAGTTTTCGGCTCGAGATCTGAAGTTTTTTTTCGTTCGTTGTTACGCTTTCGAGTGAATTCCAGGATTTGTTTCACAGATTGTTCGTCAGAATTAACTTTGCTTTTGCAATAACGGTATCGTTTTCCATTGGTTCTATATTTTATTTATTCAAAGCATGATTAGTTTTGATCTCAAATCATCTTCTGCGATTTATTTCAATATGTGTGAGTAGTCGTATAGAGTGCGGCCGCGGGACGAAGGTGTCCCGTGGCTAGGCTAATTTGCGTTCCACCTCGGTGCCGAATCATTCAAATTAATGCGCAGTTTTTTTTAATACGAAATCTTTTCTAACAAACAAACCCGGGCATTGCCAATTCCAAATGCGCGCAGTGGTTGGTGACAAGTGGTGCGCATTTGTTGGGAATTCTTTTCATATTGTTAAACCTATTAATTAAATAATTGTGGCCCGAGTGAATGTGGATTAGGCTAGTTGCAGACACTGTAGTGCCCACGGCTGTGCTCTTCTGTTTTAATTAAGAGTCCAATAATTTAATCAGTTTAATTTAGTTAATTAAATCAGTCATCTGAACAAGGGGTGGCTACCTGAGAGCCATTTGCAAACATAGAATCTAGCATTGTTTGGGTCAACACCGTAGACCGTCTCTGTGGTTCGACTCCGGTACTTCCGGATTTATTATGCTGCACCGGTCTATAGTCCTGCGCTTGGGACGAAATTAGAGTTAATTATTAGATACCCGAACGGTCAAGCATTTTTGGCGCCGTTGCCGGGGACGGTGACGTGTGTTCAAACGGTGTTAGTTTAGTGTTTGTTAAATTTGTAGTTGAGTCATCATAGGTAAAGATAAGCAAGTCGTGCATAAGCCTGAACCTCTCTACTACCGTGATCGTACTAATCGCTTGATTAGGATAAAGAACAGGTCGGGTCAGTCAGAGTCTTCAAATTCTTCATCAGAGTCAGTAGAGAGTCGGTCAGAGTCCATTCCCATTGGTGGACTCTACATAGATTTACCCGTCGAGCCGCTTAATTTCAATAATCCGCTTTATCGCCGTGAGTCGAGTTTCCGAACCGAGAATCTTTTGAAATGGGAGACCAACAGTAATTCAACAACCGTCGTTGAGGCAAAGATTTGAATCCCGAGAGGACCACTCCTCCCGGGCCGATTGTGTTTCCTCAAGAGACACAGGAGGCACGCAATGCCTTCACTGTAAAACCTGGTGTCCTAAATAGCCTCCCTAACTTCTATGGGAGAGAGTCTGATGATCCGTACGAACATGTGCGGACGTTTGAGGGGTTAGTGCGCAACCTGGCGTCTACTACCCAATATGACAATGCCTGCCTCAAGCTGTTTGAGGCAACTTTAAAAGATGGCGCACTTAGATGGTTCAGAATGCAAAAGTCTCAGTCCTTCACCACATGGGCACATGTGCGTGACGCGTTTTACAGGAAATATTTTTCTGAGGCTAAAACTAATAGTTTATGGCGTCAAATCCAGGGCTTTAGGCAAGAGAGGGGAGAGTCTTTTGTGAAGGCATGGGAGCGTTTCAAAGATTTGCTCTTAAGAATGCCACACCCTGGTTTTGAGAAGATACAGTTGGTCGAATTCTTTCACCTGGGTCTCAACGTTGAGACAATCCAGCACATAGAGTATTCGTGTAAAGGGGACGACTTCTTGTCCAAAACTGCGGATGAGGGTTGGGATTTTCTGGATGACCTAGCAGATAGGCAGAGGGCGTTAGAACCCTCTGATTTTGATCGGTCCGGACCTTCTGGGTCCAATGTTATCCCCGTTACCATACGTGACCAGCGACTCCAGGCCCAGGTTGAAAAGATGGCGCAGAAGCTAGAGGAATTAGAAGTTAGGCAGACTCGTCCAGTGCATGAGGTCAGTATAGATGAAGTCTGTGTGTGGTGTGAGTGTAAGGGGCACATTGCAACTGCATGCCCCGGATTTTTAGCTGCTAAGGGAGCGAGTCAGAATAATCAGGAAGAGGTAAATGCTGTGAGGAATTGGGACCCATACTCAAATACGTATAACCCGGGATGGAGAGATCACCCCAACCTTGGGTGGTCAGACCCTAGACCCGCAGGTGGAGGTCAAACGCAACTCCTTGCACCACCTCCGCCGCAACAGTTTCATCAGTCCCAAGCAACCAGGCCCCCTCAGGGCCAAGTCATCCCATATAACTACCAGTCATAACCTTGTAGGGGGGCAGGTCCATCCACTAGTGGTCCTCCCCCAGGTTATTCACAGATGACCGCGCGTGATCATAAGTTAGAGGATAATGTCAATTCCCTGATGCAATCACAGATGACATTTCAAACTGAAACAAGGCAGCAAATAGGAGCCCTTACAACCCAGATGTCACAACTCATTGCGGTTGTCGGTCAACTACAGCAGGAGAGGGGTAGATTTCCAGCTCAGGGTAGTTCAGCGGGTGCCCATTACTTAGGACATCCTACAGGTCCTAATACTCAGAGTCAGAATCAGGAGGAGGCTAAGTCGATCACCATTCTCCGGAGTGGGAAATCGATTGGTAAGACCATTCAGACAAAGCAAAAACAGGTTCCACCCTTGGAGCCAGTGGATGCACCGAGAGCAACTCCTGATATTGTCGATGTCCCTAGGAAGGAGGTAGAGGAGAGTGAGGAGTCACCTAAGGTGGTGGTGCCTGCGGTTGCGGCCCCCACGACTCCAACGCTGCCAGCGATGCCATTAGCTCCATTTCCCCAAAGGTTGGCGGTGAAGCCTAAGCAGAGTATGAATCATAAGATGTTAGAACTTTTTAAGAGGGTGCAGTTCCCTATTACTCTGATGGAGGCGATTGAGTCTTTTCCCCAGTGTGCGAAGGTTCTGAAGGACCTCTGCACAACAAAGCGCAAGAGTCAGAACAACGTGGTTTTGACCGAGGTAGTGAGCTCCATTTTTCAAACTGAGATTCCTGCCAAGTGCAAGGATCCAGGGTGTCCCACCATCCCTATAGCTATCGCAGGCCAGACATTCGATAAAGCATTGTTGGACTTGGGGGCGAGTGTTAATTTACTCCCTTATTCCGCATACTTAAGACTGGGCCTAGGCAATCTGAGAGCTTCTCCTGTCACGCTGCAGTTGGCGGATCGGAGTGTGAGAGTACCAAAGGGTGTGGTGGAGGATGTGATGATTAAGGTAGGTGAGTTCCAATTCCCTGCAGATTTTATTGTCCTAGACACCTGCTCAAATCCCGAGGTTCTAGAAAAGACTCCCATCATTTTAGGTCGTCCTTTCTTAGCCACCTCCAATGCTGTTATGAATTGCAAAACTGGCAAGGTCCAATTATCTGTTGGCAAGGAGAAAATGGAGGTGGATGTCTATAGTGTTAGTACTTTGGGTGATGATGATGAGGAGGTAGGAAGTCTGCTAGGGATGTTAAATGTTGAGGAGAGTGTGGAGGTTGAGTATAATGTGAAACCTTCTAGGCAGCCTCAGCGGCACTTGAGTCCCCATATGAAAGAAGTGGTTCGGGCTGAGGTTGTGAAGCTTTTAGATGCAGGATGAGTAGGCTTTTTCAGCCATGTTTTGACGGGTAGCTCACGCGTACCATGCTCTTCATTGAGTGTGGACCCGACCCCTAGCATAAGGGGTACCCATCATTGACTTGGGTATTTATAGCTTCGCACGCCGCTATTAAAATAAGGATCGTGTGCCCAGCTCCGGTTAGTAAGGGCGATTTGTGTATTTTCGTGTCTGTTTTAATTTCCAGTTGCAAAAAAAAAAAAAAAAACCTGTGGTCCGGTATAGCCACCTAATTTCTAGCCTTAAATTTGTGTATCTGGGTTTCTAACAATCTTATTGCCGTGTCTCGGATAGTCATAAAAGACGATTGGCTCTGATTTCTTTAAGGAAAAACCTTGAGTGATTTAACCTGTTGAGTCATGATTTACCCGGGATTGTTCTGATGACCTTCTCTACACAAATTTAAGTGAGAAATTAGGGAGAAAAGTAGTACCCGTGCCTTTCACGTGACGGAAGTGGTGGTGTCTTTTCTTTTTCTTTTATTGCTCTTTTGTTTTCTCTGTGTACGCCAGGATACCACGTGCCGGGCTGGACTAATGTTTTTTCAGGGTGCACGGAGAGAGAGTACCCGAAATACCTCATACATCGGCCGAGGTCATGATGGTTGGCTGCCATCCGCCGGTCCATCTCTTTCCCTTATTCTTCTATTTTTATGTTTGTCTTCATGCTCTGAGGACAGAGCAACTTTCAAGTTGGGGGAAGGGGTGCACTTTGTACACGTTATATTTGTTTTGAGCGTTGTTAGTCGGTTTAGGGTTTATTTTTAAATTTTTGGTTAATTGTGTGCGGGGATACGATTGTTATGCTTGTTTGTATGAGTTAGGTAAGCATGCTAGATTCTTGTCTCATTGTTTGCCTGGTTAACTCATTCACATGCATATATCTGGCATCTCTGTTTGAGTAATTCGCACCATGAGTGACGTTGAGTAGGTGTTCCCACTTAGTTTACAGTGTGTCCTTAAAAGCATCCCATGTTTTCTTTGTTCATCAATTTCTGCACTTGCATAAAATAGTAGGCGTTTGTACCACATGCCATAGTCTGAATATTTAATATGCATGATGTGAGAGTCGGTAACGTGTTTAGGGGATGATACAAGACCATCTTTGCATGATTAAACCACTATACGAGTCCCTTTTGACCCCATTTTAGACCCGACCGTGTCAGTTTCTGTGTCAAACCTAGGAAACCGGTGTTAGGGTGGAATTGATTTGGTGGTCCAGCTCTGTGCGCATTTTAGAGGCCTCGAGTCATTGGAATAAAGGAGCTTCGTCGTTGTGGAAAAATTTAAATGTTGCTTTTGGGTGCCATGTCTTCGGTTAAAAAAAAAAAAAAAAAAAAAACCTTAAACCTAGCCAAAACCTCAACCCTTAAACCATTGTCTACCCACAAATAATCCCATAATAAAAGAGAGTAAATCATAGTAGCCGCGCAACAAAAAAAAAAAAAAAAAAAATGAAAAAGAAAAAAAATCGCGGTCAAGTTGAGGGGGACCATCCGATTTCTCCCCACTCTCTCTCTCTCTCTCTCCCTCCACCCCATCATTCCTTTTTTTTTTTTCCCTCTTCCTTCTTCACCATTCAAACCTTAACTTCTAAACCTTCCAAACCTAAACTCACCAAGGTTATGGAACCTTAAGAGGCAAACTGAGATGGAGATTGAGCGTAGAGCTGGACTGGGGTGGTGTTATTGCATGTGTCTTTGTCATAGTCCTGTTATTTTATGTGTTATTTCATGTGGTGGCGTGACATTGTTCATGTACTGGGAGTTTGATGTGAGTCGGTGGTTTGGGTCTTGTCATTCTATGTGTTTTGTGTTGAGCACCGGTGTGGTGCCGGAGTCGAGGTGGCGGCCAGTCCGGGTAGACTGTCCATGCGCTTCTATAGGCCGTCACCCTTTGCATGTTATCTTTTCTTTTGCAACCACGGTCGTTATAAGCCTAATGAAGTCCTTAGTAGACCCGATGCACGTTGTTTGACTCTCTGGCCTGCATGTTTTATATTTGACTGTGAATGTGTGGTATCCTATTTTCGTTGAGCTTTCCTTGTCGTAACTGGCGTTGTTTTGATTGGCACGTGGTGTTTCTCGATTCATCCCACGATGGTCGCCAAGCGCCTCACATGGGATGTTGAGTGTTCCGGTGAGTGAGAGTTGCATTGTGACTTTGTGGGAGCATTTTTATCTCTATATTCATGATGGTGCGGAATTGTTCAAATTTTAGTTAGGGCATGCATGTGACGGAGTTAAGGGCAGCGATGAGGAGGAAATTTTGTGTTCACTTGATTTTTGTACAGGATGCATAACCCTCGTATCCCATGTTGAGTTGTTATTTTTCTTTTGCTCTTTTCGTTTCGTTCGTTACTAGGGACTAGCAACGCTCAAGTTGGGGGGTGTGATAGGCGCGCGATATTCCATATATAAGCGCCTAAGTAGGAGGAGTTGGCACGTTAGATGTGCGGTTTTATGATCATTTTTCTGGTTAATGCGTGCGTGGTAGTGTTTTTGGTGTTTGCATGATTTATCAGGTTAAAAGTTGTCTTTGGCGCGCTATTGCATGGCTTGAAGTGGAGCTGGGCGTGGGAGTCGAAGTTTGAGGTTGGAATGCTGAAGAGGACGGCTTAAGGGCTCGGTATCGATACCCCCGAGAGCCGTATCGATACCAGTTGGTTATGAAGAGCGCAAATTCGTCCAGAATGTTTAGTATCGATACCCCTGAAAAGGGTATCGATACCTACGTCTTACGCGGAAGAAGGAGATAAGGGTTCGGTATCGATACCCTTATTAGGGGTATCGATACCGAGAGCTTACGGAGGCAGCTTTGAAACTACGTCGTTTTGTTGGTCGTAGAACTAATTCTTTAACTATATTGTTCGGTTTTCATTAGGATTAGGGCTCTAGTATAAATACCTAAGTTAAAACCCATTCTAGGGTTCCACAACTTTTACATAGGTTTTAGTTCTACAAGTTTTCGGCTCGAGATCTGAAGTTTTTTTCGTTCGTTGTTACGCTTTCGAGTGAATTCCGTTTGTTTCACAGATTGTTCGTCAGGATTAACTTTGCTTTTGCAATAACGGTATCGTTTTCCATTGGTTCTATATTTTATTTATTCAAAGCATGATTAGTTTTGATCTCAAATCATCTTCTGCGATTTATTTCAATATGTGTGAGTAGTCGTATAGAGTGCGGCCGCGGGACGAAGGTGTCCCGTGGCTAGGCTAATTTGCGTTCCACCTCGGTGCCGAATCATTCAAATTAATGCGCAGTTTTTTTTAATACGAAATCTTTTCTAACAAACAAACCCGGGCATTGCCAATTCCAAATGCGCGCAGTGGTTGGTGACAAGTGGTGCGCATTTGTGGGGAATTCTTTTCATATTGTTAAACCTATTAATTAAATAATTGTGGCCCGAGTGAATGTGGATTAGGCTAGTTGCAGACACTGTAGTCCCCACGGCTGTGCTCTTCTGTTTTAATTAAGAGTCCAATAATTTAATCAGTTTAATTTAGTTAATTAAATCAGTCATCTGAACAAGGGGTGGCTACCTGAGAGCCATTTGCAAACATAGAATCTAGCATTGTTTGGGTCAACACCGTAGACCGTCTCTGTGGTTCGACTCCGGTACTTCCGGATTTATTATGCTGCACCGGTCTATAGTCCTGCGCTTGGGACGAAATTAGAGTTAATTATTAGATACCCGAACGGTCAAGCATAATCCAAGATACAAGTAAATTAAGGTCCTTAACAATTTTCCTAATATCCTGGATAAAACAACCACATTCCCACGGAGGGTCCAATTCCGAAACGCTAAGAGAAATGAGCTCCCTATTATCACTTTCGATCTCCACGTCTTGCAGCCCCAATGCTTTGGCCATCAAGCAGGCTTCCCTGAAAGCCAAGGCTTCACAAGTCAGTGTTGAATTGCCATTAACTGCAAACTTCTTCCCATCAATTAAAGTACCTCTGTGGTCCCTCATAACCACCGCTCCAAAACCAGCCCCAGAGTGCTTGTCCCAAGATGCATCACAGTTGAGTTTAAATTTGTCTCTATTAGGTGGTATCCATTTCCTCATATCAGACAACGAGGTGACCATGTTACCATTACTTGGAGTGTAAGGCTTTGACAGAAGAGAATTAAACTCCTCCCACGCATGCTCCAACTTCAGGGAAATAGTTTTAACATCCACTGGCAGCCCTTGAAAAATAAAATCGTTCCTTGCTCTCCAGATACTCAAACTTAGCATTGCAACTCTACTCAGGAGTGAACTCAGTTTGTCCTTACCATTGCCGCTGTTAACCACACCGTAGGTCCACTTCAAGACAGAGCTCACATCCCATTGGAAGATTTCTGAAAGGTTGCAGCTCGCCCAAACAGATTTAGTCTTTTTGCACTGGAAGAGAATGTGCTCAATAGATTCAATAGCCTTGAGGCACAGGGGACAAGTAGGGGAATTAGAGCATTTTCTCCTGTAGAGGTTTTCTTTGGTAGCAAGAATATTTCGACAAGCTCTCCACCAAAAGTGCCTGACCTTAGGCTGAATTTTAAGATTCCAAATAAGCTTCCAAAGGGAAGGGGGGACTGGAAGGAGGAAGAGGGCCTAGACAGATTAGAAGAGGGTCTCAACTGTCTAGCAAGATGGTATCCACTCTTCACAGTATAAATGCCATTTTTACTATAATGCCAAATAAGCTTATCAGGATCGTCAAATTTAGACAGGGGAATAGATTTGATAGGTTTTACCTCATACTCCGAGACATGAAGATTCAGCTTCTGAGTATTCCAAACCTTGGTAGATTGGTCAATGAAAGATGCCACTAGCACTTGATCATCAGCTCCTTTACTAGAAGAATGGACCTGAAAATTGCTGAGAGTAGGGATCCAAGGATCAGACCAAAATTTGACCCCCTTCCCTGATCTAACTTGCCATCTAAGCCCCTCCTTGATAAAGTCTTTTCCTTGGCACAAACTACTCCAGATCCACGAGGGTCTTGCACCTTTTGAAGCTTCCAAAAAATTAGTTTTGGGGAAGTAGATGCCCTTGAGCATTCTGACCCAATAAGCCCCAGGGTTGTTGATGATTCTCCAAGCTTGCTTAGCCACTAAAGCCAAATTGAAGTCTCTAAGGTCCCTGAACCCCATGCCCCCCTGCCATTTTGGTTTACAAATCTCCTCCCCTTTAATCCAATGGATTTTGGAATCCTTTGGATCACCAGACCACCAAAACTTCCTAATATATGAATTGAGTTTATTGCAGAACTGGACAGGAAGGAGAAAGCAAGACATAACATAGCTAGGGATTGCTTGGACCACAGATTTGATCAAGGTTTCTCTCCCTCCAAAAGATAACTCATTGGCTTTCCATCCTTGCGTCTTCTTTACCGCTTTCTCAATCAAGTAAGTATAGGTTTCAGCTTTTGATTTGCCCCAATAAGAAGGAATACCCAGGTACTTTGCTTCTGATTTCATTTCCTCCATCTGTAGTTGACTCATGATAGCTCTTTTCTTCTCAAGGGGAACATTTGCTGAAAATTTCAGAGCTGATTTGTCATAGTTGATGAGTTGGCCAGAAGCATCTTCAAAATATTTTATAGACTTCATAAGATTTTGAACACCAGTAGGGGTTGGGTCTACAAACAAGAGAGCACCATCTGCAAAGAATAGGTGTGATAGAAAAGGGCATATTTTCCTGATTTGAATCCCAGAAAACAGTTGAGAACCAATACCTTTATAAATAATCTTAGAGAGTACATCAATAACCAGCAAGAACAGATAAGGGGAGAGGGGATCCCCTTGTCTCAAACCTCTCTCAGGCATAAAAGTGAACCTACTCTCCCCATTCACTATAATGGAGTAGGATATTGTAGTGACAACCTGCATAACAAGATGCACCCAGTCCTGGTGGAAGCCCATTCGTAGCATCACTTCCTTCAGGAAATCCCATTGGACTCTATCATAAGCTTTATTGAAGTCCAACTTCATTGCCAATGCTTGTCATTGCCAATGCTTGTCTCTTACCTCTCACACGAGTCTTTAGGAAATGGAAGGCTTCATTTGCAACAATAATGTTGTCCTGAATCATTCTTCCTGGAACAAAAGCTGATTGGTTGGGAGAGATGATCTCATCCAGGATAAGTTTGAGCCTGTTAGCAAGCACTTTACAGATGATTTTCATGCTGAAATTGTAGAGACTGATAGGCCTGAATTGAGATAAGCTTTCTGGATTTGTCACTTTAGGGATCAAGACAACATTGGTTTTATTTAGCTCCTTTAATAGATACCCTCTGTTAAAGAAACTAGAGACTGCTTTGCAAGTGTCATCCCCCACCACTGACCAGTATTTTTGGAAAAACATTCCTGGAAATCCATCTTGGGCAGGGGCTTTCAAAGCTCCCATTTGGAAAACCGCCTTATTAATTTCTTCCTCCAAAATTGGGTTCAAAAGTTTAGCATTCATCTCTGGGGTAACGCATCAGGAAATGTCCTTTAGTGCAGGCCCCATCTCTCTCCTCCCTTGATCCTTGAACAGAGTAGTAAAGTGATGAGCAATACAATCATTAATACCATCTTCAGTGCTATACCAAGTTCCATCTTCTCCTTTCAATCTCAATATCTGATTTCTCTGCCTCCTCTGAACCATTGTGGCATGAAAGAATCTGGAATTCTTGTCTCCATAGTTTAGCCAATTAACTCTAGATCGTTGATGGAGATACATCTCCTCTCTAGAGTAGGCCTCGTCCATCGCTTTTATGAAAACCGCCTTGTTATTGGAACTTACACTTGGTGTTTATGAATCTAGAATGAGTGTGTCCTATTTTTGGTGCCCATGGCCAACTATGATTAGGAAAATCAGTCCATACAGAGCTTTGCTCTGGTTTTTATTGGGGCCTCTACTAGTGAACGGTGGATTGGTCTTCCACGATTAGTCGAGGTGCACAAAAGCTGGGCCGGACACCTAGTTAAAAAAAAAAACGGTCTATCTTCCTGAACGTATCAAGTTGCCCCTCGATCCCCACTGATTTTTTTATTTTATTTTCACAATGAAATAGTATCCGTTCCCTTCCTATTTCCAAAACTAAATACCCCTTTTTTGTTTCCATTGTTCTCTTCTTGAGACGAGGCTCACCTTTTAACAACGTTAGTAGTAATTATCTTGTGACTCATTTTCCTATTAATACTTCCCTAAAGCTCTCCAAGTTTCTTTTATCCTTGAATTCTCCAGATAAGTATTCATCGTCTTTGGCCTTCAAACTAAGTGTACTTCTCTTCTTATAATTTAGGGGTCTGATGTGCATCATCGCATGAAAATAGCCCATCGTGATCTAAAGAGCGCAGATTGTCTTGTGGATAAGCATTGGACAGTAAAGATTCGCGATTTTGGGCTCTCACGGGTGCAGACCACCACACCTATGAGAGATGGTTCCCCTGCAGGAGCTCCAGAGTGGATGGCTCTTGAACTCATCCGTAATGAACCTTTCACAGAAAATGTGATATTTTTAGCCTCGGCGTTATATGTTCCAGGAGTTGATGTTCCAGACTGTTGGTCTGAACCGGATAGACGACCGAGCTGTGAACATATCCTATCACGTTTGCTCAGCTGTGAGTATTCACTATGCTGATATGATTTCGTGATTGACCGAAGGATGCGATAGAGGTATTAATTGGCGGTGTAAGATGCAAAGATCATTTAGTTCTAAGTTTCAAAGCATTCGTCGTCTTTCAGTTCCCCACAATTCATCTCTCTCTCTCTCTCTCTCTCCCCTCCTCCCCCCACTCCTCGACCACACCGTGTGTGTGAATTATGATGGGACCAGATCGAATACCAGATTTCCATGTGATTTTCTATTGTGTTATACAGTAAATAAAGACCGGGGATTGTATAACGATATCAAGAAAACTCCTTTTCCCACTTGCATGATGGAAAAAGTGGGAAGAACATCAGGAAGCTCCCGGTTATGTCTTATAGTTTCCCCTTCGAATGTTTATGGGAAAGTCTAAGTACCCGGATCTTACCCAGAATTTGAGTATCAATGGCCCAGATTCACTCCAATTGAATCTGAGCCATTGATTTTCAAATTCTGGGTAAGTTGTGTTTTCTGGATATGTAGTGATGCCCATCCTTTTATGAACTATGGCTAGGGATGAAATTGCACGAACCGAAGTTCTGCTTGTGTCTCTAAAAATGAGGAAAAACTACACCTCGATAAGCGATTCTTGAACTTTCTAATTACATCCAGCAGGATTCGAGCAAGTTTGAGTTGGGCAATGTCGCAACGTTACATTTTCTATTGAGAGGTCAATGGGATTAAATCTTACCAAGGCCAGAATTGATTGGCCTTGTTCGGTTTTGACTTTAGAGTTTAGTTTAGTTTTGATGATGTAAGCAAGTGTAATAAGTGGAGAGAGATAGAGAGAGAAATGATGGAAATGATGATGTCATCACAACCAAAACTTGCAACCGAACATGGCCATTATAGTTCTCTTATGGCCTGTTTGTTTAAGGGATAAGGGAGGGGACAAGGGTGAGAGGTGGAGGAGTAATGAGGTGTTTGTTAGGAGGGTAAAAGTCTTAGCTAACAACACCTCTTCAACCTAGGATTAGCTTATTTGGGTAAAAAGACAAAATTAACCCCTCAAACCATTTTGTATTCACAATCCAATGATTTAATGAGGGCAAAAAAATAATTTTTCATATTGTCAACTCTTATCCACCCATATCAACTACGGAGAAGAGAATAAATAACTCAATCGAGCTCGGTTGACTTTATGAATAACCATAAAAAAAAATTACATCGATCACAAAGACTATCGAGCTCCGTTGACTTTATGAATTTCTCTACCATATACTAGAGAAGAGAACAAAAGTTTATGGGATGTTAAACGGTCCATTTGGTTGCTAATAAATCGCGATACAAATGGTTTTCGTTTTCGTTACCGATTTATATCGTAAAAATTAACTCGCAGCACGTCTACTGTGCAAACTTCACGACATGTTGATTATGAAATGTCCTTCCCAAAACAAAAAAGGGAAAAACATGACATTTAGCTAGCCTTTTTTTTTTTTTTTTTTGTAATAAAGATTGTCTCGATGAATCGGAAATATCTCTCCAATCCCTCTCACAATCCTATCCACGCGTTTGCGTGAGGTGAAATGGCCTTAAGTACAAATCGCTGCGGATCCAGGGGAATTGACTCTACGACTTGGGGTTGTAAGCCTCTCTGAAGCTAGGCTACGAGGGTGCTGTAGGGTGGCATCCGAGTCGTTGATCTCGGCAATCAACAATCCGAGTCGTTGATCTCGGCAATCATCTAAGCATTGGACGGCTCGGATCTGTAAAGTGCCGAGATGAACCTAAGACCGTTGAAAACATATCCGACGGCTCAGATGCTTCCCTACAAGGCCGCCCTATAACACCTCCGTTTCCATCTAGCTAGCCTTAATCAACGCAAGATAAAACCTATATGTCTATATGGACATAGATACGTTAATGGATGAAAACGTGTCTTGTCTCCTTGGTGGTGGGTGAAGTCCCATAGCTAGCTTTATATTGCCTACCATATCACTGTTGAATGTTGATGCATCTGCTGCATAGCCACATCCCTTGAGTTGCTAATAATAGCAATAGCACTAGGATGAAGTCAGAGGGGGCCAGTAGGGGCGGTCGCCCCTGCAGGGAAAACATAAAACCTCTAGTATTACATAGAAAAAACTAATTTTCCTATGAATTATATAGGCTCGCCCCTGCAAAGTATTTTGGATAAAACATTCGCCCTTGCGTAGTGAAATTCTTGTCTCCGTCCCTAAGCAAGTGTTACCGTACCATCCTCATGGAGAAAGTTGAAGAAATCCACTCGGCTGTAAAACAGGCCCGGCATTTAGTTTCTTGATGCTCCAATCAAATCATCAATTTGAGGCCCTTCACATTTAAATATGCTTTCATTTCAAGAGATACAAATTGTCAAAAAAAAAATTTTAGGGTAGCGAAAGGGTGAAAGAATTAACTTTTTTCTAAATGGATTTTCTAAATCTGATTGGTTTTTCCTTTTATTGTTTGAAAACACACCAAGAATTGGGAGAAAAACTTAGGTGGAAATAGGGTAAGAGCTAACATGGTGCCCCTTCGGCACATCCGGGCCGTCCACAAGTGTGTTGGACAGTCCAGATTAAAACACTCTCTCGCCTCTTTCTCTCTCCTCTCGTATCTCCTGTTTCTATCTCTAAATTCAGACCATCCAAATGTACTTTGATTCCGGCCCGGATGTGTGAAGGGGCACCACGTGGTACCCAATTTGTACCCTAGTTTTTCTCCAAAATTGGACATCCAAATTCCAATTGGGCTCAACTTTGTAAAACTTAACAGGGCTCTACGTAAATTGGGTCGCAATTTTAGGGCCCAAGTAAGGTGAGTTGTAGTTTTTTTAGCAGTTTTTACTAGTAATTAGGACCAAAAATTTGGGCCTTTTGGGGAGGCCGCTGACCGTTGCCAGCTGGGCCTTGGCTAGTACAGTAGTACTGGTGAACAAACTCATAAGTTGCTATTAGTTAATGGCGATAAAGTAAAATTAAACCGAATTTTGTTAAGCCCATATTGCTCTTGGACCCTAAGTTTTTGGAGCTAGCCATGCAACAAGAATAAAAAAATATAAAAAATACTATGAATACAGATGTTTGTGCACATATTCCAACATAGATATGTATAAAATGTTTGATGCGTGTGAGACGCATGTGCATTGGACAATTCTGAACGCATCTACATCCGGACATACGTGTGCAAGCAGGTCTACGTGTGTAGTATGGGCCTACAAATATTTGGGGTCTGAATTTGTGGTTTTAAATGTATGAAACTCACGCATGCAATTGTACTCGGAACCAATAATCATGGACTAACATATCAATTTCCCAATCTAGTAAGGTTTTTTTTTTTTTTTTTTTGTACGTCGGAAATATCCAATCTAGTAAGGTTTAATAAGATAAACCTACGGTAACAGACGCCCGCTTATAGAAAATGCACAGACCGTGTTCGGAGTCTCGGAGACCCACTTTTGGGTCCCACGTGAGTGATCCGAACCGTTCATTATTTTAAAAACATTTTTCCGAGGGGCCTACAAAATTTCAGCTCAATCGCACGGTTAAAAGTGCTCGAACCAAAGTCCAACCGTTTCAAGCAAAATTTACGTTTCGGATCAGTTGCATGGGACCCAAAAGTGGGTCCGTAAGCACGGTCTTTGCATTTTCTGTACGCGGGCGTCTGTACCCGTAGCATGGTCCATTAGTCTGAGAGATTTGTTCTGATAGAAGATAAGAAAAGGTAAGGTTTTCAGTGGATATGTATAGAGTAATTGTCAGGTAACTTTCCTTTTTGTTTCAACGAGATTCAGGTGGCTATTCTACGAATTGCAGGAGACCCACACATGCATTCTCAGGCTGTCAATTATTGAGACCAATCATACGGTTCAAAATCAATCTGCATTGCATGCGGAAAATTATTCTGTGCTTATATGCAGCATGCCCCAACCGCACCACTTGGCCACACTTTGATTTAAGACTTGTTAGAGCATTAATCATAAACTCATGTAACAAATTATATAAAGTCGACGGAGAGAGAGTGACGTTCTTATTTATATTCTCAATACACCCGCTCATGTGTATATAGTCAAACTATATCCTCGGTTTATTTACCTTTTTAGTCCCCAAAGTATTCGCGAAATGTCAATTTGGTCCCCAATATTCAAATCGTGTCTATCGAGTCCCCAATGTTCACAATGTGTGTTTAAATGGTCCCTGTGTCTAACTTCGTCCGTCTTGTCCGTCAAATGCAGGGGTAATTTCGAAAATTCACCCCCACAAAGCTTATCTTCAACCTCTAAACCCTTACGCCCTGTTTGGCTGGCAGATTTGCGGCCGGGTTTGTGAAGCGGCCGGAATACAAATCCAGGGCCCACCTCGAATCCGGTCTTTGGCTGAAATTTCTCTTCCCCAGACTAATTTACTGTAGGGAGATGTAATCCACCTGTGGGTGGATTTTCTAACGACGGCCTCACCCCCGTCGTTAGCTAATCCGGGCATTTTTTGTACCAACCACGGTAGATTCTGGCCATGAAGTGTTTATAGGAGGCGGTGGACGGAGGTGTGATGGTGCTGGAGTGGTGTTTTCTGGCGGCGGCGGTAGGTGTAAGAAGGGGAAGGCAGGGTAGTCGGGTGGGAATCGTGGGACTGAGATGTTTTTGGGGATCGGCTCTGATGAGGGTGAGGTTTGTTTTTTTTTATCAACAGGGTGAGGGTTGAAGCTACGGGGTTGAGGGTTGAAGATAAGCTTTGTGGGGGTGAAGTTTCGAAATTACCCTTGCATTTGACGGAGAAGACGGACGGAGTTAGGCACAGGGACCATTTAAACACACATTGTGAACTCGATAGACACGATTTGAATATTGGGGACCAAATTGACATTTCGCGAATACTTTGGGGACTAAAAAGGTAAATAAGCCCTATATCCTCTATCAGCCAACGGAGCATGCAAAGAAATTTAATTACTCTAGCTAAAACACCGGTGAGGTTTTAACACAACTTATTATCTAATTAGGTGCCATGGAGAAACTTTTGCACCTTTTTTTTTTTTTTTTTGAATAGAGATTTTTGCACCTATGACAGTCAATTTCTTCATGTATATTGAGTGATGACTCAAATGAGTGAATCTCATTACAGGGCTTAGTGATGTGGGACTATATTCTCTAATTTCTCCTCAAGTGCAAGGTTTTTTAATCCTTCACGTGTAGCTTCTTCTGGGACTATCATGAGCCCATTCGGATACCATATTATATTATAACTATCAGCTCATTTAAAAGCTCGAATAATTCAATAGGTAGATAATCTGGATTGGGGGCTCTGCTGCCCCTTGGGGTCGGCAAGGCCTGCCAACCTCATCCGTGTCGTCCATTTCGCGCATCAACGGCTCAAATCTCACCTCTCCAAAGTGTATCCGAGCCGTCCATTGTTTGATGCAATCCGAGCCATTGATGCGCGAAATGGACGGCGCGGATGGGATTGGCAGGGCCTGCCGACCCCCACGGACAGCAGGCCCCCCGGATCCAGATAATCTTATTATTATTATTGATATCCTCAACAAAACTTCTCACAAAGTGCATAAAGCCTACACTAATGTAGGGTTGTGAGAGGAAATTGCAGTGAATTGAAGTACTGCATGATTCTCAATTCTCTTAACTAAATGGACTAAATAATATTTGTGTTTGTCTTTTCCGAATTTTATTATATCCACGTTAGTTATTTTGGATTAATCATTCATCTCGAGAGAAATCTAAAAAGTAAAAAATTATGATAAAAGAACATAGAAAAGTTCAATAAAGACGGAAAAATACCAAAAAGCTCGTATTTTTTCGTCTTATATGAAATTTTTTCAACTTAGATCCACATTTTTATATTTCTCTGATTCCTCTCGCCGAAATGAATGATTAATCTAAAAAATTATGACAAAAAATAATTTAAAAATTACGAAAAGTAAAAAGGATCAAACAATTAATTTATGGAGAATGGTATTTTAAGGAAAACAAGTGGTATTTTGGCATCAAGTTGAAAACAAAAGTAGGGATGGTAATGGGTCGGTTCGGTTCGGGTATTGCCATATCCGAACCCATTACCCGAAACTAGATGGGTATCCAGAACCAAACCAAAACCCGAACGGGTCGGAGAAATTGAAACCATAAATGAACTAATCGGGGATTGGTTCGGTTCGGGTACTCCCCATTAAATTAGAAAACAAAATAAAAAGGAAATAATTATGAATGAAATTTAAATATGAAAATCAGTTAAACTGGAAATGCCAAAGATTCGTCAATTAAAAAAGTATGCAGATATGCATCTAGATATTTTAAATGTAAAACTAATATACATCTAAGTAGAAATTCAATGCATTTAAGTCATACATGCACAGGCTAAAATTCTACATATGAAAGGTAATTTTGTAATTACACATATTCGGTTCGGTTCGGTTTGGGGAACGGTTCGGTTATCGGCTCAAACCATAACTGAACCAAACCCGTTCGGTTATCCCACATCACGTACCATACCCGTACCCACGGGAAGTATTTGGGTTATGGTTCGGGGAAAAAAACCATTTATTGTTCGGGTACCTATCGATTCGGTCGAGATTGTCATCCCTAAACAAAAGCATGGAATGGACTCACCTTGAATGAGCAAGTTAAAACAGGAATAATAATTCACCTAGCTAGCTAGCTAGTTTAATCCAAGATTACATGATAAGGTTCAAATACGATACCATTACCCCCAACATGCATGGACCCTCCCCCTTCCATACTTCACATGCTACCCACTAACATCTACATCTCAACCATTTAATGGGTGGGCCACGCATTTGATTGGGATATGACCAAAATTAACAGGCAAATTAATTAAACGAGAGTATGCAATTTCGGGATGTAAATTTAAGTATATAAATTCTCCAGGACGAAGACATAAATAAGTTCCACAAATAGAGTGATTAATAAATTTCCCTTAAACAAACAATAGAGCTTTGTTTTAGATGGTTTATCTTAGACCCACAAAACTATTTTTCAACAATGTTTGAAGTTATTTCTATCTCATAAATGTAATAAAATATCGTAGAAAATAAAATATAAAATGTAAAAAAAATTGAAAATTACCTGAGGTATTTAACCAAGCACACCTAAATTCTTTCTTTCGAGATCATTGCTTTTTTGAATTTTATTTGGTCTGGTAAAGCTATTCCTACTGTTGACATACCTGAAGTTTATCATATGAGCAAAGAAAAAGATTGATTTGATACATGTAGTTTGGAATTTTCTCAGGAGTGAGATGGCAAGTACATAGGTCCATGTGGACTAGAGGCTATTGGCTTAGAATTTTCTGTAAGGTTATGTAAAAGTTTACATACACAAGTCAAAGCCACTTCATAAAACTAGAAATCCACCAAAGATAAAGTGAAAAACAAGTCTATCTCACTCACCCCCACTTTCCCATGAAAACCACATACCCACATGATCCTGCTTGGGGATATTGAAAGATCACTCACCACACCCCCCCTGGCCTATCTCAAAAGAAGATCTCCCTCTCTCTCTCTCTCTCTCTCTCTCTCCTGTGCCCCATTTCCTAGCTACTCCATGATCATCCAATACCCTCCAAACAAAACCATCCCCAGCTCTCTCTCACTCTCTCTCTCTCTCTCTCGTTTGGTATAAATTATTTTTTCTATATATAATCTTGCGAGTCTTGCGCATAAACACGTGGTGCTTCAATTCCCTTCACGACTACGATTACGCAATCACATAGCTAGGGCCATATACATACTCCATTTGAAGCCTATAACTAGGTGGAAGTTAGTGGATCGTCTTCGTGTATATGATCTCCGTGACCATGCCTTCACAAATAGACCAATTATCTACTCTTAGTTGGGAGATTCAGTGGAGCGTCAACAAGTGTCAAATTTTGAGCCCTCCCAATGGGTCCTGCGTTTGCCCACTCGTCAACACTTCCAATCATGAACTAACATGTGTGCCCCATGAGGTACTAGCTCTCCAATCCTTTCATACCCAACCCTAAATTATTGAAGTTACGACCGATTGGATGTTGGATGAGATTGTGTGGATAAAATAGTAAATGATATTATTAATGGAGGGGCCCACATTGACGGGAAATGTATGAAGGGTGGATAAATTAGTGATTTTCTTAGAAGGGTGAATAATATTGGGTAGATGAAGTAAAAACCTGGTAAATGACTTATTTGCCCTCGTGCACGCCTATATTAATGATGCATTAAATTAATTATATTATCACAAACTAATTTTGTAATTGTACTTTTCAACAATTAATGAAGGTATAACAATACAATCTAACATTGAGACAAAATTAAGAACTTTTTGCAAAATATTTTAGTTTTTAAGACATTTTTCTTTTAGTTTCGAAAATATTTTTCCTAAAAAAATCTTTTGAAAAATATTTGTTGATAATAGTTTTTCTGAAAACAAATTAAAACTAGTTTTTAAAAACAGCTGTTTTTATATAAGAAAGCTTTGAAAAGTAGGTTTAAAAAATAATTATTTTGGAAAATAACTTTTGAAAAAAATTATCGAAAATAGGCAATTTTTGAAAGCAAGTTTTTTCTTTCCATAACTACAGAGGGTGGGCATTTGGGTGCCAAACTATGAATGTAGTCGTGAGCCCTGGATTAGGAAAGGGGGATGAGTGCGTTTTCTGTTGCAAGCTGAATTTGCTGTTGGTGGTTTTTGTCTGAGGCTTTTCAGTTGGTTTTTTTTTGGGGGCGTTGGTTTTCGGGAGTGTTTTCTTGTTGGGGGGTTTTGGTTGGCTTCTTGCCAGCTTTAGGTTGTGTTTTTCCTTTTGGTTCCTTGTAGCTTGTGTCTTTTGGTATGAAGGGGTATTCTTGTTTGAATCTTCTCTTCTTTCATCTTAAGGCCTTATTCTTGAATCCTTTTAATCTTTGTAATTCGTTTTCAAAGGTTAATAAAAATTTTGTTGTTCAAAAAAAAGGAAAGGGGGATGAGGAGGCCGGAAGGGATAAGGGGGATGGGAAAGGGAGGGGGTCCCTGAATGATGGTATTCAAAAGGTAAAGTACAGAGCGAGGTGCAATTATTCATGCCATAGATTTCATCCATAAGCAATTGAGAAAAAGAAATTCCCCATAGTACTCAAAAGTAGTAAGAAAGGGAATGTCCAAAAGCTACAACTAAAAACATCACATGTCACCAAAGTTAGAGAGTCATATAAATCAAATATATTTTCCCATCAAAACTTTTCTACCCTTCAAAACGATTTGATAATGACATGGCTAGCTGGAAGTATTTGCCACAATATTGGTGGTTTCAAATTTGAAATAAAATGATGGGGTGACCACAATATTCCACAATATATTGTGGAAATGTTGTTTGTATATCATATCTAAAAACTTATCTAAAACGATTGAGTAATACTTTTATACATACAGTAATGATATTTTTGGAAACATACAAAATAGGGATCCGTATTATCTCCACCAAAAAATGAACAAAAATCTCTCCCTGTATCAACGTTAAAACTTACAATGATATTTTTAACAGAAAATTGGCCTAAAGTCCAAATTTGGGGCTTTAAAGGGTGTTTAGTCCAGTCTAATTTATTTTAATGCCTCTAATACATTGATGTAAAATATTTGATAGTTCAAGGACAACACTAGACAAAAATACCCTCAATACTAAAAAAAAATTACAAAACCAAAGTCACCAGTCACTTTTCCATTGCTCTGCGTCGGGTTATATCAACGTCGAAACGTTTTTCCATCCAGGAAATTCTTCCTCAGTTCTACACTTAATTTTTCCAGAAGGTCAGGGGACCTTCTCAGGTGACTGTCCTTTCAATTTCGAGTCTATGCTACAATCTTGCGTTCTTTTGTCATTGTACCCATGAAACTGTGAAATTAATTTTCTCTCTTCAATTTTGGGATTAAGTTTAATTTTGGGTTCAATTTTAGAGGGTTTAGTGGGTTTAGGCACTTAGGGTGCACTTTCCAATTATAGAGTTTTAGTGGTTTAGGCACTTTCATAGGGTACCCTAGGGTTTAGGTTTAGACACTTTCTTAGGGTACCCTAGGGTTTTAGGCACTTTCATAGGGTACCCTAGGGTTTAGGTTTAGGCACTTTCATTAGGTTTGGGAGTTTAGACATTTTTATTGGCTAGTGTGGGCATTTTTGGAATGTGTAGGTGATTTGTCCTTTTGGCATTAAAGAAAAAGTTGATGTCCTTATTGAAGTAAATACCCTTTTACTATGTCCTTCCAAAAAACGGACCCTATTTTTAAAGCCATGTATTATATCGAAAAACAAAATAATATTTCAGCCCTAATAAATTTTCCCAAATATGTATAGAAAGCTTTTTATCTAACTTAGAAGAGTAAAATTTTAATTACATGGAGAGATCTCAACATTAAAATGATAACACATTTCGTGCTCTATAAATGTCTGACTTATCTTAGTCTAATATTTCTCCTCTTGTCCAGCTGCTATTGAGGGCTGTTCGGCATACTTTTATTTTTCATATATATCATCGCACATTAATCTTTTTGTTAAATTTAATGTAATCTTTCGATGGAGATCTAAAATTTTCTAAATGCAGAACTTTTTGAAAATTTACTCAAAATTTGAATCATAATTTAGGTTCATGATTTGGTGACTACTTTTCTGAATTTGTAACACTGTAAAACTTTTGTAACCTAATATAAAAGGACAACAATATGGCCCCATTATTTGATATGATAAAACTTGTGTTTGTTGGCATTAACCAAATATTTATGCCCCTCTCACTCTCTAAGGAAAGGGGAAAAAAAAGAGAAAAGAGTACTCTCTCTCTCTCTCTCTCTCTCTCTCTCTCTCTCCCCCCTCCCCCTATCTTTCTTGTATGACCCTTTTCTCTTTATCCTTTCTCCCTTCTTCTTCTTCTTCTTCTCTTTCTCCTCTCAACATAGAGAAAGAAAGAGAAAGGAGGTACTATATCCAAATGAAGAACACCATAAGGTGCTGCATCTCATGCATTCTCCCATGCGGAGCCCTGGACGTGATCAGGATCGTTCATTCGAACGGCCGCGTCCAGGAGATTAGCGGAACCATCAAAGCCGCTGAAATCTTGAAGGCTTATCCCAAGCACGTGCTGAGAAAGCCCTCTACTTCCTCCGGCGAGGGCTGCTGCCCCAAGTTCATGATCGTCCCTCCCGACGCCGACCTCCAACGCGGCAAGATATACTTCCTCATGCCCGTCCCTTCCGCCCCGGCTGAGAAGTCCCGGTCGAGGCGGAAAAAGAGATCGGAAGCACAAACTAGTGGCAACAGAAACAACAACAACAACAAAGGTAATAACAATAATGCTTCCGTGACGGATTTTTTGATATCTGATCGGTACTTGACCGAAATTCTGTCGGAGAAGGTGTCGACACAAAGGGATAAGAGGCGAGGGCGCGCCGGAGTCTGGAGGCCTCATTTGGAGAGCATATGTGAGACACCAAGTGAAGTTTAACCTTTGTAGGGTGGGTTGAATTAAGTTAATTATGTTTTTGTGATTATTTTGTGATTTATTTTTCGGAGATCATCCGTTCGGGGTTCTAAATAGCAGTAGATACGTATTTGTGTCATCGGATTATAAGTCGATCGCCCGGTCGGTATGTGACAGTATCGATCGATATCTGAAATCATGTTACGTGTGTCGATTGATACGCTACGTAGCTGCTGATATTTAGAAGGTAGTTCAAAGTTGTTGGGTACTTTGAATTTCAATTTTTCTCTTCGGTTTCTTTTTGTGTATATAGCATAGAGATAAGAGAGAGAAAAAGAAAAAAAAAAAACCATGTAGTCATGTACTCAAAGTGGTGGTGTTGTGTTATGGTGTTGTGTTGATCATGACTCTGAACAGTCCAGCTGGTAGGGACTCTCGACAAGGGAAAAAGGACACAAGCCGATTGTCTGAAATTAAGGAAAGTAGCAGTTAATTTCGCAATGTTGATGGAGAGAGAGAGAGAGAGAGAGAGAGAGATTTTGATATTTATTTGTTTTGTTTGTTTATCAGAGGGGGAGATATTAGGATAATGAGAATTAGAGCCCACCTGTACTGTTTAGTGTTGTTTAATTATTGTAAACTTTCTTTTAGTAATTATTAATAAAGATTGGAGGTGATGGTAGTGATGTGATCATAACACACCACCTTCAAGATTCTAAAAAGACCATATTGCCCAAGTGTTTTTTAGTATGAGAAAAGGTACTTGGGTGAGTTGTTTGTAATTTCGCAAGGTGTCGGCATTGACGTTTTTCTTATGTCATTAATTACATAAAATTGGGAACTTAAAAATAAGAAAAAGAAAAGAACTTAATTTTTAAACTACAAAAGAAGTTCGCTTTTGATGCACATATCATTTCCTAAACAAAAGGTTATTCTTCAGTATTATTCTATAGTGGTATTTAATTAGGGATTCATCCCAAAAATAAAAATAAAAATAATGGGTAATTGGGAACCTCAAGTGATTGGTCTAACGGTCAAGGCCTCTTAGGTGCTCAATTAGCTTACGGCGAGTTCATAGACTATCTTGGCAAGACTTCTAATAGGGTCTTTGGATGGTGAGATTGGCCGCTCAGAAATTAGTTTAAGTGCGCGTAAGTTATTGTGAATACCGCGACTTATCAAAAGCAATTAATATAATGGTATTTTGGAGAGTGATCATCTAGACAGTGCTTCACATTAAAATAAGTTTAAGAGTGTTTCTTCACACTCTTTATTTTTTTATTTCAAGTACCCCCTTTCAATTCTATTTATTCCTCTATCTTTTCGTAGGTGATCAATTATCGTACGACCAGTTCATAGACTGTCTTGGATTGATTTTTAATCGGGTCTTTCGAAGGTGGGATTGGCCTCTCAGAAATTAGTTCAGGTGTGCGTAAGTTATTGTGAATACTGTGAATTATAAAAAGCAATTAATATAGTGGTATTTTAGGGAGTGATCATCCATACAGTGCTTCACATTAAAATAAGTTTAAGTGTGTTCTTCACACAATTTTTTTTTTAATTTAAAAATACTCCCTTTCAATTCTATTAATTTATTCCCCTATCTTTTCATATTGGTAAACATCATAATAGGATCAATAAACATGTCTAAAATTTTCCCCAACATATTTGAGATGACTTTGTAACTAAAAAAAGGCATCATTATTTAGTATATTCCTGTTTAGATTATCAAACTCATCTTTGAAGGTGTGGATGGAATAATAGTACCCACCTTGATTCCAACCATAGAATAATGCAAATCTAGCTTTGCACTAACAAAGTGGGCATGTCTTTAAGCATTTTGTTACCTTTGAGCTCATTAGAAAAGTCTAACACAGTAAGTTTGCTGCTGTGAGGCCCATCTTTATTAATTCGATTCAGACCGCTATTCAGCTTGTTCAGTAGATAGTTTTTAGAAAAACTAACACGTATGGAATGGATTTCGATCTATATATGAATTACAAAGCACACATTTTTATTCAATATTTTTTTTGTTTAATTATCAGAATAAACTTTAAGAGATATATATATATATATATATATATATATATATATATATATACACCGAGCTTCCAATCAAGGATCCCGGACCGTGTTACGGTCCGGACCTCCACCTTCCGAATTTTTTTTTGAAAATCCGAACCGTTAGATGTGTTTAAAACGTGATTTTAAGGTCCAACGCGAAGATTTGGCAAAAAAAAATACCCGGAAGAACTTGATCGGGCAGTTTTTCACAAACCGCTTTTTATAGCGTTTTTGTGAAAAACTGCCCCGATCAAGCCCTTCCGGTATTTTTTTGCCAAATCTTCGCGTTGGACATTAAAATCACGTTTTAAACACATCTAACGGTTCGATCGTCAAAATTCGATCGGGATCAATGAGGTCCGGACGGTAGGTCCGGATTTATGGTTTGGATAGGAAGTGGACTCTATATATATATATATATATATATATATATACACCGAGCTTCAATCAAGGATCCCGGACCGTTACGGTCCGGACCTCCACCTTCCGAATTTTTTTGAAAATCCGAACGTTAGATGTGTTTAAAACGTGATTTTAAGGTCAACGCGAAGATTTGGCTAAAAAAATACCGGAAGGGCTTGATCGGCGATTTTCACAAAACTGCTTTTTATAGCGTTTTTGTGAAAAACGCCCCGATCAAGCCCTTCCGGTATTTTTTTTTGCCAAATCTTCGCGTTGACCTTAAAATCACGTTTAAACACATCTAACGGTTCGGATCGCCAAAATTCGATCGGGATCAATGAGGTCCGGACGGTAGGTCCGGATTTATGGTTTGGATAGAAGTGGACTCTATATATATATACACCGCGATCCTCTGTCAAGGATCCCGGATTTCCCGGACCAAGCGTTTTGATGCTTTTCCCCATTGTTTTGGGAAATCCGTCCGTCAAATGTGTTTCAAAGGTGTTTTCAAGGCCTGTAAAATCTTCAAAAAAATACGGGAAGGGCTTGATCCAAGCGGTTTTTGCAAAAACGCATATTTACGCTTTTGCGAAAACCGCTTGGATCAAGCCCTTCCCGGTATTTTTTTTTGAAGATTTCCCGCGTGGGCCTTGGAAAACACCTTTTGAACACATTGGACGGCTCGGATCGTCAAAAAAATATCGGGAAGGTGGAGTCCCGGATCCGGGACTCCCGGACTTAGTGTATATATATATATATATATATATATATATATATATATACGTCAATGTTCTATTGAGGACTCCCTCAAAGATCTCCTCCGTGAGGACCACCCCTTTTTTGATTTTTCGGACCAAATTTCGACAATCCGAACCGCTCAATGTGTTTAAAACATGTTTTCCATGGCCAACGCGAGGAATCACAAAACAAAAATACCCGAAAGGGCTTCATCCGAGCGGTTTTTCATAATAACCGTACATATATAATTTATCAAAAAATGCTCGGATGAAGCCCTTCCGGGTATTTGTTTTGGACGAATTCTCGCGGTGACCCTTAAAATCACGTTTTAAACACATTGAGCGGCTCGGATCGTCGAGACTCGACCCCGATCCATGAGGTCCGAAAATTGGGAGTTTGCGAGAGTCCTTAGTAGAACGGGACTGATATATAAATGGGGCGATTCCGTTAACACAACGAATAACACAATATTTGACACAAAAAAAAATTTGTGAACCTCAAGCGGATGATCGGAGCCATTCAATTTATTTAAAATATGTTTTTAAGATTACCAGTAAAAAAATGGGAGAATTGCTATAAGATCCACTATAGCTATTTCCTAACACTTCTAGTCCACTTAATATTATCCTAACACATCCAGTCCACTCACACGTACCAATTACAAGAATACCCCTCCCTTCTTTGGATACCCTAGATCTTAGGGTATACTATCCTAAAAACCTAGGGTACCCTACCCTAAAATCCTAGGGGTGGGTTTTAGGGTACCCTAGAATTTTAGGGTAGGGTACCCTAGGATTTTACCCTAGGGTACCCTATGAAAGTGCCTAAACCTAAACCCTAGGGTATTCTATGAAAGTGTCTAAACCACTAAAAACCCTATAATAGGAAAGTGCACCATAACCTAAACCCTAGGGTACCCTATGAAATTGCCTAAACCTAAACCCTAGGGCACCCTATGAAAATATAGTATTATGTATTAAATTTAATGTGAGGGTACATTTGTCTATTAAAAATAGAGAATGGACCTTACACCTTAGAAATTGCAAAAAGGTGGATTAGAGGAGTTATGAAACTAAGAGGTGAACTAGACATGTTACAAAAAACCATAATGGACCTTAGAGTAATTCTTTATAAAAGATCAACTCATTTGAATATCGGTAAGGGCTTGATCGATTCATTTAGTTGATTCCTGTCAGATTTTATAGGATAAATTTGAATGAACCAATCAAGTCTTTACCGATATCCAAATGAGTTGATTTCTTACAAGTAATCTTAAAAACGTATTATAAACAACTTGAACCGGTCCGATTGTAAGTGTGGAGCTCCGATTATTGTTGTGTCAAATGTTGTGTTATTCGTTGTGTACATGGAACCGCTCCTATATATATATATATTCAATAAGTGTGAATTTTGAAAATATTAATGTCTTTATGAGTTAGACAGGGAAGCTGGGGGGGTGCTGCGCAGCCGCACGACGCGGCCACTTTCCGATGATCCGAGATGTTCACCGTAGCCCTTGTCGAGTACTAAAGTGTACTAAAAATTAACTTGATCGGATAACGTTAAGTACCTAATCGGAGCACAAATAGCTTGAAAAAAATGGGTTTAGTGATTTGGATCTAGTGTTTATGTACATTTGTGTTTAATTTCATTTCAATCTATTTGCATGTGTTCCGATTAGGCACTTAACGATATCATATTAAGTTGATTTTTGGTATACCTATAGTACTCGATGAGGAGTATCTAGTGAACGTCTCCGATCGCCGGAACGTGGCCGGCGCGACCGCTTCGTGCGGTGCACAGCACGTTGCGCAGCACAAGCTGTGCAGCACCCCCAGAGTCCGTTAAACAGAATGACCGGCTTAGATAATTAAATTTAATGGACTTTCTATAGAACCAAAATGAGCTTAACAGTAGTCTATTGTGTTAGGCACATTTTTTGTATTGGCTGGACCCAGATGTCGATCCAATGTTAGTTTTATTTTTTAAAATCCTACCTTTTATGGGCCCACACGAAAGGTAGCACAATAATCGGGATCTAATCCATTAGCATCATGGCTCATGTGAAAAGGAAAGATAGTAGTTTTACATTGTAGTTCCATACATAACGCCAATTCCTTTTTTAGTCCTTAATTATGATTTCACTTCATATTTAAAAATTAATCAATGCTCTTTGATTTGTTTTGTTATAAAAATATCTGTGAAGTTTATGTGATAAAATTACAATCAAAGAGGGTGACAATAGATTCTTTTAATTTGATTTGTCAGTCCCTTTTTTTTTTTCCATCTTTCTATAAATTAATTTATTTCCTGAAAAAATGTCGCGATCTTAACATTATTCCAGGACAGTTTGAAAGGTCTCCGCTATCTTGAGGATGCCATGACAAAAATATAGGGAGACACTAAATAATGTGACTATAACTTGTGATTGTGAAATCCAGGAAGAAAAATATATCTAGGTTAGTCCAACTATATAACGGCTTGTTTGTTAGAGATGTATAGAGGTCGGATATAGGGACTGACCGGATATAGAAATTTGAGGATATTATATCCGTTGTTTGTCTGCATTGAGAGGGCCGGATAAAAAGTGGCTCGGCTATATATATCTCCCTGGAAGGGGATATATATATTTGGGACACCCCCTCCAATCCATAATATATCCGGCTCCTTTGTTACCCCATAAACCCATTGCCCCGCTACTGCCTCTGCCGCATTTAATGGACAAAGAGAGATAGTGACGTTGGGAAAATTTGATGAGACGAGTTTGAGCTGAGCTTTTCTGGATTTGAGTCGACTCAAATTTGTTCATGAACCTTAACGAGTAAAAAATATTAGATATTTATACTCTCACATAGGTCTAGAACTTTAAATAAAAATATCATTTCCAACATGAACAAGTTTATAAGTATATAAAATTATACTAACAATGTATTAAAATATAAGTTTATAATGCGCTTGAAAGTTTATACATGCATATGTAAGTTATAAAATTTTCATTACGTACATTACATGTAAATCCAAAACCCTTAAGATATTTGTCTCGCCAAAATAGAGTCTCTATGGCTTTGACTTCACTTGAACACACTTTGCAGGCTGTTCAAGATCGGTCAAAAAGGAGTATTTGTAGACACTTTAAATTGGCTCGATAGATATTTTAGTATCGATGCAAGCGGGGTCCCAACAATGAAAATTAATGATGCCTGAATGCTTTGGATAAGCTCACGTGAATCCAAGAACCTTTGTGAAGATTTGTAGCCAAACCGTCCAAAAGCGAACCAAAATATCAACCACTCTATTCATTAACCTGCCGATATATCCTTTTTTTTTTTTTTTTTTGGTAACTTCGCAAATATATTAGAACTTAACCAACAGAGTTAAAAACGCAACAGAAGTGCGAAATTTGAAAGTGCAACAGGATTGAAAACAAGAGCTTACACATAAAATAAGCCTAAAGGGGAAACTAAGAAACCCAGATCAATCTATGAATCTGTGAAGATTTAGGGAGTCCCTTAGCATGAACTCTCTAATTGCCAAAGGTGGAAGGTCAATCACCACCAGATCCTCCGTCTGTTCTGCTCCCATACCGGCTAGAAAGTCCGCACACTGATTAGCATTTCGGAAGATGTGAGTAAGGCTACTTCCCGTTCTATTCAGCAGGTATTTGCCATCATTGATAATATTACTCTGTGGATGGTTTGCAGTTGCTCCATCATTGAAGAGAATCACAGCAGTTTGCGAGTCAGATTCAATCTGCACATTTGACAATCCTTTTTCCAGAATGATGGTTAGCCCTCTGTAGATGCTCCATATTTCCGTCTCCAAGCTTGATCTTGCTGCCATTTTCCCATAGTATCCCAACTTCCATTCACCTTGATCATTTCTAAATAAACCTCCAAAGCCTGCTTTTCCTCTAGTTTCGAACCAACTCCCATCCATGTTTAGCTTAAGGTTACCTGGGGAAGGGGAAAACCAACGAGTTAATCGATGAATTGGGGGGTCGGTTGCAAGAGGGGTTTTAAAAGCTTCCACGATTTCGGATGCGTATGAACAAATTACTTTGGAACTAACATCGGGGACCGTATCAAAATTGTCAAAACTTTTCTTATTTCGGTCCTTCCAAATTTTCCAAATAATGGTACAGAAAAGGATGTTCCAAGGTATGTCCATATCAAATTTTAAAACTTTTTTCTTCTTAAGATTAGCCGAAATCCAATCCCAAGTGGAGTTTCTAAAACCATCTCTCATCACCTGACCCGAGGGGATTTTGTCCCACAACAAAGATGCTTTGGGACAATCCCTAAACAAATGATCAAGATTCTCTGGGAGGTTAGAGCATCTAGGGCATAGATCAGAAGAAATTATGCCCCGTCTCATCCGGAGGAGATTGGTAGGAAGTTTGTTATGGAAGATAAGCCAAAGGAAAGTTTTAAATTTTTGAGGAATCTTTAACTTCCAAAACCACTTCAAACCCTTCATATCACTACTCTCTTTATTAAGAAAATCATAGGCAGAGGAAGCGAAACAACTTCCACTTGAAGACTCCACCCATGAGGGTTGATCCATGGTGCTAGAATAGGTAGGTAGCACAGTGCTGAATATGTCATTAAGAGAAGTGTCATCCACAATATTAATAATCTCATCAAGGTGCCAAGAACCATTGAGAATGATGTTCGCAACCTTGATGTTCTCAAGGGTGTGTGGTCCAGGGTGCCTTTCAGCTAAGGGACCTTCCCCACACCACCAATCATTCCACAAATCAACAGAGGTGCCATCACCTATAATCCATTTGGTGCCTTTCTTGATAGTGTCTCTAGTATGAAGAATACTACGCCAAGTATGAGAAGCCGATCTGCCACTCGGCCAAGATTGTAACGTATGATGCTTAAGGTATTTGTCTCTCAGAATTTTAACCCAAAGGCTGTCATCTTGATTCACAATCTTCCACCCAAGCTTAGTAAGTAAAGCAAGATTTTGAGTTTGAGACTTCCTAATGCCCAATCCCCCCATGTCTTTGTTTTTACAAACAGTATTCCAATTGACAAGATGTAGTTTCTTCTTCTCAGGAGTATCACCCCAAATAAAGTCCCTGTTCAAGCGATCCAGTTTATCACAAACATTCACCGGTAGTTTTAATGTCTGCATAGTGTAGCTAGGAATAGTGGATGTGGATGCCTGAACAAGAGTAGCTCTTCCAGCTAGCATGAGGGTGTTGGACTTCCATCCAGCAAGTTTGGACTGGACTTTCTCAATGATGTGCTTAAAATGATCTTTGTTAGCTTTTTTGTGGAGAATAGGAACCCCTAAGTATTTGCCTAGGTCGTTAGTAAGAGCTATGCCACAAAGGTTACTAAGTCGACGAGCTTTGTTATGGGTGATGTTGGGGGACACATAGAGCTTAGATTTAGATACGTTGACAGTTTGTCCCGAAACAACACAGAAATCATTGAGAACTTCCATTATGGCTCTACAATTAGAAATGTTGGCCTGGCCAAAAAGGATAAGGTCATCAGCAAAAAATAGATGTGTAAGGGCATCGGAGTCTCTAGAGACTTTTAAGCCTTTCCAACCACCTGACGCACATTTATTATTAATAAGGATAGAGAGCCTTTCCATGCATAAAACAAATAAATAAGGGGATAAAGGGTCCCCTTGTCTAAGACCTCTACCGGGAGAGAATTCATCAAGGGCTTCTCCATTCCATAAAATGGAAGTTTTAACATTAGTCACACAACTCATGATTAAAGCAGTCCAAGCAGAGTTAAGATTGAAATAAATGAGAGTATCAAGAAGGAACTTCCAAGACAGTATGATTTTTAAAATTGACTTGGATATATCCTTTTGTCTACCTGAGAAAAACCAGTTTCCTATCACAAACCAAAAACCCCCTAGCCAAATGCATTAACCGGCCGATAAATCAATGAACCGTCCAGCAAATCAACTTCGTCCAGCAAATCAATTTTTTTAGTCCTTAATTATGATTTCACTTTGAAAATTCCTTTTTCGCTATCGAAATACTTAACAAGCAAAATAAAAGGAATTATAAAACAGTAAACGATGAACGCAACGATATACGTGGAAAACCCCTTAAAAAGGGTAAAAACCACGGGAGGAAATCAACGCACTAAAAATTATCATTGTGCAGTTACAAAACAATCTCAATAATATAATCGTGAATCCTCACCGACTAACCCAAGACTGTTTTACCGAATCCACGTACACCGCACCAAGTGGTTGACTGCCGCATGCCTTGAATCCTCAAGTCCTCCAATAAACTTCCTGAAATCTAAAATAATAAAAGACCAAAGCTTGATTTCTTTCTCTCCAACCGTGACCTCTATGTTATCACCTTGCAAGCCGCAGACGTCATTTTTTTCTTCTGATATGTGGGTCATACCTTTCTTCGACTAACTCCCTCCTTTATATAAAGTGGCTGCCAATTGCTTTCCTTATAACATGACTTTCAAAATCTTTCCAAAATCTTTCTATGTTGAGGAAGATTTCTCTCGTAGTAATAAATCTTTCCAATCTTGATTAGCCTCAAATCACTCCAATATTCCAATTTAATTAGGCCCCATATGCTGTGCAAAACCTTCCAAATATACCAAGCACTTTGATACCGTGCACTTTGATGGACTACACACTCACGGTCCCTTGTTACACAACAAATTGATTTCCTTCCACTTCCTAAACAGACATTCTAAAAATAAAAAGAAATAAATTACAACTCGATAAATAGGGATACAAATAAATGAGTGTTTTGTCGTGGAATTTGGCAACACAAACAGACTATGCACTATGGGCCTAACACACTTCATAGTTAAAAATCAATCAATGCTCTTTGATTCGTTTTGTCATACAAATATCTGTGAAGTTTATGCAATAAAATTACAATCAAAGCGGGTGACACTAGTAGATTCTTTTTATTTAATTTCTGTCTTTTCTTTTTTCATCTTTTTATAAATTAATTTTATTTCCTGAAAAAATGTCGCGATCTTAACATTTTTCCAGGACAGTTTGAAAGGTCTCCGCTATCTTGACAATGCCATGACAAAAATATAGGGAAATAATGTGTTCATAACTTGCGCAATCCAGGAAGAAAAATATATCTAGGATAAGTCCAACTATATAACGGCTTGTTTGTTAGGGATATATAGAGGTCGGATATAGAAATTTGGGAATATTATATCCAAGGATGGAGCCAGGGGGGGGGCTAGTAGGGGCAGTCGCCCCCCCCTACGTCTTAAAAAATTCATATTATTACATTGAAAAAAAATAAATTTATCATCAAACTATATAGTCTCGTCCCCCCTTCGTTTTTTCATTAAAAAAATAATAATAATAGTAACAGTTTTAATACTTATCAAGCTATGAAACAACTTTGTACTAAAATTGGTTTTAATGAGGCTTAATTACAATTCTTGTAAACAGAACAACACCCAAAATTTATAACTCAACTCACTTCAGGGACTCAAGGCCCGTTCACTTTTAAAAACTAAGGCTCACTGAAATTTCGGAAGCCCAAAACTCTTTTAACGTGGTTTTTGAACATCAAAGTGAAGGAAAAAGAAAAGAGAAAAAGAAATTGGGGGCTCCCAGGACAGTCGATTCTCAATTGCAAGAATTGAACACTTGGTTTAAGGAAGATAGAATGGAGTTGTTAATTCTCAGCACATCTCTAGATCCTCGCGATGGCTTCAGATCATTCAACATTAAATATACTTGCAAGCTTGCAGAGAAGTATTATCTAATGGATTTCACTGAGTAAGAAAAGTACAACTTGATCGATATCAATTGCAAAATTATAAGATTGATGTGTCTAGGCATCCTGAGTTACAAAATCTGTCAACGATTTCAAAGTTGAGTGAAGTGTTGACGAAGACAAGAAAGTGCATGATATATCATCTTTTCGATAGGTTGATTCGGCTTATATTAACTTTAAATGTTTCAGTGGCTACAACCGAACATGCATTTTCTGCTATGAAATGTGTGAAGACAAGACTTCGCAACCGGATGGAGAATGATTATTTAGCAAATTTCTTGATTACTTATATTGAGAAAGATAATGCTCGAGGGTTGAACATAGATAGGATTACAAAACGTTAATACTTTTTGCAATCTAAATTGATATTAGAAACATGTTTAATTTCATATGAATATGAGTATATTTTTTTGAGTTAGTAAAAATTCATATCATTGTCTTAATTTTAATTTTTTTATTGTGTATATTCGTCCCCCTACGCCAAAATCCTGGCTCCGTCCCTGATTATATCCGTTGTTTGTTTGCATTGAGAGGGCCGGATAAAAAGTGGCTTGGCTATATATCTCCTTGCAAGGGGATATATTTTGGACACCCCCTTCCAATCCATAGTATATCCGGCTCCTTCGTTACCAAAAACCCATTGCCACACTACTGCCTTTGCCGCATTTAATGGACAGAGAGATATAGCGACGTTGGGAAAATAGAGACAGAGGTAGGGCTGCAAAGGAGTCGAATCGACTTGAGTTTTAGAATGTTCAGGTTTATTCTTTAAGCGAACTCGAGTCAAGCTCGAACTCTATAAAAATTTGACGAGCCGAGCTTGAGCCAAGCTTCCCTAGATTAGCTTCCCTGGATTTGAGTCAAACTCGAATTTTTTCATGAGCTGCAAATAAAAAATATTGAATATTTATGTTCGTATAGAACTATTAACAGAAATTATAAAGTACATTAAAATGTAAGTATACACTTACTTTAAACATTTGTAGATGTACAAGGTATAAAGTTTTCTTTACGTACGTGTAAAAGTTTGTACATATTGAAGCTTGTATACTTGTATGTGAAAATTTATGAGATATATACATATACTCTGGGTTCGTTTGCCTAACCAAGGAAAATGTTGCTAGGTTCAGGTTCGGCTCTTTTAATAAACGAGTTTAAAAATTGATTTTCAGGTTTAGCTCGTTTAGTCCTCGAACCGAACTCGAATGAGCCTTTACCGAGTCGAGCCTCGAACAATTCACAAATGGGTCGGTTCATTTGTAGCCCTAATTAGGGCTGTAAACGAGCCGAATCAAGCCAAGCATTAAAATGTTCAGGTTCGTTCATTAAGTCTTTAAACAAACCCGAACCGAGCTCGAGCTCAAAGAAAATTTAACGAGCCAAGCTTGAGCCGAACTTACTAGATTTGAATCAAACTCGAACTTGTTCACGAGCCCTAACGAGCCAAAAATATTAGATATTTATGCTCATATAGGTCTAGAAGTTCAAATAAAAATTTCATTTTCCAACATGAACAAGTTTATATGTATATAAGATTATAACAATGTATGAAAATATAAGTTTATAATACTTTTGAAAGTTTATACATGCATATATATAAGTTATAAAATTTTCATTATGTATATTACATGTAAAGGTTTATATATATATATATATATATATACACCGCGATCCTGTCAAGGATCCCGGATTTCCCGGATTGAGGCCTTTTCGGTGTTTTGATGCTTTTACAAATTGTTTTGGGGAAATCCGAGCCGTCCAATGTGTTCAAAAGGTGTTTTCCAAGGTCCACGTGGGAAATCTTCAAAAAAAAATACCGGGAAGGGCTTGATCCAAGTAGTTTTTCGCAAAAACTGTAAATATAAAGTTTTTGCGAAAACTCCTGGATCAAGCCCTTCCCGGTATTTTTTTTTTGAAGATTTTCCGCGTGGACCCCGGAAAACACCTTCAACACATTGGACGGATCGGATCGTCAAAAATATCGGGAAGTGGAGTCCCGGATCCGGGACTCCCGGACTAGAACCGGACTCTATATATATATATATATATATATATATAGGAGAATGATCCGTTAAGGGATCCCTTAACCAAAAAACCAAGTGCGGACCAGGGGTATTTTTCCTTTCCGGATCAAATTTTGACGATTTGTTTTTAAAATGCATTTTCCAAGTCCACGCGAAAAATCTTCCAAAAAAATACCCGGAAGGGCTTGATCCATACAGTTTTTGGTTACAGTAAAAACTGTCCATACAGTTTTCGGTAATTGTATGGATCAAGCCCTTCCGGGTATTTTTTTTGGAAGATTTTTCGCGTGGACCTTGGAAAATGCATTTTAAAAACATTGAGCGGTTCGGATCGTCAAAATTTGATCCGGAAAGTCGAAAATACCCCTGGTCCGCACCAAATTTTTGGTTAAGGGATCCCTTAAGAGATCATTACTCTATATATATATATATACACCAAACTTCCGGTCCAAACTCCCGCAACTTATTAAGTTCCGGACCTCCACTTTTCGGACCAAATTTTGATGATCCGAACCGTTAGATGTGTTTAAAACGTGTTTTTAAGGTCCCCTTATAGTGTGTTTTTGAAAAACTGCTCCGATCAAGCCCTTCCGGGTATTTTTTTTTGCCAAATCCTCGCGGGGGACCTTGAAAACACGTTTTAAACACATCTAACGGTTCGGATCGTCGAAATTTGGTCCAGAAAGTGAGGTTCGGACGGTAGGTCCGCATTTTGTGGTTTGGATAGGAAGCTTACTATATATATATTATATATATATATATATATACACCGGTGATCCTGTCAAGGATCCCGGATTGAAGCTTTTTCGGTGTTTTGAGGCTTTTAAAAATTGTTTTTGCAAAATCCGATCCGTCCAATGTGTTTAAAAGGTGTTTTCCAAGGTCCACGCGGGAAATCTTCAAAAAAAAATACCGGAAAGGGCTTGATCCAAGCATTTTTTCACAAAAACTGTATATATATAGTTTTATGAAAAAATGCTTGGATCAAGCCCTTTCCGGTATTTTTTTTTGAAGATTTCCCGCGTGGACCTTGGAAAACACCTTTTGAACACATTGGACGGTTCGGATCGTGAAAATTTGATCCGGAACTATGAATCCCGGATCCGGGATCCCGGACTAGATAAGGACTCTATATATATAGGTAAAATTTCTTATCCACACTCCCGGATTTAAGGAAAAAATGGAGTTTTTTTGTGTTGCAAATTTTTTTTGGAAAATCCGATCCGTCCAATGTGTTCAGAAGGTGTTTTCAAGGGTCCAAGCGGAAAATCTTCAAAAAAAATACCGGGAAGGGCTTGATCCAAACAGTTTTCGCAAAAAATGTAAATATATATTTTTTGCGAAAACTGCTTGGATGAAGCCCTTCCCGGTATTTTTTTTTGAAGATTTTCCGCGTGGACCCTTGAAAATACCTTCTGAACACATTGGACGGATCGGGAAAAAAAATTTGGATCACGAGGTGCGGAAATTAAAAGTCCGGATAAGAGACGGACCCTATATATAAATATATAGGGGCCGGTTCCCCTCACACTTAAAAAAACACATAAAAAACACTCGATTTTGTTCTGAGTCCCACTGTGATATTCCGAACCGTTGATCTTGTTTAAATGAGTAAAATAGGAGGTTCTGCAAAAATTCAGCTCAATCGGATATTGGAAAGTGATTGATTCAAACAGTTTTGCAGAAACAGTGACAGGAACTAGTGTTTTTAAAATTGTTTGGATCAAACACTTGCCGGTATCCAATTGAGCTGAAATTTTACAGAACTTTTTATTTTACTCATTTAAACAAGACCAATGGTTCAGAACATCAAAGTGGGGCCCCGAAGAGTGAGGTGTTTTTTATGTGTTTTTTTAAGTGTGAGGGGAACCGGCCCCATATATATATATATATAGGGTCCGTCTCTTATCCGGACTTTTAATTTCCGCACCTCGTGATCCAAATTTTTTTTTGACGATCCGATCCGTCCAATGTGTTCAGAAGGTGTTTTAAAGGGTCCACGCGGAAAATCTTCAAAAAAAAATACCGAGAAGGGCTTGATCCAAGCAGTTTTCGCAAAAAATATATATTTACATTTTTTGTGAAAACTGCTTGGATCAAGCCCTTCCCGGTATTTTTTTTTGAAGATTTTTCGCGTGGACCCTTGAAAACACCTTCTGAACACATTGGATGGATCAGATTTTCCAAAAAAAATTTGCAACACAAACAAACTCCATTTTTTCCTTAAATCCGGGAGTGTGGATAAGAAGTTTTACTTATATATATATAGGAACCCCTTCACATCCAAACCCCTTTTTACGGACCTAACGTCCGGACCTCCACCTTCCCAATATTTTTTTGAAAATCCGAACTGTTAGATGTGTTTAAAACGTGTTTTTAAGGTCCAACGCGAAGATTTGGCAAAAATAAATACTCGGAAGGGCTTGATTGGGGCAGTTTTTCACAAAAACGCTATAAAAACAGTTTTATGAAAAACTGCCCCGATCAAGCCCTTCCGGGTATTTTGTTTTTGCCAAATCTTCGCGTTAGACCTTAAAATCACGTTTTAAACACATCTAACGGTTCGGATTTTCAAAAAAATATTGGGAAGGTGGAGGTCCGGACGTTATAAAATCCGGGAGTTTGGATTGGAAGTTTTTTGTATATATATATATATATATATACACACACAATAGTGATCTACTAAGGGCTCCCTCAAATGGGTTCTTTGCTGACCTGTAATCTGGGCCATTGGATTTCATCCAACGGCTGTGATAAGAGAGTCACTTAAAATCAACTCGTGGGTTACCGGTCCGGGTTATTTCGTTCGCGGGTCTAAATCCAGCTATAACTTACCCGGGTCCCTCCCTCTTCCCCAAACTCATTTCACGCTTCAAGAGAGAGAGAGAGAGAGAGAGAGAGAGAGAGAGAGGCGAAGAGGAGAAGAACGAAGAAGAAGAAACTCGAAGAAGAAGAAGAGTGGATCGAAGACAAAATCACCAACCAAGGTCCATCTCTCTCTCTCTCTCTCTCTCTCTCTCTCGATTTCTCTCAAAACCCTACTTTTTCGATCTGTTTGAGAAACCCTATTTTTCTCGAAGAACCCTGGAATGAAAGAAACTAGGGTTTCGATTTTCTTCATCCTCTCTCTCTCTCTCTCTCTCTCTACTTCGATATTTTTAATCCGTATAAAGAGGAAACTAGGGTTTGTGTAAGATCTGAAAACCAGGGTTGTTAGCCAAGTATTTTTCGGAAAAAATTTGTGTTCTTTTGCTGGAAATTCGAATTGATTTTCACAACGAATTGGATTTGAACCTATCAGGGTGCTTGCCGATTTCCCCCCTTTTAACCCACGAGAATCATTTCTAATCTAAGCCCTTGGATGAAATCCAACGGCTGGCAATAGAAGTCCGCAAAGAACCCATTTGAGGGAGCCCTTAGTAGAACATTATTGTGTATATATATATATATATATATATATATTTTTTTTTTTTTTTTTTAAGGTTATACGAGTGGTTTGATTTCCTTAAGGAAATACGTAGGAAGCTCGAGGGCCCGACCACACATCAAAAGTGTTTTCCAAAACCCTTAAGATATTTGCCTCACCAAAATAAAGTCTCTTTACGGCTTTGACTTTACTTGAACACACTTTGCAGCTTGTTCAAGATCGGTCAAAGAGGGACATCCGTAGACACCTTAAATTGTCTCGATAGATATTCTAAGCATCGCTGCAAGCGGGCTCCCAACGATGAAAATGACATGCTTTGGATAAGCTCACGTGAATCCAAGAACCTTTGTGAAGATTTGTAGCCAAACCATCTAAAAGCTAACCAAAATATCAACCGGTATATTCATTAACCTACCGGTACATCCTTTTGTCTACCCGAGAAAAATCAATTTCCTATCACAAACCAAAAAACCCCTACCCAGATGCATTAATCGGCCGGTACATCCATCAACTGGTCGACAAATCAACTTCTTCCAGAAGCTTTACAACTAGAGTCCGATTAGGACTCAATCTCTCCCTCATCGATTGAATTACCCCGGTTGGCTTTGCAAACAAGCACGGGACTCTTATAGATATCCCAATTCGAATTTTTATCGAATTGGGACATCTCTTTTGCAAACCCTATGAATAGGCACCTTTGCCGCATAAAATTGACACACAATTCTTCACCCCTATACTCCAATACTCTGCAGAAATACTCCCATAAATCCGAGCATCAAAGCCCCCAACCTCCTGGAAAGTAAAAACACTAGAGTGCAAAACCCTCAAAATCTAAACTTAGGTCTTAGGGTTTCGTGAGCTCAACCGCAAAGCAATCGAATCCAAACAAATCAACCTTTGAAGGAGTAAGTTACGAAGGCCATAAGGCCTTTTGTTCAGTTTAATTTTGTGTTTCTGTTCAATTAAGCATATGATTTAGCGTACTTAGCTTTCTGTTTTCTAGCGTTGGGAAGAACATCGACCAGCGTACTGATGTGCTGGCTGACATATTAAGCAGTGTGATCTGCCGGCCGCCAAATTCATTGGCCGACTGATAAATTAAAAAGGGTTATTTACCGGGACACTCCCTGTAAGTTAACGTTTTTCACCAAACACCCATTGCAAGAAAAAAACCTACGACGAACCCCCTCTATCTTCCAAAACTTTACCCCAAGACCCCTTCCGTCACCCTTCCGTCTCGAATATCAAAATTCCGGGTCATGTTTTGATGATCCAACCCCTCTACATATATTTACTTTCAACTCTACTCGGAAATTCCTAAAATAATAAAATAAAAAAAACTATAAAAAGAATAAGAAACATGAAAAGACTAGAAACAGGAAGTTGAATATTCAATATATAGGGCATTTATGGTCAGCGGTCCCATTCAAGGCATTCGGCGCGGCCGTAATTCACCATTTTTTCTGTTAGAGATATTTTCTTTTCTATTAATTTATTTTTAAGATGTGAATTACTTTATTTCTTTAAACTTTTTCTTTTTTTTAAGGAATTGGTTGCATATATTTATTAGGTTAGGAGTAGGGGTGCAAACGAGGCGAGCCGAGTTGAGCTTTGTAGTGTTCGAGTTTGGCTCGTTAAGTAAACGAGTCAAAAATTTGAGCTCGAGCTCGGCTCGGTCATAAACGAGCTGAGCCCTTATCGAGTCGAGCCAGGGTAATTTACTTAACAAGCCTCCTTAAATGAGCCGAGCCTATGTAATCAAGTCGAGCTTTTGCGAGCCAAGCCGAGCTTTAGCAAGCTCGTTAACTAAATGAGCCTGGAAATCAAACTCGAGCTCGGCTCTTTTACTTATCGAATCGAGCCTTGCCTTGCCTTGCCTTAATGAGCCGAGTCACGAACTACTCGCGAGCAACTCGGTTCGTTTGCCGCCCTAGTTAGGAGGGAGTAAAAAGCAATACGAAAATGTGTAACTCAAACGGCGCGTCTCACTTTAATTGACCATTAACGTCACTATCCCCACCCTCCTTTCTTGTTGATTATTTTTATACTTTATGTTATCACATGGTTTTATTTAATTACCCCTAATTTGTTGTAACAGTATTTTATTATAGCCTCTAAACATCAAAAATTAGTAAAATGGTAGACACCCTGGAGAAAGAAAAAACTCCAATTTTTTATAATGGTCCGGCCGTGTGATGGCCCATCTTTACCAATATTGTATAATCATAGTTTATGCATTGAGGTCGCCAGTTTTCGGACCGAGTTCATTCCAGTACTTAGGGCATCTCCCACCCATACTTTATACCTCCATTTTATTCCCATAAATTTTGATTCTTCATCCTTTGTTTCTTCCTCCATTTGAGAAGATGGATTTTTCATGCTTTGGAGTATCAAAAGTCATAGAGGATGTCATCTTATTTCACAATTCACCTTTTCTTATTCTTATTTTATTCATCAAACGAGTATTTGTACATTAATTTTTCGATAAAGATACGGGTACAGAGGCCATGGTACAGAAAACGTACCGATCGCGTTCGGAGACTCACTTTTGGGTCCCACACGAGTGATCCGAACCGTTCATTGTTCTTAAAACATTTTTCCGAGGGGCCCCACGAAATTTCAGCTCAATCGGACGGTTGGAAGTGCTCCAACCAAAGTCCCACCGTTCCAACCAAAATTCCCTCGGAAAAATGTTTTAAGAACAATGAACGGTTCGGATCACTCGTGTGGGATCCAAAAGTGGGTCCCCGAACGCGATCAGAACGTTTTCTGTACCATGGCCTCTGTACCCCTAGTCGGGTCCTTAATTTTTTACAAAATTCGTACCATTCAAAACATATTCCCAATACTTTTTTTTTTTTGTCATTCGATATACATCAGTAGAATTAGTTGTTAGATGTTAGTAAACCACAAGGGTTGACCTCCTCTCCATAGGAGTTGAACCCAGAACCTCACCCCTATAGAAGGGGCTAGACGACCAACTGGGTTAACTGCCCTGGTCATTCCCAATACCTTTCAAATAAGACCAATATTGACTTTTTTATTTTATTTTATAAAAGTTTGAAAAGTACTTTCTTGAATTCTGGAGGGAAAGTAGTAAATAGAGTTTTGAGCGGAATTTTTGAAAAATAGAGGTCGAAATATAGTATCGAGTTGGAGTGTGATTTCCTTCAAAATCACTTTTACAGTATAATATTTTATTTTAATGATCTTAAATGAAGAAATGGAGGAAACAATAGAGTATTGGGTTGGAAATGCTATTGTATTGGGTTTAGCACCCTCCAATTTTTTAATTTTTTGTGGGTTTTTCTCAAACTCAGAGAAAGTAATCAGAATAGTTCATTAATTTGGTATAACGCTTTGAGAAGAATCACAAAAATCAGTTTGATCAAATTTCGTTTTGTGTATGATGGAAATGTGTTTGCACTAGAAAAACAAAATTGTTTAAGTTTCAAACCATATTTGGCTTCCCATTGTTTCTCACGCAAACCCAATTCATTCACATACAAAACTAAGTCCTATCGAATTGGTTTGTGGTGTATGTATTGTTCTCGACGAGTTATGCAAATGAAAAATTCCTATCATTTTCTGAATGCGGGACGAACCTGAAAAAAACAGAAAACTGGAGGGTACTCGACGTCTCGACCTATTATCTACCTTGTCATGTACTTACTAATCATTTTCTTCACGTCATAACTCCATCATATAACTCTCTGTGACTTTATGTTTAGGCAGAAAATAAACAATTGACGTTATTTTTGTAAGTTTTTCCCCTTTTCATTGAGACAAATTTGAGTGGATATTAAATGCTGGTTAGCTCTTTTTTTTTTTTTTTTTTAATTTTAATCAGAATTCCTGGTTAGCTCATAAGTTGTATTCCATGGCACGTTCTTACCAGCTGGACCTCTGGCCGAAATCCAAGATCAAGTCCGGACGGTTGGACTTATGGTGGGGTATTAGGTATAGTTTTGGTTAGGGCCCGACAGTTCCCCAAGTTTCTACGTACAAGTCTCATAATTTGAACAATTTATTTTGTTTGACTTCTCGATTTTTTGCACAGATGAAATATCACAGCGATTGAATCTTAATCAACATTCTAAACGAAACAAGTTTATCTTGAAAAAAATAAACGACATTTATGATATTGCTCAAATCACTTTTTTAAATCCAGAATGACACGGATACGATGAGCACAAGAAAGGCTCTGTGTTTGGAGCCCAAATCCTAGTAATTTTTTGAACCAAATGTTTAACTGAGAATTTTTTGAACCAAATGTTTAGGTTGTGGTTATTTCGGTTATAACTTTACCCGACCACCAAAATTTAGAAGTTAGTTAAGTTTATTCAGTTTATCCAGCTGCTTAAGTTCTATGCGTCAGAAAACTAGGAAAATCATTTCACATCAATGGGCCTAAACCCCAGGCACAATCCCAATCCATCGGTGGTCTAGCATGACCTACATGTTAGCTATGGATCATAGAGTTATGGTTATTGGTTACACGTTACATAGGTTTACATTTGGGCCTAAATGAACAGAGCCCATATTCGCCCAACCCAATTACCACCCTACCTAGCCCCTCTCTCTCTCTCTCTTCAATCATTAATCAGTAATACTAGGGGTGAGAATTTATGACACGACACGAAGTTAGCGGGTTAGTGTTGAGTATTTTTGAAACATGTATATGACACGACCTGAAAACACGATTAGTAAACAGGTTCGGGTTCAGGTCGAACTTGCATAACCGAAAAATGACACGAATTAACCTATTTGTCTAATCGTATCGATACGGTAACCCGAATCCGACCAAAAAAAGACACGAATTAACCTGTATGTTTTAATGCTCTGAACTTGTGCATGAAAGTTTTCAAGCTCAATCTTGCTGCAGCTGAAGTTTATCCTTTGATATCAAGTTATTCTCACTATGTTCTCAAATTTGCAAGGTTTTGTTATGGTGGCTATGGTTTTAAGCCTACACATAGTTTTGGCTGGCTATAATTACACATCATTTTGGTTGATTATAATTACTCCCTTTGATATCTAGTCCATTTAATCTATTGTAATGGTTACAGTGGATTAATAAAAAAATAAAATAAAATCACCGTGCAAAAAAAAAAGTTAATCGTGTCAACCCAAACACGACACGATTAATAGCAGGTCGGGTTAAGGTTTATACTTTTCGACACGATTAATTAAACAAGTTATTTTGACACGAACCTGATTTGACACAAACACGACTCGACATGACACGACACGACACGACACAACGCCCACCCATAATTAATACTCTCTCCGTCCCAATTTGTTTGTTCAGTATTCCTTTTTAGGCTATTCCAAATTGTTTGCTCACTTTCCTAAATTGGCTATAAAGATTTGACAAACTCCTCATTCTTCAACCATTTTCACTTTTGCATTGAGGAAATTAATTTGAATTAGCACAAAACATACAAAAAGTAAATCACTACATTGAATTCCCAACAATTTTACAGGAGTTGACATATTCAATTGAGCATGCAAACAAACAAAAAAAAAGCATGAGGTTCAATTTTTCCTGTTCAAACAAAATATGGAAAAAAAATAGTCTCACCAAAATTATGAGGAATTTTTTTGGAATTGTGTAATGAATGGAGCCAAAATTTGCGTGCCAATTTTTTTTGGGGTGAATTTAGCACCCTTTTTGTCAATTAGAAATTCATTTCCCATTAGGCTTTGGAGGGTAAGATTGGAAACCTGTGCACTTTTAAAACCTTAGACTCTGACCCATAAATTAGGGGGTTTCCCGTACTGAGCAAACAAATTGGGACAGAGGGAGTACCTATCTAAACCCTAAAGCCTAAACCGAAGTCATTTGAAGATTAAAATTTCATTGTATTAGTAGAAACAGATTTGGGTTTCCCGTAGTGTAATGACCTGCTACCACCTTGCACAATATTATCCGTTTAGGCCGCCCAAGCTCCAAAGACTTCCCAGAAGGGTAACCCATCTTAGGATTGCTCCTACGGGCATACTTAACTATGAAGTTCCAATGAGTTTTGAAGCCCGCATGACTTTAATAGGCCTTGTGCTGGTTAGAGCATGATTTATTCTTGGGTAATTATTAGTAACCTCCCCTGAGGTTTCTAACACCGACACATACCTCCCCTACTTTAGTTGACAATACCCAAATCAGCTCCTCCCATTAGAATGCAGTTAGGAAGTGGATGAAAAAAGATGATGTCATGAGCATACAATTGTAATATACCTATATTGCTCTCAGCTTCACTCTACTTTGCTATAAATATCAACAACACTCACCATAAAATCTCACATGCAACCCTATAGCCACTGCCACTAAGTTCACAGATCGACAAAGAGAGGTTTAACCCTAACTTAGCAGGATAATCAGACAACACTGACTCACTCACATGGGACAACAAGTCAAAATAGCAGTACGTATCAGGATCTATATCACACAGTATAACAACTTTGCCCTTGTGATTGACGGTGAAATCAAAATAAGGATGATCATAAGGCATTGCTAAAGAAAACAAACACAAACAGAGAACAAATGCATGGATTAATAACAATACCTATAAAAAAATGAAGAAATTTTTCATAAAATCCTAAAATGGCAAGGACAATGGTTATAGTACCCATGGTTGCTTCTAATAGCTTGAAAACCCATTAAAACCCCAATATTCGAAGCCCTAACCATTCAGAATAAACACAAAAAATGAAAAAAATGGTAATAGAAACTTCGAAATATTAAATCTACTGTTTAGAGTACCCAATGTTACCTTTAATAGCTTGAAAAACACAAAAGCCACAATTTTTTTTGAACCCTAACCATTCAGAATGAACAGAAAAATGAAAAAAAAATTGCAACAGAAACCTCTAAACGTTGATCTACTGTTTATAGTAGCTTTAAAACACAAAAGCCCCAATTTGTAACAACAATCAAAACCCTAGACCCCTTCGGATGGAACAAAAAAAAAAAAACAGAAATAATTTGTAACAAAAATCAAAATGTTGCATGTAGTGTTTTTAGTAACCATTTTTACCTCTAAAGCTTCAACAAGCACCTATTGTAGTAGATTTCTTGCAAAAGGGTTGAACAGTTGCTCCCCGATTTTCCTACCTCACGATTTCTTGCAAAAATCAACAACAGTCTTCAGGTCTTTAGGTGTTGGAGTAGATTACACGATCATGGTCTTCATTACATGATCTGACCGTCTTGTTTCATCGTCGTCTTCATTGTCTCTCTCTTTCTCTCTCTCTCTCTCTCTCTTGACGATTACAATGGATGGGATGGGAATGGGATGAAAAATCCCTAAGTGTCCCTTTATATACCATAGGGCATTTATGTCTTTCCAATGTCATATAACGAGGAAGTTTAACCTCGTCTAAGGGTTTTTGGCGGGAAGGGGGTGATTGGGTATTGCCAGCTAAAGGAGGGGAGGTGAGTGTCATTTTAGAAACCTCAAGGGAGGTATGTGTTGGTGTCAGAAACCTCACGTGAGGTTACTGATAATTGTCCTTTATTCTCTTATATCACAGAATTCCATTGCATCTAGGTGGGTTATGGACTGTCACATTCTCCCCACCTTATGATGCAATGTCCTCGTTGCATATTGCCCCAACAACCTTCCCCCGAGAGTTATAACACTTAGTTCTGCATAGCACTTTCTTCCAACTCCAGGATTCAAGAGGTGGCTCATGCAGATTCTAAAGGTGGCTCCTACCCTTAGTCCGGGGTTGTGCTTTAATACCAATTTGACAGCCCATGACCCATTTGGATGCAATGGAGTTTTGTGATATAAGAGAATAGATTATGCCCTAACTTGCACAAGGCCTTTTAAAGTCGTGTGGACATCAAAGCTCATTGGAACTTCGCATTAAGCGTACTCGCCTTGGGAGCAATCTTAGGATGGGTGACTCTACCGGGAAGTCTTAATTTGGAGCTTGGGCGACAGCAGACAATATTGTGCAAGGTGGTGACGGGTCATTACAGTCGGTATCAGAGCACAACCCTGGATTACTGGGTAGGAGCTACCTCTAGAATCTGCATAAGCCACCTCTTGAATCCCGGAATGGGAACAAAGTGCTATGCAGAACTAAGTGTTGTACCTTCCAGGGGAAGGTTGCTGGGCCAATTTGCAACGAGGACATTGTGTCATAAGGTGGGAGAATGTGACAGCCTGAGACCCAGATGAATGCAACAGAGTTCTATTATATAAAAGAATAGAGCATGCCCTAACTTGCGCAAGGCATTTTAAAGCTGTAAGGGCATCAAAGCTCATTGGAACTTCAGAGTTAAGCGTGCTCATCCTGGGAGCAATTGAGACAAATTTTTCTTACACTGTATTCTTCAAATGATAATGGCCATCCATATAAATGGTATTCCAAAAAATTTCTACCAATATCCAATTAATTATACGGTTCAATTTCAACTTTCAGAGGGCCCACAATTAAGGTCACTACGGAGGTATAGTAACTTGGCTCACTACGGAAACCCCAAGTCGAGTAGAAATATGCAAGAGAATCAGTAGGGCATCTGACTGCACATGCCCCCATCCCTCCTTGCCAGTATACAATAAGAGCTTCTAAATGCAAACCCTAAATGTTTCCACACCAACTTGTTTCAGGAAGTTATGCTATTAATGTTTTGATCAGCAAAACAAAGTTTCTATAAAACTTGACAAAAGTACATGGATGAGATTTGAAATTAGCATCACACTAGACAAAGGAATTTCACAAAAGGTTGGCACCCATATACTAAGGGTGCACACGGTCCGGATTGGATCGGTTCTCTTGAAATTCAGTAATCGGACTATTCCGACCGGTTCTAGGAAATTAAGAACCAAAACCTAACCAATACACATGTAGAACCTATCCAGATTCAAACCGCAAGACCGAACCGGTTATACCCGATTATGGAACACTTTATCACAACACTTTTAATCCCCAATCAATTATAGACTAAATAAGAACTTTTCGAAACCTAAAAAGAGAGACCATAAATGAACATGTGAGAGAGAGAGCGCCAAAGAGACGTCATAGTGCAACTAAGAATGCAACCTTGTAGACACCCCGACTTTGACCCGGGATACTCACCAAGCATTCCCGATGATTCCACGACGATTGGAATTTAACCTGCCTGTCACGACTTACCCGTGGTTGTTGTTTCGCACATCCGTGCAATGCCTTAAGTGAGATCGAAACCGGTAGCAGAATCCTTAGGATAGGATTTAGTCTAGGAGACTTTAAATCCATGGAGTTTGAGATACCTCCAGTGTTTGCCGTGCTCGAACGGCTCCCCGTGTCTCGGGCTAGCCTTAAGTGCATTTGTGTCCGGATTTCAACGACCTTATTGCTCTGTCTCGGATGGTCTATAAGGAGATTGGCTCTGATTCCACGAAGCTTGGGATTTAACCTGCCTGTCACGACTTACCCGTGGTTGTTGTTTCAACATCCGTGCAATGTTTTAAGTGAGACCGAGACCGGTAGTCTACATCTTAGGACGACACAACAACAACACATGTACAACATTTTCTTCAATAAAACCTGGGGCACAGTCTGAGTTTGACCTTTCTGTTTTACTGTCAGTCCCGAATCATTGAGCCAAGCAAGAAGACCTTACCCACATCCGAACCCTAATCACCGGTGCGCATGGATCATCCGAATGAGATTGAGCAGTTGAGAAAAGAAATGCAAGATGGCTTGGCTAATCACAATACCCAAATCACGCAAATCATGGGAATTTTGGTTAACATCCAAGGTCGCCTTCCCCCACTCCAGCAAGTCCCCAATGATCAAGAGATCCCCGAGGATGAAGGACGTCAAGAGCAACCGATTGAAAATCCTCAAATGGCAGAGATGTTGGCCAAAATTGCCAAACTAGAAGAATCCGTTGCTAAGAATGAGAAAGCCACCGTTACCGGCTTTAATATGAGCAAACTGTGCCTATTCCCCGATGCTAAGCTCCCCGAGAAGTACAAACCGGTTGATTTTGAGAAATTTGACGGAACAGGGAACCCCAAAGGGCACATTCAGGCCTATGTGAGCTCGCTCTCTCTCCAAAATGTCAATGAGCTGACAATGGCCCAAATGTTCCATCAGAGCTTAACGGGACCCGCTCTCCAATGGTTCCTCTCTCTCGATGTCTCTAAAAGAAGGACATGGGAAGATCTCGTGGCTGCCTTCATTAAGCAGTACGACTACAATGTCCAGTTGAAGATAACCACTCGCGAGCTTGAGGCCACTAAAATGAAAGAAAATGAGTCCTTTGTGGACTTTATCAAGAGATGGACGGCAAAGGCTGCCCAAATGACAGATCGTCCTAGTGACAAAGATCAGATGAGGATTATAACTCGCAATCTGCAACCCGATTTAGCCCAATACATGATCACCGCCCAAGCTCACGACTTTGAAACTTATTTCGAAGTTGGTCTGTCCATTGAAGAAGCAATGCGGGATGGCATTCTAGAAAAAGGTGACCCCACTCCAAATACCGAGAACATCAACTCCGGGGATGACAACACCCTATATGCAGATACTTCATTCAGCTCCACAAAACACAACTCCAATCAATCAGCACCCATCAACAAAATCACAGTCCAAACCCACCGCTCTCAAAAACCACAAAGAACCCTCTCACAGTTCTCCACACCCTTATCCTTGGTGTATAAGGAGCTCTACGAAGCCGGTCTTCTCAAACCACTTCTTCCAACTCCTCTACCTCAAAAGCTCCCAGCCTACCACAACCCAAATGCCTTCTGTGCCTTCCATCAAATGCCAGGTCATGCTACCGACGAGTGTCACCGCCTCCACCACAAGATTCAAGATCTCATCGACAATGGATCCATCTCTGCTCCACTGGAGAAACCAAGCACCTCACTGAACCAATGAACCATCAATGGTCATGCAAAAATCCAATCTTCCACGAGTCTTAAAAATCTTCAAGTGTCAAGTTTTCACTTTTGATTGAGTTAGTTTGTACTTCGAGTCTGTCGTGCTCTCGTGTCTGTTTGCTTTTCAAGTTCAAGTCTGTAATATCTTGTTGTCGTCAAGAAAAAAAAAACCAAAAATAGAGTCAATCTTTGTAGTCCCGAACTACGCACGACCTGATTCCTTGTAAAGGGATACGTAGGCAACCCTCAGTGGTTCGGTCGCTTCAATTTCAAAATCTATGTCATCACTCGTTGTGTCAAAATTGTTATCATAAACTTGAATTTTGCAATAATCCCTCAACTTGAAATTGTTTTTCACCACCATTTGAGAAATATGATAATCATTTCAAAACACGAGATGAATTTTGAATGAACCCTCACCCCACACAAGGAGCATTTCCAAGGGACCATTCCCCAGCGCCATCAAGAAGAGATGCTTGGACACAGAAAAAGACTGCTAGGTTGAAAACCCGTAAGGGTGGCCTAGGCAAAAGTTAAGGCAAAAAGCTCGCTAGATCAAACTTCAAAATGAGATCTAGGCAAAAGTTAGAGCAAGCATGAGTTCTCCATATCAAGTTGCACAATTCAAAATGAAGAAAGGCATTCTTTGTTTGATTCCCCACATAAATATCCATTGCAAAGCCTCTTTGAGCCTGAATCAATTTCTTTGAAAAATAACCCAGCTAGGCAGCTATCCCCCACGCTGGGGTGAAAGGAAAAAAAAAGTGCCAAAGAAGAAGGTGCATGAGAATTCAAGCCATCACATGAATAGAAGTGTCAAACTCGTTGGCACATGAAAATGCCAAATGCAAAAGACACAACAAGATGAGGAGCACCGAAGAAATGGAACAGAAAAGTCAAATGGAAAGAAAGTGCCAATCAAAAACAGGCACAAAGGAAAAGAAGAAGAAAAGGAGAAGCGTCAATCAAGAAGCAAAAAGGGCACTAAAAGTCCAAGATGGCTGCTAGCTCAAACAACCCCAAGGAAAAATGAGATTTTTGAGCCTATTATCCTTTCTTTGTTAAGCCCACAACCTTGGCTCCGTCATAACCTAGATAAAATCCTTTCAGATTGGAAAGTGCAACTTGATAGCGTGAATTCAAGTCCAAAAGGGAACAGTCTAATCTCCCTAAAAAGTCAAAGCATTGTACAAACAATGGCGTCAGACAAAGCAACAATCTAAACTGGGGCACATCAATGGGTCTTCATCAGCAGCCCTCTAAACTGGGGCATTTTAATGAAAAAAATCAGTGGGGCATCATCAGCAATCCGGGGCATGGGTTCATGATGAGAAATCTCGTGTTTTGACAAAATAATCGATTTGAATGAACATCACTTGATGGAGAGAAATAATTTCAGAAATCAAAATCTAATTTTGTCATGACAATTTCGACATCAATTGTGAGGCATGTTTACCCTCTTTCAAACTTCAAGCTAATGTGATCTTCTATGTTCTTCAAGTCAATGTGGTCTTACCTAACTTCGAGTAGTCAATCTCCGCCCAGTCAGGGGCACTCTTAGGAGAAGTCACTTAGTTGATAAGAGACATTTCCTATCCTTCAAGTCAATCCAGTCGAAGTCCACCTCTCTGTCAAAAGGTCAACCAAATTGCTCGATTTTGTCCAAGTCCATCCCTTTGTCGAAAAGGCCGATCAAATTTCTCAGCCTTGTCAGTCTTAGTACAGTCCACTCCTTTGTCTAAAAGACCATTCAAATTCCGCGGTCTTGTCTAAGTCCACCCTTTTTGTCAAAAAAGTCAATCAAATTCCTTAATCTTGTCCAAGTTCACCCCTTTTGTCGAAAGGTCGATCAAGTTTCTCGGCTTTGTCAATCTTGTCAAAATCCACCTCGGTGTCAAAAAAAAAAAAATCAAATCGTCTTAGTCTTGTCTGTCCTTGACTCGTGGAAACAATTTCAATGCATGAAAGAACCTGTGTTTAGGAACATGGTCAATTGGTCGCCAAAACCATCAGCAAAGCCAAGAAAGGGAATCAGAACTAAGGTTCCTCATCAGCCCAAAACTGGGGCATGTCAATCTATTGCCATCCACCGGGGGAACCATGCGCCAAAATTCAAGACTGAAGCATAAGAGCCCAAAGCCTCGCCAGAAGCCAATTCAATCTCCAAATCCTCGACAAAAACCAAATCCAAAGCATAAAGTCTCAACCTAAAAGTCAACCCAAACCTCCAGGTCAAATCCCCGACAAAAGCCAATCCAAAAGCCGAAGCCTCAATGAAAACCAGCCCAAAATTCGAGCCTAGAAAAAGGCAAGCCCGAAACTCAAAACCCAAAATACAAGCCAAACCAAGCTCAAACTCAAGCCCTGGCCAAAAGGAAAGATAGTAAAGCAAAGAGGCACCCCATTGTGCCACCTATTTTTTTAAGGAATGTTGCTCTTGTTGTCGTCAAGTGTCAAAACATGAGTCTCATATAACCGTCCTGCGGGACAGCTTTTTTTCAATCGACTGTTCTACGGTACAGTCTTTTCAATCAATCAATCAACCGTCCTGCGGGACAACATCTTTTCAATCGTCCTCAATCACTTTCAAATTCAATTTTGAGACTAGACAGGGTCACCTTTTCAATCAAGTCATTTGGGATAATCATTGTGTAGCCGCTTAGCTAGCGCACCCCAATCATTTTAGCCACCAAGCTGGTGCATTCAATCATTCAAAAGCCGCCTAGCTGGCGCATCCAATCATTCAATCATCATTCAAAAGCCGCCTTTAGCGCATCCAATCATTCAATCATCATTCAAAAGCCGCTTAGCTAGCGCAATCATTTATCAAATCATTCAATCAATCATTCAAAAGCCGCTTAGCTAGCGCACCCCAATCATTTTAGCCACCAAGCTGGTGCATTCAATCATTCAAAAGCCGCCTAGCTGGCCCATCCAATCATTTATCACTCATGCTTTCAATCAATCAATCAGTCAATCAATCCAATCATGCAATCAGTTTATCAACCAATCCAATCATGTAATCAGTTTATCAATCATTCTATCATGATAATCAATCAATCATCGCGTAGCCGAAAAATCCACCACGTAAGTGCATTTGGACTAATGGCATTTTGACTGCTTCGTTGTTCAGTAAGCAATCACCTTTTCTCGATTGTCCTGTTGTTCAAGAGACAATCACCTAATCATTAGGCCATCTTGTTGTTCAAGGGATAGCCCCATCAGATTTAGCCTCCCCGTTGTCCAGAGGGTAGTCACGCTTAAACTTTTTAGCCACCAAGCTGGTGCATATGGATGAATTGACGATATCGTTTGCATGGATTTATGGATTTGAGGAGGGTTTATCGAGTTTGTTTTCTATGACATTCCACGACATGGGAAGGATCGGTGTTTTGCATAATCACGTTTGTTCGCTTGACGGCTTCCACAACATGGGAAGGCTCGTCGATTTATGTCTAATCACGTTTGTTTGCTTTGGAAGTCCACGACATGGGAAGGATCGGTGTTTTGCATAATCACGTTTGTTTGCTTGACGGCTTCCACAACATGGGAAGGCTCGTCGATTTATGTCTAATCGAGTTTGTTTGCTTTGGAAGTCCACGACATGGGAAGGATCGGTGTTTTGCATAATCACGTTTGTTCGCTTGACGGCTTCCACAACATGGGAAGGCTCGTCGATTTATGTCTAATCGAGTTTGTTTGCTATGACATTCCACGACATGGGAAGGCTTGTCGATTCGTATAATCGCATTTGTTTTCAAGGGCTAGGAAAACCCGTTAAGTTTGTTTGCATGCCCCGATGAACTACGCCGGTGTCTGATCCCTGCAATGGGGTACGTAGGCAGCCCGAGTGGCGCGACTATGATTTTAATGTTTTCCTTTGCAGCTTGCGAAAGGCCCGGGAAAGGGTCGGGTCGTCTCTGTCTTGAATGCAACTCACACCAAGAAGTGGTATGGAGTTTCATCCAAGAGGGGCAACTGTAGACACCCCGACTTTGACCCGGGATACTCACCAAGCATTCCCGATGATGAGAAAAACCACCCGTCAAGACCTTAAGGTTAAGAGAAAAGCTTGAACTTGTCCCGAACCACTTCAAACCATTCCAAACCATTCACAAATAACCTACACCAATCCAAATGACCAAAATACCCTTCAAAACACCAACATAAACCAGAACCAACCACTGAGCTCGGGGGGTTGAGCGCTCAAGGTCCATGTTGAGCGCTCAAGCTCTGTCCAGTCTGTCGGTGACAGAGCATCTAATGATGAGATTCCAACTGAATGGCTGCCACCCAGCCGTTTTTCTGTTGCTCGCATGCAATTGATAGACCTCAGGTGAGCCTATATTACTCTCTTAGGCCCCCCACTTCAAATCAACACACTTCATCCCCCATTTCACTCTATAAAAGAGCTCCTTCTACACCATTTGAAGGGGTTAGACACTCTCCCATTATCTGATCCATCACTCACTCACCCTCAATCTATATTTCCAGAAACTTTCAACTCCTTTCACCCACCATTTCAAGCTCAATCCTTTTCATCCATCAAGTCCATCCTTAATCATTCAACCATCTCACTAAAATACACTATCATCTACCTAGAATCAACTCAAGCCACTCCACACTTACCACATTCTGTCCGAAACTACCCACATTGTCTTTACAAACTCATCTACAAATCAATCATTCACAAGAACCCCAAATTCAAGCTTTGATCAAAATCAAAAAGGTAGAAATCCGTGTGAAAGTTACGGGTTGGTACTCCTGAGGGAGACCAGTGGGTCCATGGAGGTCCTATATACCTCTAATGGACTCACGAGGTCTTAAATATGCAAGAAAACAAACTTTGAAAACCCCAGCTTCAAGTAGCTTGAGCGCTCAATGCCAGTACCCTGAGCGCTCAAGCCATTTGAACACCTTTTGTGTTTTTGTGGCTTTTGATCATGTTCCATCTTGTTGGTATCATCCTTGTGGTTGTTTGTTGGTTCAGAAACTTTTAAATCAGTTCATCTCATCTTTGATCATCGATCAATGAACTCAACAACCATAAAGATAGTATCTCATCTTCATTAAATCATGGATGACCCTATTTCATAAAGAAAACAGTGTATCTCACTCTTTTAATCAGGGTCAGAAGGTTTTAGGTTGATACTAACATCTAAGAATGATCAAAAATCATAGAAGCCCACAGCCCTTGACTGGGGCTCGAGCGCTCAAGGTCCTCACTATGAGCGCTCAAGCCTTGCTCATTTTTGGAGTTTGAATCTGGTTAATCTTGAGTTCTACTATTCTGTTTTCAGCTTGTTGAAGTGTGTGTATTGATGTTTGGCTGTGCCAACCTAAATATCAGAATGTGTGTGTTGAGATGCGTGTGTTGATGTTTGGCTGTGCCAACCTAATATCGGAGTGCGTGTGTGTGTTGGTGTGTGTGTGTGTGTGTAGTGATGTTTGGCTAAGCCAACCTGATTTCCCCTCTCACTCCAATCACTCTCATTCTAATCATGCTTATGTGTGGCCCGATGCTCGTTATCCATTCTTATGAACACCTCAAGTTTATTTTGTCCATGTTTAAAGAATTTCAATACATTATGCATCATCATGTACCATGATTGAACTAGTTTGTGGTCCAGATGGGAGTTGTATGTTGCAGGAACACTCAAATCCAGAAGATGGATTGAGCGCTCAAGGTACGTCCTTGAGCGCTCAAGCTGCCTTCTGAGTCAATCAAATTGTTTTCTTATTTCTTCTTGGTTTTGGCATCAGGAGTGTTCTGCAAGGTTTTAAAGTGTTAATCCTCCATTCTTCCTATACTGCTTCCCCCATTTTGGTCCATGAACTAGTTTTAAATCCATGGTTATGTGATTATGTCATTCTGTCCAGCGAGTTAAATGATGTTTGTAAATGAGCCATGGTGGTCAGAACATGTTTTCATCAAACCAAAATCATGAGGAGCATCAGAAGCATATTTGAGTGGGAGGAACCTTGAGCGCTCAAGCCCTCTCCCTGAGCGCTCAAGCCCTTGGCAGAGGGATCAGACTGGTTTAGTCTTGTGTTGGTTTGTGGTGTTGTTTCTGATTATTCTGTTGTCACTCTGTATATTCCAATGTTGTTGCTGGCTGCTTGATGTTCTTATCTATTCACATTTGCATATCATTATCACTCATGTAGTTCACACCTCACATGCATACACTTAAATTCCATTGTTGTGCTTATCATCGTTATATGGCTCCCATCCCCCATTCCCGGTATTTGTTCAAAGTTGACTTATAAACATTTCCCATAATCCCACAAAAGTCAAGTAGAGACCGGTCTTCGAACCGGGCGAGGGGGGTGCCGTAAAACGCTTCCCCTCTCGTAACTGAGCTCCCGAACCTAAGATAGTATGGTGATGACGGGCCAGTAATCCTTATCCATTGAATGAGGCACGAGTCAATCGATGTTCGGTTTCTCGGGGACAATCCGCTAAAACCCGGGTGGCGACTCCGAATCGATTCGAGGATCCTTCCGGAGGGGGCGTCCACAAACCTGTTACATAGTTTTAAGGTTGGAAGAGATCAAGATATATTGTCAAGAAATAGAAAAGGAAGGAAAACAAATTAGGAAGCAGATCGAGATTAGAGAATAAGAGAATTAAGTTTTCCTTTGAGTAGCAATCTTGAAATTGAGGTGGAACAAAAAAGAATTGAAATTGGTATTAGTAGATTGTAGTTATATATTAATATAAAAAACTTCTTAACAAAATACTCCGTAGATTTTTACTCTAAATAGACATAAAAGAATACCATACTAGAAAAAAATATTAACTTATCAAATCAAGATACATAATTTTGTACATGTATAATGATATTACTCCCTCCATCTCAAAATTTTTGTCTGGTCTGCAAAACGATGACCTAAAATTAATTAGTCTTTTTAAATAAAGTTTTAAACTTTTTTCATAAATTAGAAGTACTCGTTGATATCTAGTAATTTTTTAAAAAAAATATATTGAATTTTTCTTGAAAATTTTATATTATTTTCAAGTCCTCGTTTTGCGGACCGAACAAAAGTTTTGGGACGGAGAAAGTAATATATATATGCGTATAAATATATATAAAATATTAATGTTATATGGTCCGGTTCGGTTCTAACTGTAGTTTTTAAATTGAGAACCAGTAACCGAACCATAAGTACTAGACCAAAAAGACCAGTTCGGTCCGGATCGGATCGGTTAGGCAATTATATCGGTTTTCGTGTGCAACCCTACCATATACAAGAAGATCGTGCTCTAGGAAAACAAATCCAAAAAAAAAAAAAAATTACAACAAAAACAACAATTATTTGGATGCGATACAAGAGCAAATTACACCAGGAATTATTAACTACAATTTCAGTCATTTTCTGAAATTAATCGAATACATCTTAATTTGTATTTCCCCTTTATCCATATAACCCCCCTTTGTCTTGATAGAATCGACCACTTGATTAAGATCAAGAGTGGTATACATTGCGAGCTTTCCAAATTGACCAAATCACAGCCAGAATGCAACATTCCTACCAATAAGAATTTTGTGAGCTAATTACTGTTTCAATATAATATATCTTTGATTGAGTTATGAATATGATCAGAATCTTCAAAAGCATTTGGATGATATACGTAAAATACAGATAAAATAAATGAACTTGTAAAATAAAATTTGATTTTTTTATACAAAAAAATCTTCTGGAATGAGACTTTTAATTTTAATTCAGAATTCCCTCTTGTTCGTTTTGCAAAATGAATATATATAAAGTAATCGATCGTCTGTACAATGCATCTCGTAATTAGGGTAATGTTGTGATTAACCCTTCTTCGAAGGCCAAAATATCTTAATCAGAGGAATGATCGAAAAATCACTTTATTCAAATGAATTTTTTTTTTTTGACAAAAAAAGAAAAGATAAAGAGCACCCAAAAGTTAAGCAAAATTACCCAATTTCCCCTTCTAAAAAGAGCACCCAAAAAACAACCATTTATGAAAGAAAAAGTGCTCCTCTCTTTCCAACAAAAAGAAGGAAAATAATCCCTTTTTCCACATTGTTTATCAGGTGCTGGAAACCCGGAAAAGGGGTGGTGCTAATGCCAAAATCGTTTTTATTTGTGACAAAACCGTGTTTGTTAGTGCCAAAATTGTAGTGCTTAAAATTTAAAAACCTTGTACGATGTGCAAGGTACAAGCCTTTTATGCACTACAATTTTGACACAAACAAAAATGGTTTTGGCATTATTATTTCCCCGGAAAAGAGGTTACTTTAATTAGTATTAGATTCATTTTTAACACTACTAATCCACATTCCCATCTCTTATGAGAAAGGTAAAGTTATCCCCCCAACCAATACTCAACTGTCCACAGCAACTCAGCAAGCATGCAGATGCAACTGATCGATGATGAAAAAGTAACAAGAAGTCATTATAATTAAACCAAAGAATGCCTGAAAAGAAAGTGTTGGGGGTATAAGGGAATAATATTATGCCATAACAAGAGCATCCATATATGGGGATCAATGACACCTTTACTGCTAATTTACCTATTTATTTAATATAAGTTACCTATTTATTCATCTCTTCCTATATTCTCCTCACATTTAATGTTAAATCGTGCATCGATGAGGTATATCGTTTGGCATATTTTCTTTCGTGCTATTGTGCATAGCATAGGTATAGCGCTTGTTACTACTAAATATGGAACTGAGGGGGGGGTGCTGTGCATGGGATGCACAGCACCGTGCTGTGCAGCCCCGTGGCGCCCCCGCTCCGGCATTTTTTCGACGATCGGAGACGTTCACCGCGTAGACCTCGTCGAGTACTACAAGTATGCAAAAAATTAACTTGATCGGATATCTTTAAGTAGGTTATCGGAACACAAATACTTTGAAAACACATGGAACACATATGGACACAAACACTGGATAAAAAAAACTTTTTCATGTTATTTGTGTTCCGATGAGGCACTAAAAGATATCCGATCAAGTTGATTTTTGGCACACTTGTAATATTCGACGAGGTCTACACGGTGAACGTCTCCGATCGTCGAAAAAATGCCGGCGCGGCGGCACCACGGGGCTGCACAGCACGGTGCTGTGCATGGGGATGCACAGCACCCCCCCAGGTTCCCTAAATATGTTGCGTGTTAAGGAAATTTTTTTGTGTCCCCCCTTTTTTTGCTCGGCTATTGTGTCCCCCTTCTCCGATTGATACCTTATTTTTGTTTACTTTTACCAGAAAAAGGCATACCGTAAATGGAACTAATGAAAATAATATCATAAAATGGCATAATAAGCAAATCAATATATCCCAACTAGTTTGGCACTTGGCAAATCAAACCCCAATCGAAATTGGTAAGGCACCAACCAAACAAACAAACGGAACTACCAAAACAAAGAGTACAGCTGCTAACACCAAAAAAACAGAGCCTAACCATTGGACATTGAACTAGACAACAGATCTTTTTTTAAGCTTGGACACAAGCTATGGTTAGAGATATCCTAAAATTTATCATCTTTCTTATGGCCCTTCTGTCGTCTTTTTTCAGTGGCGGAGTCAGGAATCGAAGTTGGAGGGGGCCGAATTTGGAAAGATATTTTCGTTTTGATGATTTTTTTTATGACTGAATCTTGTCATTCAATTTTATAAGACCGTTTTGATAAATTGGAAATAAATATCATATGGTATAATTCACCATAATTTAGTGTTTTCGAAATAAAAATTGTTTTTACATACTATTAATTATTGTCAAAATTTTATATAATTTTTTAAGAATATCTATAAAAAAAATATGCAAAATATACTCTAAAATAGGAAATTAGAGGCACTCCCAACCCCAATACAGCTCCACCCCTGACTTTTTTTTCCCGTGTTCGTGGTCGAATTAAAATAAACTTGTACTGATCAAATAAGATAATACGAGAAAATTAAAATATAGCAATTACAGGTTGAGCAAACAGAGAAAAATCTCCACACCAAAACCTGAAAGATTTAAAAAAGGAGCCTGAAGTCAACTTTTTATGGCCCCTATTCTTGTTTTCTCTGTTTAATTACAAGGAGGTTTGTTTGGGGCTTAACAGTCCCATCTCACGTTATCGTATTATTTTTCTTATTTTCGACGGAGTTTTAATTTTCATGGTATGGCCAAAACCAACATAAAATTAAAAAACGTCCTAAATAGACTTTTAATTAGCCATCCTACTTTAATATTATCCTTAGCATGCCACCCTATGAGGTTTGAATCTTTATGATTCAATCCTGTAAATGTAATTTGGACTATTATGCCCCTATTATGTATTTTAGTATTATATTATCTAATAATAATATATATTCCGGAAAATATGGGATAGCTTCACGTCCTAGGCTTGAAGTCATTTATTGCTAAATCAATTATCCACTAATTCCGGCATTACAATCAATTATCCACTAATTCTGGCCTTATTTCATTCTTCTCTTTGATTATAGTAACTGTTTCATTTTTTTTTTTGTTTCTCTCTCTTTTTCTCATCCAACCTTTGATTGGATTCTTCTGCAAGAAATCGAATTTCTGTATAGGAGGACGGACGACTATGAGACGCAAAGCATTTTTTGTGTAGTTCCTTAACCTATGAAATGATATTACTAAGAAAAGCAGAAATCAAATGTTAATTAGTAAAAGATCGATGAGTGTCGTATATCTCCATTCTATTTTATTTTTTCGTACATTAACTTTTTAAAAAACCATTCTCAATCATTCAAGTCTCCAGTGGCATAAAGATGTGAATATATGTAGCATTTTTTCAAGTATAAAATTGTTGGTACTTAGTGGCAATTTTTGCACCACGTTCATGGAATTCCTTCCACTCCATTTTGTGCCCTTGAATTAGACGTTTTATGTGTATGATAATGAAAAGCAATTAAATTGACAAGAAATTCAATTAACTTTATGGGGACCATTAAGGACTAAGAATTATAATAACTTAATTAATCATATCTATCTTCTATGGATCCAGCAAATATTTAATACTTATGTTTATCCTTAATTAAATAATTTCCTTTTCAAAGGATATTTTCTTCCATTTTAGTTTCCGTGGATATACCACAGATAGAGATCTTATCCTATTTCATTTTCCCCAATTTTAGGGATTACGTTAATCACCTCCCTATTTTGGTGGGATGTAATTATCCCTAATCACTCATTCTCTCATCTCCCCATCGTCAATTACTCTCTCTCTCTCTCTCTCTCTCTCTCTCTCTCTCTCTCTCTCTCTCCATGGGCCGCCCATCGTCAATTCCATTCCCGTCCACCTTCTCCTCTCCCTCTCTGGAACGTCGTTGATTTGCTCCCCCATCGTCGTCGTTGATTTGACCCCCTCTGCCGATCTTGTCGTCATTAGCCCCTCTCCAACGATCTCATCGATGTTGGCGTTCTCGTTGCTCTTTTCTCTCATTGTCGACCTCTTAGTTTGCGTCACTGCGGCTGCAAAAAACAATCCTCGGCAGTGAAGAATTTTCTTCGCTATCTTTTTAAATGGTGTTTTTTTAAAAAATAGTTTTTACAGAGTTTTTTGCTAACTGGATCAAATATTCTTTGTTTACCATGTTAGCTAAATCGTACGTTGAATATGGTGTATTAGTGTATAGAGTTGATTCTAGGTTTCATGTTGTATTCGTCACCCATGATTTTTTTTTTACACATTATTAATCATGGTTTATTTCATTACCATGTTTTTCATGGTTTTGGCTTCGGTTGTGGTTTTATGGTGTATTAATCTACCATATGTTTTTATGGTTTTTTATGATTTTTTTTGTGGTGCATTAATCTACCATGTTTTTATGGTTTTTTATGATTTTTTTTGTGGTGCATTAATCTACCATGTTTTTATGGTTTATATAATTTGACTTTTATACTTGGACTACATATATCTATTTTTTATGGTGCGTTAATGTGTCATGTTCCTTAGTTCATTTATTCACACTTGTATTATACTATTCAGAAATGTATCATGATTATTTTTAGGTCAAAATTTCATAATTATTTTTTTTCATTTTTGTTCTGAGATTTTAGGAGTGAGAAAATTAGAAGAGAGAATTACAAGATTAGAAAAGAGAGATTTTTTAAGATAGGAGAGAGAGATTGAGATAAATTAGGCAAGATCAGGAGAGAGAAATGTTAGGAAATTAGGAGAGAAATATTAGGAAAATCAGGAGAGAGAAAGGGTATTTTGGGGTTTATTTGAATTTCGAGATGGAATCATAACGATTCAAATCTCATAGGATGGAATCATAATGATTTTTTTTTTGTACAGAATGCCTAATTAACTCCCCCTAATTGTAATCATATAATGAGCAAGCTGAATCATCTAGGGAAAGGAGCAGAACTAGTGTGGGGCCAATTGAGGTCCGGCCCGACCCTTTTTCAAAAAACTCATAAAGCATTTACATTGAGTATTTTTGTAAAATTAGGAGGTATTTCACTAAGAGAGTTTTTTAGCTTATTTTTTTCACGGATTTTTATGTGATTTATTGTGAGAGAGTGACTGCCTCGGTTTTGTAGGGGAGGAAATATTTCGAACCAAAATCCGGAAAATTGGACATATATTGTGGTGATATCATGACGCCCTTTTATCAACATTTCAAATAATTTCTAGCCACTAAAAAATTTACATGTGAGTTATTTTGTCGTTGTTTTGGATAACTATTTAGATTTGGATGTACAGTAGATTCGTTTCATGAAGTCAATTCTTTTGTTTAACGTAAGAGTCTCCAACCACATGAAAGCGCGCAAGACAGCTTCAACATTACGACTAAAGCACATGATTATGATGTGGCAATGCAATCTTATCATATACAAATATGTTAGTCGTAATTCAGTAGACAAAAGCAAAATGTAAATGGCATGAAAGATTTTTCAAAGGAAAAAGGCCTTTTTAGCTTTATCTCCTTTTATCTTTATGCCACCACTTTGAATTCCCTTTCCCTTTCCCTTTTCCTTTCCCTTTACCGCGGAACCCATCTTGCTTTGTGACCCACATTACTGTGAGACTTTTCTAACTAACAAGTAATTATTCAATAGTCCGACAGAACGTGGTGTTCCGGACGATTTCAACGGTCCATTACTATTGGGAACCGTGCAGGATGGGTCTTGAGACCCAAACTGAACAAGGTTAGGACTCCATGTGAATGTTTGGTTTCAAAGAGGTCTTTTTAATCTTTGGTAGCGTATTTTATTTTATTTTTATCTCATTTGCATTTATTATCTCGTTCACAAGTAAAAGTGAGATAAAAATTCTTTCCATAGTATCTCAGTATTTCTATAACCGGGATAAAAGATGTACCTACTATCTCCCTATAAACCCGAAATAAAAGATATAGCCCTACAATCTAGTATTTCTATAACCGAGATATAAGATGTACCTATTATCTCGGTGTACCTATGAAATTCTTAGCCTGATCTTTAAGTACTTTTGTAGTAGCGTTCGATTCGGAGCACCGCGTGGAGGTGCTCCTGGACTACTGAATTATGTCACCTAACTCAGGCTTCTTGATGATGTGGCGTAATGATGTAGACAAAAAGCTCAACGCCAACCTTTTTTTAGGCATCCCCACTACGCACTAGTTCTTGGCGGCTTTAATACGCACATAAAAACTAATATTCCCTTCATCCCATTTTAATTGCTCTCTATGAATATTCGTGTCATTTTCAAACGGTTATATATTTTTATTTGTAGTGTTTTTAAAGTTTATGAAAATTTTGTTTTCTAAAACTAATTGAGATCTATCAAATAAAATTTATAATGCGTATAAAATACATTACAGATTGAAAACTATAAGAGTTTTAAAAAGACACGTATAACCGTTGGGAGCAATTAAATTGGTACGGAGAGGGTAATAATTTCGATGCTACTTAAAAAAGAACTCAAGAAATTACTAAATGTTTTTAATATGTCTACTGGGGATATGAATGCACTTTCTGATCTTTTTCCTCAATACATTCGCCAAGCCATTTTGAGTGCACAAATTCCATGCCAACTAATAGATGTACATTTTTTTATGTACTCCTATATATAAGCACATCCTTAGCCTCTTAATTCCCATCAACCATATATATTTTTCTCTCTAAAAAAGAATACCCATCTCTCTCTCTCATCTACCATCAACCTTTTCTGATTTCTCGTCATTGAAAACTACCAATCGTTCTCTCTCTCTCTCTCTCTCTCTCTCTCTCATGGCTGATGTTCATAAGGCACAGGGTATTAAGCTATTCGGAGCAACAATAGCAGTGCAAGTTAGAGAAGCAAAGGAGGAACCAACCAAATCAGGTGACCAAAATAGTATATCAGAAAAGAGGCCACAAAAAATCATACCATGCCCGAGGTGCAAAAGCATGGAAACCAAGTTTTGTTACTTCAACAACTACAATCTTAACCAACCGAGACACTTTTGCAAGGGCTGCCAGCGCTACTGGACCGCTGGTGGGGCCCTCCGCAACGTCCCCGTCGGAGCTGGTCGCCGGAAGAACAAGCCGCCCTGCCTGGGATTCAACGGCGGGTTCTCCACGGAGAGTTGCTTCTTTTATACATCTTCTGGCCACGGTGTGCAACTACTAGACTTCGATGGGATGGTGGAGGACTGGCAGCTGGCAGCGGCCCACGGCGGTTTCCACCATGTTTATCCTGGAAAGAGGCGGAGGACCGCAGCTTCAGGTGGTCAAAGTTGTTGATGATTCTATTTGCCATTTTTCCCTTTGTCCGATAAGTCACAGCGGATTACGGAATATAAAATATTACTAGTGATCTAGTGGTGGTGTAAATACAAGCTGTCTTAATTAATTAAAGAAATATTGTGTGTAATTTAAGTACTACTTGTCTCTCAAGTTATTGAAATAGATCGCCGTGGGTGAGGATGAATGTATAGCTCTCAATTTGCATCTAGTTTTCAAATGAAATGACGTAGGGCCCCAGTCTGAAGCTTATCCTCTGCAAAAAAGGTCTCATTTGATCGCCCGAAATCATGGTCAAATACCAAATTCATTAGATTTTTATGAGTGTGACATTTTTTTGTTAATTACTCACAAAGTGTTTTGATTGAAATAAACAGGTCATAAAAAATTGCATCATTTTTTTTTTAACAGGAAAAAAAAATTGCATCATTCAATGGAAAAGTTCATGGTTATCTAGTAATTATTTTTTATTGTAAAAGAAATTTTTTGTTAGAACTCAAAAGGGTACATTGAAAGAAACCGGGATTCCATCACACTAGGCCAAACATCACGACAATGATGACTAAGAAAAATCATGTGCGAACCACCGCTTTCAAAATCAAAAAAGTAGAAAAGAACATCCAATGGAGAGCGCAGAGCAGTCGGATAATCACTCGGAGGCCATTGGAGCACTGTTTGAAGCTTTGGTCGGACAAAACAGGTGACAAAACTTGTTTTTTATCAGAGGGAAAGGTGCTACTCTCAAAGACGATCACAACGGTGTGTTGGTGGTCGTTTTTTTGTCAGCGGAGGAAGGAACATGGTAGGTTTGAACACCTACGGACGGAGGCGAGTGGCTGTGTGCGTTGGGGCCGGACAAAAAGTGATTGGATTTGAAGTTTGAGCACACGGTTGTGCATGTGGTGTTTTTCGAGACGATCACGATGGTGTAAGCCCGGTCGCTGGAAAGAGAATCACGCGCCGCCTCAAGGAAGGCGCGGTAGATCTACGCGCAGGAGTATGCTGCACACGCGGCGACGGTGAACAAAATCTAGTGTGACATCCCGACTTTTTCCTATAAAAAAAAAAACTATTTCTATATATATATAATAAATTTGAAATTTTCAAAATGGCACCTGAACTTTACACTCAATGTCCCAAAAACACCTGAACTTTACTTAGCGTCAATTAAACACCTGAACTTTCAAAACGCCCTTTCTAAGGCACCTGGCCCCATTTTCCGTCCATACTGGGACGGAAATTGTTGATGTGTCAATTCTCTCTCCTAAAGTGGGCCCTTGGCACTTGACACGGGGGCATGAGTGAGGTAATGTGTTGCTCCCAATAATTTTCTCCAACTCTCTCCTTCTCTTTTCAACTGTGAAGAGCAAAAGAGTCTTTTAAGGCGCAATTAACACAACCCATAATTTTGCCTCTTCTTCAAATGTGCACAACAACAGGAATACAACCCAACTCACAAACTGATCAAGTGTGGGGGTGTAGGTTTGTGGAGATTTGGAGGTGAAAACATGTGGGAGAAAAGAGATAAACAGCCATGGCAAAAGGGGAGAGAAGATTTTCGATTTACCTTGATTTTTGTTGAGAATCTCGAAAATGGAGTGAAAACCCTTAAGATTCAAAGTTCCCTTGGCCGATTGGTGGAAAATTTGTGCTCCAGGAGATCGGTTTGGTTGGGATTTGGAAGTTTTAGTGTGGATTCATGGTGGGTTTGAGTGAGAAATGAGATAGAGGGAGATGGGAGGTCGGTTTTGGTGATGTCCAGTTATGGAGGTTTTGGGTGTTTTCAGTAGAGGGGTGATGGAGTTTAGGAAGGAGATGAGAGAGGTGGAATGGGGTTTGGAGGGTTTTTAACGGAAGAGAATGACACATCAGCAATTTCCATCCAGTATGGACGGAAAATGGGGCCAGGTGCCTTAGAAAGGGCGGTTTGAAAGTTCAGGTGATTAATTGACGCTAAGTAAAGTTCAGGTGTTTTTGGGACATTGAGTGTAAAGTTCAGGTGCCATTTTGAAATTTTCCCTAAATTTTTCCATTTTCCGTTTTCAAACTTCTTTCTTAAAAAAAATAAAAAAATACAGATTATTGTGTACTACATTTATTTTGGGAGCTCTTCTAAAATTGAATGACTAATATTTTGTTCTTATAAATATAGTTGAGCTAACTTGAATATGATTACATGAGTTTATATATATAATGGGCCGTTTATTTCTAGTATTGGGCCTCTTTTTTTTGTGTGGGTTAGACTTGTAATCTAAAATACAAAGTTGGGCTTAAATTAGGGATTTTGAATCAATATAGATATATTTTTTAATAAAAATAGAGGGGTGGATTAATTTTCTGTACAAGTAGGCAGTGTTAGGGTTTTAATAGAAGTATTGGTGACTGCTACTTAGATAGAGAACCGTGAGAGAACAGCCGTGGGGTATGGCGACGGTTTCCGATTGATTTCTTTGGGTTAGTATATCTTCTATTCTTAAACAATATTTTCCTGCTATACATTAATCTCTTGCCAGTAGCTTTTACAAAGAGTAAATGGATTCTTGTTTGGTTCATGGGTTATAGTTCTTATATAATGTGCTTATATAATTTTCCTTCGCACATATAGTGGTTGTAGTGTGCATGTGTAAAGGAATTGGGATGTTTGATTTTTTTTAATCAAGTTTCGTTATATTAACATGAGGCTATCCATGGGGATTAGTTTAGGGGGGGTTCATACTGGTATTAGCTATTATTAGTTCTAGTGCTACGTAAGTTAGTAGTCTATTTTAATATTATAAGGGGTTTAATTATGGGGTTTTTGCACTTACACCCCCTGTACTATGGCCGTTTGGCAAGGACACCCCTCGTACTATTTTTTTAGGCACTTACACCCCTCCAGTTAGTTTTTCTGTCAACTTGGACGGAAAAGAGCGAGGCGGGAAATTTCCCTCCAAAATCAGTAATTTATTGCCACAAATGCCCCTGGAGCCATTTATAAGGCTTATGGGAGCTCCATTACACAAAACAGAGCACTGCAATCCTCTTTTCTCTCTCTCTCTCTCTCTTCCACCTCCTACTTTTTCTCATTCTCAACCCTGTCCTCTCTCTCTCTCTGTCTCTCTGTCTCTCTCTCTCATCCCGAAATGCCTTCAACTCAAACTTCAAGGAACGCATCAAGCTCAAGGAACCCATCAAGTATCATGCAAAGGATGATCCCACATTGCTATTGTCGTCTAGTTTCCCCCATTCGGACATCTACTGTCCCTGCAACCCTAGGAAAGAAGTTTTATGGTTGTGCTAACTATTGGAATGAACCAAAATGCACCTTTTTCCGGTGGATCGACCTTCCACAGTGCGACTGTGGTAGAGATGAACTTGTTCAAGAAGTTGAGTGGCTGGAAAGGCAACTTGAGAAGACCAAGGCAAAAGAGAGAAGGCTCAGAGGATTGTTGTGGTGTACCTGGGTTGCTATAATCTGTTTCGTTATTGTGCATTTCTACTAGTGAGTGAAGTTATGTACTAGGGAAATTATGTAGCAGTGGTAGTAAGTTATGTGATAGGGCCCCTATGTAGTATGAATGTAATGCCATGTTTTGACGCTAAATGAAATGCTCTCTATTGTAGTATGAATTCAGTACCCCACTTATGGTCTCTGTCTTAGCATACCAACAAGAACATAAAACAAAACACAACAGAATTCTAAAACACTACATCTAGTGCCCAGATTACAAAATGCTTGCAAGTGCTAGCAAGTACCAAGTACCCTGATTACAAAATGCACTAGTGCTAGCAAGTACCAAGTACCCTGATTACAAAATGCTTGCAAGTGCCCAGATTACAAAAAATAACATCAAACTACTGTACTGCCCAATAGTAATACCATAATTGTCTAGAGCTCAGGTTCATAACAAAATAATAACATTATAAGATAGTTCAGTTCTGTCTCACTCCTAATTTCATAATACCATAACCTCAGGTTGGCCTTGGTGGGATCCATCCCTTGCCCCTTCCACTTCCCCTGCCCCTTCCTCTACCTCTTCCCGTACCAGCAGCAGCACCTGAACCTTTTCCTCCAACCACTTGCAATTTCTCCCTTCCCTAAACCACCAATTAATATTACACATATTAAAATTACACATATTACATCAAAAATAATGAGCTAGTTTACCTGAAAGACTAAGTTGTTTCCAGATGAGCTAGCTTGGCTTGGTTGAGTATAAAACCCACAATCAGTTTGAGAAACCTGTTCTGGAGGTTTTGTGAAAAACCCAGGATTCATAGAGTGGACATTCTCCTATTCAAAAACATTAAGGAGAATAATAAACGTTAAGACAATCATTTCTGAGAAATAAACAGCAAGAACAACAACATTTTGATTTGATACCTGAGTGGGCTATGGAGGGATAGTTGGTGCTTGCTTCCTTTTCCCTTTTCCTGTTTTCTGAGATTGTGCCTAAGACATTAACAAAAATAAAGAACTAAAATTTATACTGGACAAATAGCATAAATTTAGAGGGAACTTGTAAAGTGAAAATGGTATGTACATGTGCTTGAGGAGTTCCTGTTGTTCATCCACCTTCTTATCCTGAGGTTTAAAAATGTCATCATCATCTGGTCCCTCAAGGTCCTCATCTAGCCAACTGGGATTATAACTGTCAGTTTCATCATCCTCATCCTCTTCTTCATAATCTGGGTCACTCTCATCACCCTCCACATGTTCATAGTCTCCACCCCTCTCCACCAACCTGTCCACCCTTATCCACCTCAACTGGTCCACTCATATCAACATCAACAGGATTAACACCATTAATGGGATTAACCTCAGGATCTTTTAATACCTTCCCTTTTGGGGTTAACACCATTAATGGTTTAGGCCCTTCTTCTACGTACATGGCAATAACCTCCAGTCCATTATATGCATCCAACATTGCCATTATCTCCTTATCTGTATGTATCTCCCTAATACCTCTATGCAACCCTACCCCTGGTAACAGGTAATACATAGAACTTGTACAGGGGTACCCATATGCAATAACCATTTCCCTCAAATCGAAAAAAGAACAATAATCAGAGTCCAGATTCTCTATCATTTCTACAGTACCCCCTAAATACATGGTGGTTTGTGGGGTTCTATTGAAATAACCCCCATGATGCAGTTGTACTGTAAATTTTCTCGAAGTCATCCTGCATGCATGTAGTGTTGAAGATGTCAAAAAAGGGAAGACAAATGGGGACCACTACATGCACAAATTCGTAAAACAACAGAAAACAATTGAAAACAACTGAAAACAACTTTTCAGTTACAAAATGCCCCACATTTAAACCTTTTAGATAGGGTTTACACTGAAAACAACAACAAACAACTTTTCAAAAAGGTTTCAATTACATAAAAAGGCAAAATCGCCAATTTAAAATGGGGTTTTTACTGGACCTACAATTTAAAATCCCCAATTTGTACGAAAACGTAGAATATACAATATATAATACATATAATCCAAAGATTAAGGTATTGGGTTCAACAAATACCTGATTGCAAAACCCTAGGTATCGTGATCCCTTCAAACTTTAGTATTTGTGCTGATCTTCCAAAAGTGCTTCGATCTCAGGTTACAAAAGTGCTTCGATCATGGTGCGATATTATTGATCGTCGAGTTGAGTTTGATAGAGAAACGTAGAGAGGAAGATAGAGAGGGAGAATGAGTGATGGAGTTCTGTGTTTGTAGAGAGAGAAGTGGTTTCACGAACTGAATGTGGGTTAGGGGTTGGGTATGGGCATTTAAGACTTTTCGTTCATTCTGTTAATGGCATCCACTTGTTGCACTTTAGTCTAAAGTTGGAGGGGTGTAAGTGCCTAAAAAAATAGTACGAGGGGTGTCCTTGCCAAACGGCCATAGTACAGGGGGTGTAAGTGCAAAAACCCCTTTAATTATTGAATTGTACTTTTCATTCAGATTAGCCGATAGCAATTGCGATATCATCTTTCGGATTCGAGGTGAGTGCTTAAGCATGTGATCCCTTCATTTGAATTCCTCTTGAGCCTATCGCTTCTTGACATATTCTTTAATTTGTTGTGATGGATAATTGTATTCTTATATGTTGATCATTTATTGACTATTGACGTACCCTTCGGCATACAAGGTTAATTGATAATATTTTTGAATGTTTGATTGCTCTCATTTCACTTGTTGTTTATTTGTTGATTCCATGATATCTCGAAATGCCATTCTTTCGTGTTTGGGACCATGTATATATTTGTGAAAGTCCAAGGGAAAGTCCCAGGCGCCATCTTGTGGTGACTTTTGCCACGATAGAAAAGACTTGTGAAATACCCTGTGACTCTAGTGTTCAACGGATAGGGAAAAGACTTATGAAATACACTGTGACCCTATTCCGGATCGGCTTAGGGAAAAGACTCAGGCGCCATCCTGAGGTGACTTTGAGTACGGTGTTGGATCCAACGGGCAAAGCCCTGAGAAAATATTTGGCTTTTGGCAATTGTTATTGTTATTATGGTTCCCACGTAATTTGGTTAAGACTCCTATTTATTGTTGTTCGTCGTTCTGGTATTCTTGGACAAGTGGATTGGTATCAATGCTTATTTTTGTGATTCGCTTGTTGTTTTTGTTATTCGTTAATCGGACATTTATCTCCTTGATACCACTTGCTGAGCCACCAACATGTGTTATTTGAAACCATTTCCTTGCCGCCTCAATTATCTTTTGTTTAAACGTATGCCACATTGTACTTTTTACCCTTAGTATGCTTAACTACTCATTGAGCTGTGAGCTGTGAGCTTAACCACTTGGGATGACGATAGTGGTTCCGAAAAGTATGAGGAATAACAGGTAGATAACACAAACTCTATTGCTTTGGGAGCTTCTTTATAATCTAACTTTAGTGAGCATGAATCCTCTGATGACAGTGAGAATGAGGGGAAGTGAGGGGGTTTTAAGTTTCAATGAGTTAAAAGTATCTTATGATATGCTGTATAAAGAGAGTGTAAAGATTAGTGAGACTAACTTGGAGTTAGTTGAAAATATAAAAATTCCAACATGGATTTAGTAATAGTTAAAAAAGAAGTAGAAGGTTTGCAAGGCCGTTAAACACTGTCACTAGTGAGAAAGAAAAGATGAGTAAGGAGGTTGAGAGTCTTTGTGAAAAGAATAGGGTCTTTAACTAATTTAAACACCATTTCAGAAGGTAAAATAAAAATGTGGAATGCTAAACTTGATAAAGCTAATGTTCTATTTGAGCGTTTGAATACAAGGTCAAAGACGCTGGATGACATTCTCAACTCACAAAGATCGGTAAACGACAAAACCGGGCTTGGATTTATGAATCTTCATCCTGAAAAACACTTGGAGGTAAGGCGGATGAGTTGAAAAAGGTAACGTCAAAACTCTGAAATATAAATATTGCAAAGAGTGTGAATGGAAAGACTCATGATATAAGAAGGGGTAATTTTGTTAAGTTCACTTCCACATGCCATTTTTGCCACACCAAGGGTCACACTAGACCACATTTTAGGAAGTTGCATGCGCAAAATAGTTCACACACACTTAGCATATTCTCGTTTGAATGACAAACATATGCCTACTTGTCATTTTTTTGGTATAAAAGGTCACATTCGACCCAATTGCTTTCAACTTCTTGGGTATCAAAATGCTCCCTCACAATATCGTCATATTGATAATTATAGGGGTAGAACCCAAAGACCTACGCAGAGTGACTCCACATCAAAATTACAAGAATATGAATTTTAAAGCTAGCTACTTCTAAATGTTTAGGGAATGTTAACAAGGTCAAGGTAAGATTTATTTGGGTGAGGAGGTCTGACTTGAGACCTTGTGTAGATTCGACTACATATTCTATAAATGACACAGGATCAACTAGAGGAATTGATCTTGCCTTCTAAGGCTAGGTCTCTTGTCCATAGTCTAGGTTGGTTTTCTTGTTACCTAGAACTATGGTTTATGTTTATTTTTATTTGTTGTTTTTTTTTTCCCCCACACTTGGTTGATATATGTGCATTTTTTCTTTATCTGTCATTATTTATTTAAAATTCAAAAAGTTTTTGGTTTTAGTATATGATTGAAAAAATATAAAAAAACATTCAAATATATTATAATTCTTCAAAAAGATTTTTAATTATTATTATTTTTTGGACATGCCCTTGAGGCTTATGATGCTATGGGACTCTTTCATATGCACATATTTGGGAATGCATGTACATATTTTGGTAACTCCACTCATGAGATGCATTAGGAAATTCGTTGTTGCATGCCCTATGACTCTGTGATCATTACCTCTGCACATCAGGGTTTGAGAGATTACTCAGAAAGGAAAGTGGGTTCTCATGCACCTAGGTATGTCTTGTCCTTTCTCTCGGCGATTTACCATTTTTTTGGCATTATTTTTTTGGATACAATGGTTCGTTAAGTGCAGTTGAATAAATAAATAAATAATGGGGAGTACAATTGAAAAAAAAAATATCTATATCTGTGAGACTCATGCTTATCCGGGCGTCCACGAAGTAACCGGATCCATTCGGCACTATCCAAGCTCAACGTTCGTGTCAAAAGGTGGATAGACTTTGTGAAAGAATCCGTGTTGGACCATTCGTTTAGTAACCGGGCATTGGATATAAGGTATTCTTGCTCCCAATATTTGGGTCAAACAACAATGGGGTAAAAGCGAAAACACGGCTATAAAATTCTATTAAATATTAAATATTCAGTTGAGGGGGAATTGTTTATTTTTGGTGGCATAGAATTTGTTTCGATGAGTGTCTGGTTTGACTTTGTGAGGGGGAGAGTGCTTGATAGTCCAAGGGTACATGAGAATCTTTGAATACTCAAATAATAATCTTAATTTTCTATGATGTTCCACACACGCACCTTGTCACAGATTCGTAGTGCATACTGCCACTTATCCCCTAAATTCACTCACGATGGGTTTAATACAAATTTACTCATGCATTGCTAAATCTTGTCATATTGTATGAGCCTCATTTTTTTATTGGTTATTCATCGGACAAGTATCCTGCCTTGCATCAATTTTTTTTTCAAGATATCATTGGGCATTAATTTTCATTTGTGTGTTAAGTATTTGTTCTCAGGAAGTGCTCAATCTATTCAATAGTTGCTTGAGTAACAACTCCATTTTTGTTTTAAACTCTCTCATGTAAAGCAACAGACTACTTTCTTCTTTGGGTTTTTGGTCCTCTATTAGGGATCTCTCCTTTTTTGACTCAACTGGTTTAAAAGTTGTACTTCTTGGGCCCTTGTCATCTGCTCCTTCAAAGGAACCTTTTTACAAATAAATAAATAAATAAATTCCCTCAAATGGTTACATATATACATACTTCTTGACTGGGATGAGGAGTTCCTTAGTCCACTATAACTTATGTTATGTTTTCTTAGTATGACTATCAGAGTTATTTTTGTTGATTGTTTTGGGGCTTATTTAGACTGTTGTCGTTGCTTGGTACTTAGCTTATCTTAAAATGAAACCCGCTTCTTGGACTTCTTAGTTTAATGCTTATGTTTATCTTAGTTTAATGCCTCTTCATTTGCTGTGTGGTGCTTCTTCAAGTGTACTCTACCTTTGTCAGTCCGCGACAAAAAGGGGGAGTAATTTATATTTATTGATTATTTTGCTATATCAAATTGTCTCTCTAGTGTGTCTATAACTTCACAGGTCACGAACAGTCTGTTAAGGGATAGATCTTTTTTGTTGAGTGTGTTTTGTCATGGAAGTGCCAAAGGAGGAAATTGTAAGGTCTATCGGTCACGACCTCTTTTATTGGCAAGTCTCATGACAAAGACACATTTTATTGTATCCCTAATTATCGAATTGTAATTTATTTTTCTTCTATTTTTAGAGTGTCTATTTAGAAAGTGGAGGAAATAAAATGTTTTGTAAATTGGAAGGTAGAGATTGTTGGCAAAAATAATTGGAAAGATTTGCTTGGGATTGATATGGGGACAAATTAATCAAAGGAAAGTTTGGGGCTTAATTAAATTAATTTTTTGGAAGGATTTGCACGGGAGATATGGGCCATTTCATATTGGAAAGTTGTTAGAAAATTCTACATCAATAAGGAAAGATCTTACTATTGGAGAATTCTACTTCAATAATGAATGATGTTCAACAACCATATATTCTGCCGTTACAAACAAAGAATGTGGTTTCTCATGCATGCATTTTGAGTATTGGGTCTTGGAGTCCTTATATATGATGAAGGATTGAGCAACACTTTTTGACACTTTAAGAACTGTTCTTAAATGTTTGATTCAAGTTGTTGAGTTGCTCTTCCAATTGATTTATGGGAGTATTCGAAGGACTTGAGGATTCAAGGCATTCGGCAATCAACCACTTGGTGCGGTGTACGTGGCTTTGGCAACATGATCTTTGTTCAGTCGATGAGGATTCATGATTGTGTTAATTAAGATCGTTTTGTAACTGAACAATATTTTTTTAGTGGATTGATTCCCTCCCGTGGTCTTTAACCTTTTTATGGGGTTTTCCACGTATATCGTTGTGTTCATCTTTTATTGTTTTTCAATTCCTTTTAGTTTGATTATTGAGTATTTGATAGCATAAAAAAAAAAAAAACTTTTCAGACCCGTCCATTTGCTGGTTCTAATGGCGGAATTATTTTTTACGCCACTCGTTTAAAAACACTGGACGAGCAAGCCCATTTTGTTGACTGGTATGTCATTCGCCCTTTCATTGAGGAACGAAACGTTAATGTTTGAAGGCATAAGGCCTAATAAAGCCATAGATTAGTCAAACCAGCAACAATTGGGTGGTTTTAGGCACTGAAGTGCAAGAATTTTACTCTAATACGGTTTTGGTTGAGGATGCGTTGGGTAGTGAGATGTTAAAAATTCATGTGTGTCATGTCCCTTTTAAGATCACTCCTACCGTTTCTTGGCTAAACGGATTGGGGCTCGTGATTTGTCCCATAACATTATCGATTTTTTGTTAGCGGATCGCAGAGTATAACCACCCCTCCTAATTATGATAGTATGCCTCTACTCTTATTGGTGAGGCACTTGTATGGATTGCCTGTAGCGCTCTGAAAATTGGGTACGTTAATAAATTAATATTATAATTTATTTAAATAGAAAATCCAACTTCGTTAAAAAAATTCCAAAGAAAACTTAATAATTTTTTTTTTTTTTACGGAAAGCTAAAAGTAAGCTAACTTATTACAACTCGAAATAAATAGAACTCTAACATTGTCTGAAAAATTGAAACATTTATTTAACTCTCAACTGAAATAACAGACGAAGCCATCTAGCTAAAGCCACGGCTTTGCCACTTCATAACCTTCTTGCTGCTCCATCGCCTCGAAATTAGCAAGCAGCTCTTCTCCTCCTTCTGTACCTGGCGTCAGGGACCCCAAGGCCATAAAAGTTGCACCGTGAGTGATAAAATTACACTCAATAGGGCACCAAAACTACCCTTTTACGAAAGAATACTTACGAAAGAATACTCATGCAACAGTTAAAAACACATGGAACATTGAATTAAAGCATAGAACAACCTGATTACTTCAACATTTCTCAACATAGTGAATTCAGTATATTCAATATTCCAATCATCAAGCTCAAGGTTTCACAATTCTCATTCCCACTTCCAGGAAATAATTTCCATCACCGGCATCCATTCACAGTATACCCCAGGTGCCCGATCACACAACAAAGTCAACTCGGGGTATACTGCGCATGGCTCACAATTGATCGCCCATTGATCAATCTCTATCCGGCATCAATTCCCACCCACAGTATACTCTGGCGCCCGATCACACAACAAAGCTACCTAAAAGTATGAACTGCGTATGGATCAAGACTCATACCGAACCTGTCCCATTCCCCAAATCCGATAAATGAAACACTCATTTTTTTAGTTTATTAAATTAATCGTAATAGTTAATTACACAAATTTAATGGTTTAAAAATGCCAGTAAGCCAAACAATCACATGCGTCCAATTATGGCATGAAAAGAAAATTTAACGATGAAATTAACTATCTCGAGCCCATACATGTCAGTTACCATTCCAGCGACTAAAAATAGAAAACAGGTTCCAAAAATCACAAACCTTTACAGTAAAATAGGTCATCAAATTTGACACAAGTTTACTATATTCGATCGAAGCCTAAATTCAGTCCTAAACGAAGAAAAATGGTGTTTTAAGGTACACAGTGAATCTGTCCCAAAATCGTTTAGTTCATCCAACTTTGAAAAATCATAGTTAATTTTACAAACCTTGGATTGGAACAAGTTCTATATGAAAGTTTCTTAAATTTTCGATATCTAAAACTTTTTTGTTTTACGTTCTCTCTGAATCCAAACAAAAATACCCGAAAATCCGCAGAACAGAACTAGACGCAAAAAAATGATTTTCGTCTCTTCGGTTCCATTTTAGACTTACAAAACCTTATTGGTTGGAAACACAACCGCGACTACTAATTTCACATCATATTCATATCACCACTATATTTAGATACACAAATATACAGAAACACAAAAGCAGTATAACTTAAGTAAAAAGTAAGTTCTAGATATCCTACATTTCGTCCAAAGTTATAGCGCGCTACGAACGTGAGAAGATTTAATGTTTTTGAACGGTTAAGTTCTCGGAATATAAATCTGTGAAAGGAGAGATATAATTTACGAGGGAGTCATGAAAATTTAATGGTGAAATGCGCCCCCTATTCGCAACTGTACCATTCGCTTTAGTGCCCCTAAGTCTAAACATTGTTGTCGTGCGGGCCAAGGAGATGTGCACAGTGAAGGGGAGTCAGCAGGTGATGTACCACAGGCTGAGCAATCTTTGGCATCTTTGTCTCGTGATTTGAATGCATGGAAGGAGGACCACATTGCATCTGTGGCGACCTCGCAACATTATTTTGATAAAACCACTCAGAGTTTTGGCCGATCTCCATGGCAAGCTGGACCGGTTACTTGATGCTCACTTCGGCAGTCACTATATCTTAGTTACTTTATGGACTCTCTCTAGATGTAGATGGCTATGTATTTTTTTTTTTTTGGTTTATTTGGTAATAGCTTTCTTTTATGGAATTTTCCTGCCTAACTAGTATAAGTGTTCCTGTTTACTTATTTAGACACTTATGTTTCAGTAGCTTTTGGACTTATCCTATGGTTATGGTAATATTTGCTATGTTCTTTGTCATTCCTTGACAAAAAGGGGTAGAAATGTTGCTTGCTTGCTAATGCTTAATTTATTTTGCTTGCTAATGCTTAATTAGTTCCACGATTTTGGTTTGTTGTGAGGTTATGTGCAGGTTTTGCGGTTCTATGATTTCATGGTTTAGTTGTTAGGATTTTCAATTGTCAGTACATATAGTTTTGTTTCAGAATTGCCAAAGGGGGAGATTGTAAGTTCCCAATTTGTGATTGGCTAAATTCCGTGACGTTTTCTATGGAATTGAAATCCTTTTTTAATGCAAGTTAGTTGTTTGAGTGAGGAGGAGTCAAAGACAGCAATCAATGGCTCAGTCTAAGCTAGCAATCAGTGCCTGAAGTCATTGGATTGAAGATATGTAATGGCCATGAAATCCAGATTCAGCAAGGTTAATTAGGTCGCTGGAGTGACTTGGAGGGGCCACTCGAGCGAGGCGTGCTAGGTCAGAAAATCTATTTAAAGCGCACCTTTCATTCTATTCATTACCTTGCGCAGCCACAACGTGTTTGAGCAACAGAAAAGTTCAAGAGAGCAAACAAAACGTTTGTGGGTTGATTCCTTGAGAGATTCGATGAGGTCTTAAGATCTTTATGCTCGCATAATCACTTTTAAGGTGGATTGTTTATTGTCTACACCATTTAGAGTTCTTTGAAGGAGTTCAAAGACGATTGGAGGACAATCTAAAGGAGGAGTCCTGCGTAGATCAAGGATTCGAGGAGTCGAGTCTGGAGGAGCATCTATTAGTGTAGTTTATGGGGAGTCAGCAAAGAAGTTCTTAGCCAATATTGAAGGAGTTCATAGCGTGGTTGTAAGAAACTCTTTGTTTTCGTGTTTTGCGTATAGTGCTCTCTTCCCTCCCGTGGTTTTTTTCTTGCCTTGGGGTTTTTCCACGTATATCTAGGGATTGGCACGGGGAGGGTAGGGGGTGGATACCACTACCTCCATCCCCAATTCCCAAACCCATATCAATCCACATCCCCTCCTCAATCTCCACTGGGGATTTTTTTTTTAACCTCCATCCCCGCTCCAATGCGGAGAATTGGGATCCCCACGGAGAATCGGAGATCCAAAAGTTCACTCAAACTATTCAAGTGAATACCATAGAAGTTGTATTGAAATCCAAAGCTAATGACAAAAGTGGTTTCCAAAGGTAATTAAAACATACCAAGTCACTCAAAAGTGCTATTGCTATTGCTATTGCTATTCTTGTTCATTTTTTCTTTTTTTTTTGGTTTTGGTTTCTAGGTAAATTAAAATCTCACTCAAAAGTGCCACATAAAACAGAAGAAGTAAAGGAGAAAACCTTCCTTATACAATCAACCAACAAGTTACAAGTTATAAACTTATCCGCAGTGGGGGACTTATAAACTTATAATATAATATATCTATATTTGTGAACGGGGATGCGGGGAGGGGCGGGGCGAGGAGGGGAATGGGACTTATAAACTTATAATATAATATATCTATATTTGTGAACGGGGATGCGGGGAGGGGCGGGGCGAGGAGGGGAATGGGGAGGGGTGGGGATCGGGGAGGGGACTGACTATACCATCCCCTACCCATTCGAGGAGGAGACGGGTTGGATCGGGGAAGGTCAGCCGAGATGGCCATTCCTATGTATATCTGTGTATTATGCTTACTGTTTAATTATTGCATTTACTATCTTGCATAATCACATAGATTAGGGTTTAATTATATTGATCAGTTAAATTAATTTATTCACCATAGTAGTAAATCAAGAGGCGATCCAATTTTCGTTTTACAAGTTGAAATTTCTAAAATGTAATGATGGTATCTCTACAAAATGTTGGATATACGAAATTGGATACTTAAAAGAGCCAGAGGGAGTATAAAAAAAAATCTTATATAAAACAACCAAACACGAGCTAAAATATTTCACATTGATCGCATATAATGATTAATTGCACATCTCACATTAATAGCTGTTGGGATTTGGGATCATTTGGTCACCAACTAATTTACAAGGAAATTCACATGAACAAAGCTATCTCTGCTGATCGTTGTACATGATGGTGCAGAGAATTTTATATTCATAGAAAGGGATCAACCTATATATATAACTCTAAAGTTCAAACTTCTAAACACTCAAATATCCTATACGCGGTCACATAATAGAACAACCATTGACATTGTCATCACTGAACATGGACCTGGCCTTGTCATCAAGTATGGTGGAATGAGGTGGTTCATTGAAGTAGCCATGGTCATGCCCGGTGTAGCCATGAACATAATAGTTGTAAGAAGACACAGCAGCAGGCTGTGTCATATAGTTATCATAAGTAGATGGATTGGTACGGTATTCGTGACGATGCTGGTTATAGTAAGTAGATGGATCATTCTGGTATTCATAACGAGGTTGGTTGTAGTAATAGTTTGTGAATCCGTTGTATTCTGGGTTGTACGGGAATGGCCAGAATTCGGCCCTTCTTCCCGTCCTCCTTACCGCTTTCAGAACTTTCCTCCGATCCACCCAACCGGTCACAGTAACCTTTTGCATTGCCATGTCGATGTCGATGTCATCCACTCCTGAAACACGTTAAAGACATATTAATCATTGTAAGTATATTATACATTCTTTACCGCATACATTTTAAACCAATATAGGCAGTAAGTGGATCAGGTTTGAAATTCATATGCAGGAGAAACCAAGACATCAGGAAAACTTAAATGATAACAAAGGAAACATGGATAAAGGGAATAGGCTGGCCGGGTGTTGGTATACCATCTAATTTTTGAAGAGCTTTCTTTATCTTGCTTTCACACCCAGGGCAGTCCATGTGCACATTCATCTCCACAATCTGAATCACATATAAGTAAACAACAACGGGAAATTTAAAATTTCTCCTTTTAATAATAAATAAATAAATAAACAAAGCTCGGCTAGTCCATAAGTTTTCTTTCCATTTGAAGCCAATCTAATCGTTTTGTTGCTAAGAAAAAAATAATAATTTTTTTTTGTTATTAATTAAAAAGCGACCTAGTTTACCAGAAAAAAGAAATATATACAAATTAGAGGAGGGAAAATACTTGAGTTGAAGGTACATATTGCATTTATATGTCATTAGGAAGAAACTAGAGAGATATGAAGACCCTGTTCGTTTCCCAGTTTAGTTTTAGTTTTAGTTTTGATGACATCATCATTTCCTTCATTTCTCTCTCTATCTCTCTCCACTCATTGCACCTGATGACATCTTCAAAACTAAACAAACTATCTAACCAAACACAGCCGAAGTAGTCCAAGCTGTGGGTAGTCCGAACACAAGTAAAGGACTGAGCATGGACCTTGCCTTCGAGTAGGCTGAGCCCGCATGTTTTATTTTGGTTAGGTAATCCATTCGAGTCCGCATGTTTTGGATGTGCAGGCCCAATACGTAGGGGCTACAGCCTAAAGCCTTTTCTGTTTTGGATGTACAGGCCCAATACGTAGGGGCTACAGCCCAAAGCCTTTTCTTTTGTAAAGAAAAGCAGAGCAAAGTAGAACGACTATTTCTGAGAAATAGGTAGAGGAGGTCATATGGGCTGGAGAAAATATTTCTGAAACCGTCAGTGTAAACAAAAGTTTACTCCAAATCGATTGCACTGCGTCACATATCTATTTTTTATTATTTGGGAATTGGGACCACTGTTTGGACAAATGGGCCAAGGCGCAATGTAATCTATTTTTTATAGAATTGATAATTCAATAATTAATCTCCAGATATTTTAATTTAGCATAACATTCAATTACAAGTAGTTTCACTTTTATAATGGTGTTATTCACTATAACTAAGTGCGATCAAAATGAAGATATACTCCCTCTGTCCCATTTTAAATGTCTCATACATAAAGTCGTGTCATTTTGACTTAAAAGAAAATATATTTCTAGATATTTTTCTTCAAAAATTTTTACATCATTCAAAAGTACTCGTTGAGATCTGAAATTAAGTATTTTATTTTTTAAGGTCAAACTTGCACGGTCTCCCGTAGATGACATTTAAATTGGGACGGAGGGAGTATCATTCATACATATGAATTATATGTGAAATTTTAATTAGTTTGTTTCTTAACATCCAATTGTTGAAGCAGTCACCTTGGACAACCTTGGAGTGCAAGGCACACCATTTTACAAAGGTGTCCTTGTTGGAACTGTCTACTTTCACTTAATCACAATTTATCCCTAATTTCCTTCGTTTTGGTGCTCTTAATCACAATTTATCAAAAAAGGGCACTGGACTTCCATGCATCGATCAAACAGTAAATTAAACAACAAATAACCAATCACAAAACCAGTAAAAAAAAAAAAAAAATCCATGGATGTAATTATGATTATTATTCATGACCTCCCCACAACTTTTCTCTGTCTTCTTATATTTTTCAATGAATTATTACGCATCAAAAGAAGCATTTTTATTTCAAATAATGAAAAATATTTCAAACACGATCTTTTTCCCAGCATAATCGGCACTTCCTATTAATTTTAAACAAAGTACTCTTGCATAGTTTTTGGTTCGTTGGATCGATTTTAGAGAGAAAAACGGAATTATATGTAATTTAGTGTCCACCAAAATAGAGTGAAACTTCGTTTCAACTCCAGTGATGATTCTAGTGGCTAGTAACATACGTTTGTCGTTTCCCGTCAAGCGGGGAAAAAGAAAAAAATAACCAAACAAACACTCCCTTGTGGCCTCATTAAATTTGCTCAACATTCATAAGGTTTGATCATATGTAGGCATGTACAAATTTAAAATAAAAAAAAATGAGTGCAAGAGAGAGAGAGAGAGAGGGTGGCTGACCGTCATGTTGAATCTCAAAGAGGAAAACACAAGCCAAAACTGGTGTATGAAATTCTTTAATTCTAAGAGTGAATATCTTGGGTGTGAGAATAACCAGCATACAAACTGTGTGTATATATAGGCAATTTAGAGAGATGCACCCTTTGTTTTATTTTATTTTTTTTATCACTCCTTTTGCCTCCTTGGGTAGCAAGTTTAAGACAGAGTAAAGTAAGATAAGAAAGAATAAAAATATTGAAATGGTCCGACCTCACTTTTTTTGTCCTTTTTTCTTTTCGGCTTAGCACAAACAGTACGGTTGTGGGCCTCTCTATAAGTGTCCGATTGAAATGAATCCAAGTGAACTTGAACCGCTCATTCCAATTTTTTTGATAATTTTTAGATTGTATTTCTGTATGTGTAGCACTATTATTAAGTGCTCATAAAACACCGTTACATAGGAAGAAGCAAAGTTGTGTTATTCTTAGATCGGCAGTTGTTGCAGCTGCCTTTTCTTCCGAAAGCACTAACAGCAGGAACTTAGTTCACCTTAACGAGGCTAAGACTGTTATGGCTATTAGTAAAATCATGGGAGAAGACTATTTGGGCGATGACGATGAAGTGTTGAGCAAAATCATGAGAATGGAAGCAGAAGATGAAGAAAGATATAATAATTAGGCTCCTAGCTAGGCTTGGAATTTTATTTCTGTCTTTTTGGGTGTTTCTTTGTGGTAGGTCAGTACTGATTGACGCGTTCTTTTGGGGTTTTGGTTGGTGTCTTACCAATCTTGGGTGTATGTTTTTTCTCCCTTTTCGGGTCCAGTCGGGTCGGTTGGCATCTCCTGCCCGTTGTGTCTTTCTCGTCTCGGATCCCTTTAATCTTTGTAATTCGTTTCCAAAGATTAATAAAATCTTTTTTCTTTCAAAAAAAAAAAAAAACCCCTTTGCATTGCATTTGTGTAAGTTTTATTACAAAGTGTAAGATTTCCACAACGATGAGTAGTGAATTTATTATGGTTATGGAGCACAATGTAGCGGTGCTCTAAGAGTAATCTATAATGACTCCTTTCTATGGCATATAGAAATCAAAAAATATATTTTTATTTTCAGCAACAAAAGGTACTATTCAATGATCACCATTACAGGCAAAGATATCCCTAAAATGGTCCACTAGGATAATGCCACCCATGGCTGCCCTCCAATTGAAATCTGCCACGTATGAGCCATTGTACCAACTTGCTACAAAGATAAGCTCCTGGACATTACTTGAATTAATGATGATTTTATAATGCCAATAATTTCACTGAAAATTAATGGAAAATCTAAAAAGAGCCAAAGGTGGGTCTTTTGGTTAATTATCACGATGGAATCCCCTTGTTATTTTTTATTTTCTAGCAATTTTTTTAGTTTATCAAATAATAACGACCTTTTAAACTGTTTGATAGACCTAATTTTCTAGAAATTAATTTAAACTTCCCTTGGATTACATTTCGGGTAGATGTTAATGCTTAGAAAGAAAAAAAAAAAAAAAAAAGATGATGTTATATTTCCAAGAGTATGTTAATGCTTAAAATTTTGGTGGTGGCGGGCTTGTGTAATTTGGGAATAATTTTATTTATTTGAATATAATCCTTGCTTTTTAAAAAAAAATTGTTGTAGTGCCGACCGCCATCATTTGAATATATATCTTTTCGCTGTCTAATTATAATCCCACCAATGTGAGGCTTGACATGCTTTGTTGATCCAAAGTAAAGGGATCCTTCTGAGATATACCCTCCTGTCATTATCTCCCAATATTGTGAGAACCCACTTTCACACCTTTTAATTCTTAATTTCTTATATTTAAATTTTAATTAATCGACACTAATACTTCAAGTCATCAGTCAATTGTTGTTTATAAAGTGTGAACTTATCATTCCCGCATGAGATGATCTCATAGGCGTGACATACATTAAACATGTTGTATTTTAATTAAAACTACTGAGAATAAGTTGAATTTAATGGCCGGTGTAGGTGCTAGGTAACTTTCGTGAAAATGACCCCCTTAATTTTTGAATGCAAGTTGCCATGCATATTCTTGCAGGGGAAGAAAGGCACCAAGTAAAAGGAAGACTGGAATATGGGTCCTACGTGTGATCAAAAGATGAATTGGGGGATGGTCCCCATCCGAGCCATTGATGCTCGACAATCAACGGCTCAGATGTGTTTAGACTCAAACAGATCTGCACCGTTGATCGCCGAGCTGATTTGGGCCGTTGATTGCCGAGCATCAACGGCTCAGATGGACCCCTGATCCTCAAAAGATGGTGAAAAGGAGCTAATCTTTTCGGATATTTATGGATCGATTCAATATTGGAGGGACCAGCTCCCTTCCATAATATCCCTCCATCCATACCCCTCCATACTCCCATTTTGTGAGCTTATATACTTGGTCGGATATTAATATCTACGGAAATTTTTTTCTCTAAATTGTAAGGTGTATCATATACTCCGTCGTATTTTGTAATTATCCAAAAAAAGTTCTACTTGAAAATGTTGTTTAATAAAACTAACTAAGAATCTTTTGAAAAGTGTTATGAATCAAAAAATATTGATAATCTTTTGAATAGTCCAAATAGTGAAAATGAACGTTCTTTTTGGTTGGATGGATCGATCGAGCATTTCTATATTTGAACCAAAAAGGAGCAGGACTTGAATAGACAACAAGGGATGCCACGACATCCCAAGCTTTGAAGATAAGCTTCATATATATCTCATGAACATGTACAATGATGTAAGGACCAAGTTTCTGATTCCTTTGTTTTGGCAATTCCGTTGGACAAAACACACATTTACATCGAGTTGTAATTTTATTATTTAGAGTGTCTGTTTAGGTGTGGAAGGAAATCAATATGTAATTCTTTTTATTGCGGTCGTTATTTCGATATAATTCAAGAAACTTGCTCAAGCAACATACAAGCTACACATCAAGCAAATGGGCTGCCTTTAGTAACTTGCTCGAGCAACTCCAAACCTACTCAAGCACATTTTGAAGCTTATAAATATAACGTTGGCTAGGGTTTTGTGGAGTGAACTTGGCCAGCACTCATATTTTCCACCTCCAAACATCTGTGGCGGCTAGGGTTTGTGAATCTCGAAGAACTTCAAAGATTGATTGATTCTCTAAGCCAACAAATAATCTTCGAGAGGATTTTACATCAACATCATCGTTCTTTAGGTTAAGCCATTTCGTAGAGTTCGAAAGGCAAAGGATTGGAAGGCTTGTGCGATTCAAGGCGTTGGCGATCAAGATCACTAGGTGCGATGTACGTGTGACTCGGCAGGTGATACTTAGAACGTTGTGAGGATTTACTTCGTTTGGATAGGTATATCTGTAACTGCACAACGATTATAGTGATTTGATTCATTCCCGTGGTTTTTACCCATTCAGGGGTTTTCCACGTATATCGTGCGTTCATCTGTTTGATTGCTTGTGTGATTTGTGCTGGGTGACTTATTGATTCGCATTCATACTATTAGGGTTGTTTATTTAACAGATTATTAAGGAACCCTGATTTTTCAAATGACATGTTTGACTTGAAAAGTGAAATTTTTCTATGGAACCCGATGACGGATCCACATATGGGCCACTGTGGGCATGGTACGGGACCATACTGGAATTTTTGCATTTTTTTATTAATAAAATCAGCTTTTTATATAATGTATTTGAATAAAAGGAATAAAGTGTTTTTTTAGTACTGGTAACGAAGTCACCAATGCACTCGGCAATGCCTTCTCCATGAGAGAACAAAGCACCAAGCACTTGTCCGACCACCAGCACTCGTTCGACCACCCAGTTTCAAGCCTGTAACGCCATCACCAGAGCTTGTGGAGCACCGGACGCCGAAGCTTGTACAACATAGGTTTCCCCTCTTTTTCTCTTTTTTCAACTTGGTTCTTCCATTATATGCTAGAAATTAGGGCTGTGGATTGGGTTACAAATTAGCAATGATTTGTTTGTACCGAGGGGGCAATGGCACAAAGCTCATAAGGTGTGACAAACTTACATCACTTTCACGTCGAGATATTCAACTCCGTAATTGATGTTCAACTTCAACAACTTAATGCTCGTTTTCCGGAGTGTCGAACTACAGAGTTGCTTCTATGCGTGGCATGTTCGAATCCATCTGACTCGTTCTCTTGTTTTGACAAGGAAAAATTGATCTACATGGCTGAATTGTATCCGGGAGGTTTTTCTTCAATGGAGTTCATAATACTTGATGATCAACTTGATAATTACATTGTTGTTGATAATTACATTAGTGTTTAGAGTTTTTTTAGTTGATACAGAGCACTAGCTGGTATGCTTAAATTGAGTTCACCTAGGGCAGATCAGATTCTTGGTTCCACCATTGGTGGTGCCCACAGTGCTCTTCTTTCCTGGCTACGCCGTAGGGCACCCCTCACTTGTCCGACCACCCAGCACTCGTTTGACCACCCAGTTTCAAGCCTGTAACGCCATCGCCAGAGCTTGTGGAGCACCGGACGTCGGAGCTTGTACAACATAGGTTTCCCCTCTTTTTCTCTTTTTTCAACTTGGTTCTTCTGTTATATGCTAGAAATTAGGGTTGTTGATTGGGTTACAAATTAGCGATGATTTGTTTGTACCGAGGGGGCAAAGGCGCAAAGCTCATAAGGTGTGACAAACTTACATCACTTTCACGTCGAGATATTCAACTCCGTAATTGATGTTCAACTTCAACAACTTAATGCTCGTTTTCCGGAGTGTCGAAGTACGGAGTTGCTTCTATGTGTGGTATGTTCGAATCCATCTGACTCGTTCTCTTGTTTTAACAAGGAAAAATTGATCTACATGGCTGAATTGTATTCGGGAGGTTTTTCTTCAATGGAGCTCATAATACTTGATGATCAACTTGATAATTACATTGTTGTTGATAATTACATTAGTGTTTAGAGGTTTTTAGTTGATACAGAGCACTAGCTGTTATGCTTAAATTGAGTTCACCTAGGACAGATTAGATTCTTGATTCCATCATTGATGGTGCCCACAGTGCTCTTCTTCCCTGGCTACGCCGCAGAGCACCCCTCACTATTTTCCGATGCTTTAATAGTTCATTCATAAAATTCCAAATGGGGCATAGACATTGGAATTCATGTAACATACGATTTTTTTTAGTTCCTTTTCTTTTTTTCTAATCATTCTTTCATTTAAAGCTCAAACAATCATACAACTACACAGAGGCATACATCTTGCTATATACTAAGGAGCTCCACGTAACCAGCCCCCTAAATGACACTTATACAACCACAAGCTACACAAGGGAAACAAGAAAGACCAGCAGCCCCAAATCCAGTTTGATTGGTTAGTGAGTTTACTCCCACACAATTGATTAGGATTCGACTCTTAGGATCAAGCCGTAAGAAAGTAATTAATTTTGTGACTCAATCTTGGAATGAATGGTCTGCTTTTGACCTAACCAGGAAGGTTATTAGTCGATGTGCACATAAGCTGGCCAGAATACACCTGACCATCAGACAAAAAAAAAAAAACAAAGTGCATGTACACTAACAACAATTAAATTAGCAATAGTATATTTCTTCTTTTGCCAATGAAAAACAAAAACAACTACTAAAACCAACAGAGAAATTTTTCTCAATCCCCCAAACATTATCTCCTAGTGATGATCTGCCCAACTTTTTCAAGGCATATAGCCTTATAATTATTCTGAATAGATGGATCCACCACAGACACAGTGCACAAGTAATCCCTGATGTTAATAACAATTTTCCCAACTTTGTGCTCCTTAGGCATTAGCTAGCTTATTATGGAAAAACCTATGATTTCTCTCTGGAGAGAGAAAATATATTCCTCATGTAATCCTCTTATTATTTCTGCATAGGACTTACAATTAGAGTAGGGGAATTATTATTTAGATGTAGGTAAGGGCGGGCACACTAATGGGCAAGGGAGGTCACATGACCCTGTTAGATTAAAATTTCCTACAGAGATGTACATATCAGCCGAGGATCCGTGTTTGTGAGGTGCTTCGTTTTTCGAGGTGTTTCCGGGGTTTTTATTGTTGGGGTTGGGGAGATGTTTTAGGGGTGTTTTCTGTTGGCCTCTTGCCAACCTTTTGGTTTGGGTGCCTTTGGGTCTCGAGAGGCAAATAATTTGTTGTTTCCCTCTTGCACCGTTTAATCTTGTATCTCGGATATTCGATTAAAAAAATCTTTTTCCTTTCAAAAAAAAATATTTTTAGACATTTTGGAAATTTTGCCCCAATACCTAATATGCATTCTCTAGATTTTGCCCCAAGTAACATGAAATATTTACTACCTTGTCCAAATGGTTCACCGAATGTCCCTAATCTTTTCCTTTTTTATATCCCACCATTTTTTAACACATTCTCCCTTGCGTGCAAAAAAGCAGAGCGTATAGGAGTAATTTCTTTCTTTTCTGTGCTCCCATTATTTTTAACTCCCCTCTTTCTCTCTCATGACTCTCTCTCTCTCTCTCTCTCTCTCTCTCTCTCTCTCTCTCTCTCTCTCTCTCTCATTGCTCCAAGTAACACGACATACCACTTTTTGCTTGTATAGAGTGAATAGATCTCTTTTGGTTTAGTATTCTAATGTGCTCTCTCCATCCCACTTTGATAGTCCCCCACAAAAAGACATGCAATTTTCAAGAGAAAAAAAAAGATATTTCATTCAGTCCATAATTTTTGAATTTTCTCACCAATTTAAAAAACTAATCGAGATATTTAATTTATTTCGAAACTTGAAAAAATCGTGTCCGAAAGAACTTTAATTTTTTATCTAAAAAACCTACTTTCATTGGGGACTGTCAGAATTAAACAAAGGGAGTATATGTTGTAGATTCTTGACCCCGCTGATGGTAAATCCAGCGTCTGCCCCAGGATGTAAGCCAAGAGGTTAATTACTAAATGTGTTAACTGCTGTTGCGACAATAAACCCCTATCCCTATGTGATTGTGTATTGTCTGCACCTCATTAAGTTATTTTGAATCCATTACATGTATGGAAATTCATGACACTTTGTATGAAATTCATATACTAATATTTTGTATTGAAATTCATAGCAATTGTGTAAAGTTCATAATATCAAGACAATAACTGATCATAACATACGTTCGAATAATGTCATTAGTTCAAAATTGATGTTTCGAAATGCTATACAAAAGTTATAAATTTTGGGTGTTGATTTTGGGGCTCCTTTTTTTATGCATGCACTCCAAATCAAATTTTATTGACATTTATTTCACTATTAAGCTCTGCTAAAGAAGTATCGTATAGAAATTCAGCCCTCTGTCAGTAGTCAACAAGGTGATTATTCATGTGTTTTGTGGATACCAAACTTGTAAATTAAATTAATTAAGTATTGTCATTAGTCCCAGCAAGGTGATTGTTCAGTAATGTGTAGATTATTTTGAGATAGACCATTCTGTCATTATCTCCCAATATTGAGAGAAGCCCCTTTCCAACCTCTTAATCTTGATTCGATGAGGGCTTATATTTAATTAGTCCGCTATTACTTAAAGATAGGATGTTGAGGTCCAGGGATACATGTCCGGAACTAGCTAGTGGGATGGAGTAGATAATTTCCTTGTCAACCAATTAAGCATCCGGGTTATTTCCTTAACTGATCTCGTACGCTTGCCTTAAAACATCTGTAATTTTATTAAAACTAAAGTATAACTGAAAATTAATGGTGTGGGTGCTAGGCAACTTTGCATGAAAATGACCCAGAAAATTTTAAAATGTGCAAGTTGCCATACATATTCTTGCAGGGGATATTCCCAAAGCAAAAGGGGGAATGGCTCACTAGAACATGTGATAAAAAGATGGTGAAAAAGGAACAGTCCTTTTTGGATATTTTTGGAGGAGGATTTATCAATCGAGTCAATATTCTTGATGAATCCGTCATACGAGAGCAATGGAGTCAATCTTCACACTTCTGGGACGCACTACTTTTTCAATAAAGGGAGGGCGGAGCTCACCACGGGCTAAGGTGGGTGGACCCAAACAAAAAAAAAATCATAGGTACACTTTTAGCCCACTCCATAAAATTTTTTTAACCCAACCCATTCAAATATTGGTCCAAACTTAGCCCAACCCACGATTCAGGGACTGATCTGTAACTAATCAAAAATGGAAAAAGATTTGTAGTTAATGAAAAACAAAAAGGCGTGGGGGACGAATCTAAACTGAACCTGAAGCCTATCTCTGGACTCTCAACTCTCTGTAAATACAAAATGAAAGAGAGGAGATCAAGGAGTAAACCCATCGGCCATCGCCTCGTTTACTCCTCGTCGTTGTTGTTCACTCGCCCATCGCCTACCCCTCGAAGACGCATGTTAGACTGGTTTGAAATGTTGGTTTTTACAATCTTTTGGGGTTTAGTTATAATGGAACATCAACAACAACAACAACAACAACAACAACAACAACAGGCGAGAGCCCTAACTACCAAATATAAGACACGAGCACAAACCACAGAAGGGTACACAGGCTCTGGATTGTTGTACTGCACGAAGTAGACCAACACTATGTGTCGGCGTAGAGTCCGTCTAAGATTCAGCAGAAGATCAGCAATCCAAAGGGGAGCCCAGCTCACACCATTGGCAGTAAACTTTCGGAAAAACTCAAAAAACCAGTCCGGAAAATCAAAAACCAAACAACAGACAAAGCAAAACTAACATAAACTACCCAAATTGGATTATGATATTGTGCAAAAAAACCGCTCACTGAGTTGAGCTGAGTTAATCGAGTTTCACTAGGTAGGATGAGTCGATTATTGCCCACCATTAAAACCCACCAGATCTGGGGAAGACAGGCCAATCTAAAGCCAAGCAAGAGCCGCTAGCAAAACCCCTTTGCTCTTACCCTCCTTATTGCTCCATCGCAAGCCGCCGCGCCACTCCACCCCTCGTCATCTCTACCACGATGAAACAGTACCAAGTACGCCGGATCGACACGCCGACAAACGACGGCAAGAGGACCGAACCACACCGATACAAGGAACGGAAGCCACGAAGAAAACCAGAGGTCGGTAGCGTGAATACACTAGCGGAGGAGGAGCTGAGGGGAAAAGGAGAGAAAGGGGATCAAAAAGGCGAGGGGGAGACAAAGTGTCCCCCTCCCCAAAGAAAACCGGATCTAGGGTAGATGAATGTCGCCCAAGGGATGCACTACTTCTAAGAGAGCGATATAAGTGTATGCGTCCGGTAGATGTACAATGTTGACCATAGTAAACAATTGCCTATCTTTAGTATCTCAATTTCTCAACTAGTTTGAGTTGCACAAGACCTCTGTCAGTAATTTAATGGAATCAACGGGTATCTGGAATCTTAACGTAGGGAGATTAATAAGTATTTAATAACGTGGAGCTCAAAATATAATCGAGATAAAGATGGGAGTACAATTATAATTTTTTAGTGGTGTGAATTATAATTTGTGAAATAAGAATAGAATCCGGGTGAGATTAGGTTTTTCTTATTCACACAAGGAGCCCAGATTTATTTCTCCTTAGGTCCCTGCTCTAGCCCTATAAATATATCGTTATGTTCTCTAGGTCTCACAACAGTCATTTAGAAAATCAGAATAGAGGCTGTGAGATAGAGAACAAAGAGACCACGTAGAAGTCCACGCTTGACTACGTGATTGAGATATAAGGGAATGTGGCAGAAGATCATGAGGTACTGTCGAGCAGAGTTTGTTGCATACAGTAATCGGGTCTGTCAAGTTCTAAAATAAACAAGTCAACCAGCGTTCGTGTCTTCGGATGAGAGGTAAACCCTAGTTCCGCCTTGTAGGGTTTGTGTTTATTTTTGTTGTTTAATCTGTACGCGTAATGACTGGTTTTTGGGATTCGTTTCCCAACAGTGGTATCAGAGCGGGCGGTAATCATGCATACAGATTAAACAAGCCATGTTGTCCGTAGAACATAGATATAGAACTGTGTTAACCGTTGTTTTGCAGAGTTCTAGTTTGTTCTAACGTCTGTTTAGCATAATCGATTATCCCACTATTATGGTCACGCATGTAGATCCCACGCTTTGTAATTGTTTTATGCGTGGTTACTATTATTGTTTTTTTATTACAAGTTTAGTTTTGTAATCTGTAATAGTAGTATGTGGGAGGCATAAGTTTTTGATGTAATCTTTGTTTCTTCAGTTGTATCGTTTTAGATATATAGATTTGTTGTAAGATTATAGATTCTGTAATGGGTGCATAAGATACAGAGAAAACAATCTTTTTTGACAAGAAGATAAGCTTTATCAAGAAAAAAGGATGTTTGGCTCGCAGCAAAATATTTCTAGATTTTAAGGGTCAGATTGCAAGGCTGTTTTGACCCAGTAAACATCGGAATTGGAAAATCTATTCTTCACGGAAATTGTAGATAATGGAATTTCGAATCCAACCCAATTGCAATCCGTTCAATCGGAGTTCGGATGAGGGAGGGGAGAAAAGTCTAAAATACTAAAGGCTGTGTAGTTTACTCGGGAAAAAAATTCAGATCCGATTTTTGTTGCCTAAGTATGGTTGGATTTTTGTTTCCTTGATTGATTCAAAGTATCTAAGGCTGTGTTCGGATTGCAACTACAACCAAACTTTCATTTTTCCGTACCACCAGTAAGTGGGACCGTGGGCAGTTTAAAAATATTACAGTCAAAATTTGGACTGCGTGCATTACCATTTCTACCATGACTGGGTCCCACCTAATTGTGTTTGAGAAAGAGGGAGGACAATGAATTGGACGTTGGCTTTTGGAGTGGGGGGCCAGTGGGCCCCATTTCTATTGGTCAAAAGTTAAGAGGGAGAGAGAGGCAGAGATGGGTGGGGCCTGGGTCCGTACGGAAAATAAAAAATTTTGGTTGAAGTTGCAATCCGAACACAGCCTAAGTCTTCTAAATAAGTATTGCTTAAGGATTTCAAGTTTGGAAAGATTCCTTATTGGTTAAGGATTTCAAGACTCGAAGGATTCCTGATTGCTCAAGGATTTCAAGACTAGAAGGATTCCTTATTGCTCAAAGATTGCATCTTCGACCATAATAGTTGGGATACATATTATTTATATTTTCTTATTTATGAATATTTGTATATTCATATTGTTTGCATGTGTGATAGTTTACCATATTTGGACAACATGGTAATATTTGGCCTTTGACCTAGATCACGGTTTTTGCAAACATGTTAATTTTGATAACCCTCGCAATTTTTTTAAATAACTAAGTGGGAGAGGGAGTTTATTTTGTATAAATCTCATGGTCTCTGTTACTAGTATGTAGATGATATAATTAAGTTTTGTGTGTTGGTTTTAGTACCTTCCTCCCCATCGGACAAAATTAATTATGGCATCATCGGTACTTACTTCCTTAGATGATAGCTCCAAGATAATTGTTGTGTGGACTACTCCTCCATTTGGGGTAGTTCATTACGGAACAATGGAGCTTGAGGCTACGTAATGGTATACACTTAGCTATAAGTAGCAAGTATCCTCTCCATCTGAGTCACTGTTTTTATTTATAGGACCGAAGCAAATTAGCTATTTAATTTTATTGGGCACAGTTTAGTGTCTAAATAGTAAAATTAAAAGGTTGTGCCTATCTACACGAATGATGAAGAGTAGTGGACCTACCCATCAAGGCATACTCTTCACGGTGTGTAGGGTTGTTAATGTTTTTCTTTTAATAGGCTGGTTGAGGGAACCAATTTAATAGAAATACAAAAAGTTTTTCATGGCCCTTCATAATTGTGGTTATGTGTTTCTCAGATTCAAAAAACGGTCTCTTTCAATCCACTTGATGTCATCGTCATATAAATTTACTGGTCTTAATTATATTGACTAGAAAAGGATATGCATATTGTGTTGACTGCTTAGGGGACCAAATTTGTGTTCTCTGAGGTGTGCTCTATGAAACCCATTGAAATTGCAACAAAACCTGAAATCCGGTATATAAGGATTGGGTTACAACTGATATATAAGGATCCGGTACATTGTGCTCTAGTTGCTCTAGTTGCCATCCGTAGGTTCCTTTGTTATTTCCCTCTTGGGTCCAAGGTGGCATTTTTGTGATGCCTTTGTGCTTAGGTCCCTTTAATCTTTGTAATTTGTTTCCAAAGATTAATAAATTTTTCGCCGTTCAAAAAAAAAAAAGCCTTTTCAGCAGTTCCGCCTGAATTATAATATGAACAAAACGCATTATTGTTTGACGAAACTGTTGAAAAAGCGTTAAATTAGCCAAGGGTCTTTTGGTTAATAAATAAACAACTGTGATTGTAGTTGAAGAGGTTTCTACTTCTTAGCCGGAAGGCAACAAGAAGCAAGAAAAGGTTCAACAACAAGCCACAGTTCCTCGGACAGTTTATGAGCTTGGAGGTATAGTGAAAAAGCCTAACGACAAGTGTTTTCACTGTAAGCAGAAAGGACAATAGAAGAAGGTTATCCGAATTATCTCAATAAATTGAATAATCAAGGAAATGTTTTTCACTACTAGTTGAATCATGTTTAGCGGTGTTATCTACTAGTACCTGGTGTGTAGATACGAGTGCCACTAATCATGTTTGCAATTAATTGCAAAGGTTCCAGGAAACCTGGAGACTTAGTGATGAAAAGATTTATCTACATGTGGGAAGTGCTACAAAAGTAACAGTTGTTGCAGTAGGCGTTTAATTTCGAGAGATTGTCTTAATGATCATTGAATTAGGAGAAACTTAGTTTCGGTTTCTAATTTGGTTGAAAATGGATATTTGGTTTATTTTTAATAACTCTGTGATTATTAAGTTAAATAAACATTTTATTTGTTCTGGTTCATTAGATGACAATCTCTACGTTATTAATCATATCGTTCCTACGATGCAACTAAATGGATTGAATAACACTAATAGATTGACCTATAAGAGAAAGGAGTCTTGTAAGTTGAATCAAACGTATCTTTGGCACTTACGCCTATGTCATATTAATCAAAATAGAATTTATAGACTGGTTAGAAATGGACCTTTAGAAGTGGAGGCACTTCCGGTTTGTGAATCCTATTTTAAAGGTAAAATGACCAAGAGGCCCTTTTTAAGAAAAAGGGAGAGCCAATGAAACGTTGGCATTGGTTCACTCTAATCTGTTTGTACCTATGAACATCCGGGATAGAGGTGTTTTTGAGTATTTCAATACTTTTATTGATGATTACTCAAGATATGGTTACATTTATTTGGTACACCGTAAGTCCGAATGCTTTGAGAAATTCAAGGAGCATAGACCGGAAACGGAAAAGCATCTGTATAAATGTATCAAGACACTGCGATCTGATTGTGGTGGTGTTTATTGGTTCTTTTACTTCTTTGTGACAAAATAATCGTGTGCGAGCGTGCCAGAGAGAGTTTCAATCTCCTCCCTCAGATTAACTTTGGAAAAAACAAGTCTAATCAGGCGATTGTGTTTTATTGGTTCAATTACCTCAACTAAGAGGATTTTTCTTTATAAGTGAAGAAATACAAACCAATAACTTAGGAAATTAAAGAACAACAAAGAAACAAGATACTTCGATTGATAAATCAAAGATAAACTTACTTCGAAATTGTCTTCAACAGAACTTCGAACCGGTGATTGTTACAAGAACAACCGAGAATAATCCTAACTACATCCTAATCTACTTCCTAATCTACTTCGAACTGAGTTCGAAATCCTAAAACTACTTGCCAATGACCAAACCAAGCATCATTTTTTGATAGCTGTTTGTTGAAGATTTGTTCGGGGGCTTTCACTCTTCAATTTCTTCTATTTATAGACGCTGCTTGCAGTTTGAACTTCCCGCTCAATGAATTTGAACTTGGCTTGCTTCGAACTCTAACTTCTACTCTTTGAGTTGGCAGTTTATTTCTTCCTCCACGTCTGAATTTGAATTCTTCCAATTCTTCCTCCTGAAGCTTTGATTTTAAATCTGCATGACTGCTGAAACCAACTCACATGATTACACGTTAAGGGGATAACTGCTTTTCAAGAAGTACTCCACGTGTTCTAACTACCAACTACTCTGTTTTATAGGTTTACACGTGGAGTTTATGTGTTTAGCAGTTAATATCATGGCTTCGAAGTCAATTTCTATTTCATCCTTGACTTGTAACTGCCAATAACCGCTATTTTAAATTGAGGAACAATACGACATCGTATTAACTCAACTTTACTTCATTAATCCAATGTATCTTCATTGACAAGTATTTGCCAACGTTTGACATTTTTGATTACGTGTCAATCAATCATTGGATTTGTTAATTTTATATGTAAACATACCCCCCACATTAACATCGTTGTTCAAGGGATTTGAATAAGTGTTAGTGTGCCTTTTGCCGCTTCGAATTCCTGTAAACTTCCAAAGCAGAAGTTATTGGCAGTTCTTGACACTTCCAAATACAGTTATAATTAATTCTTACGTTCTCTGTGAGAGATTTAAGGATAATGGGCAGTTCATACACACGTTCTCCATCTTCGGGAATTTAAATCGTTTCCAACTTAAAACTTGCCTATATAGGGGCTTAAATTACTGGTAATATTAATCACCAGTCCTCGTTGTAAACTGATTCTTACCTCAACTGAACCATGGCTGACATTTCCAACACCCAAAATGCCTTCGAAAACTTGGTTCTTAATGACCCAATCCCTGTTGATACTGGAAATACTGTCACACCAATTATTGGTGAGATTCGAAGGGATCGCTCTTACGTGGTGGTTCAAATGAAAGATCCTGAGCCTACTGATCCCTGGAATCCTCCAATTTCTTCTATTCCTAAACCCTTTCTATGGGGTTTACCATATGAAATAGTGGTGGTAAAAATGGATGATCCAGCAAAGCCAGATCTTTCATTTTCACATACTTTAAAAAATGAAGGAGTAAGACAAGTGGCAATGAGAGTGTCGAGCATCATTATATTTGGATCATCTCTGAGGAAAGGACACAAATATACCTTCATAACTAATGAGCCCATTCGAAGGTCCCAAGGTTGCCAGGGGCTCTAAATGCGGTTTTATGAACATCTTCTTCAGCTATACAAATTTGAATGTCCATCCATAATAGACATGATTTTGTGGCCTGCAGAACTGTCTACAAGCATGTCTACTACAGGCATTGGGTATTCATCTTTAGGGGTTGCAATGTTTAGGTTTCTAAAATCAATGCAAACCCTAATCTTCCCATTTTTCTTAATAACAGGAACAATATTTGATAGCCATTCTACATATCTTGCTGTTCTAATAAAACCAGCATTTAAAAGGTTTTGAATTTCCTTTTTAACCAATAGAATGGTTTCAGGAGACATTTTTCTTGGAAGTTGTTTGAAAGGTTTGCAATTAGATTTAATAGGTAATCTATGCTCAACTAAATCTCTATTCAAACTTGTCAATTCTTTATAACTCCAAGCAAAGCACTCTTTGTTCTCTTTAAGCACTGTGATCAACCTTGCCTTTGAAGCAGCATCAAGTTCTCTGTTGATTTGTACAGTGTTTGGAACAATCCCTTCTCCCAATTCCACTTCTTCTAAAGGATCTTGGGAATCGACATGACCAACAAAGGCCTTTTCGAATTCAAATGGCTTCAACCCCCAGTCAGATTTCTGAGCCAATAATTCTTCCCAATCATCTGTTTCTTGTAACTTCTGCTCTATTTCTAGAGCCATAAACTTAACTAAAGCCAATGAGTTGGCCTCTTCGAACTCTGTCTTGGACTTACATCCAAGCAGCCTCATCTGGTGGATTGCCTTATTCATAATCAACTGCTTGTTTAAGCTTAGATTTTAACTCTGCCAATTCTCCAATTTCCAATACATTGGATGGAGGAGTGGCAGGTTGTGCAATTTCACTCAGAGGAATGATTTCAGGTTTATACATTTCAGCCTTTGCACAATTTGCTGAAGTACTGAAGGGATGTGGGTCTGCTTTAACCTCTTCGACCCCCACTTCTTTCCCATTTTCATACTTCACAATCATCAAGGATTGATGCATCGAAGATGGAATACAACCATTGACATGAATCCAATCCCTACCAAGAAAGGCATTATACTTACTTGTGAATGTATCCACCACAAAAAAGGCTGTATCAGTTTCCACTTGGCTAAATTTCAGGCGTATAGAAACAATTCCCTTAGGACTTTTACTTTCAGCAGTAAAGCCAGCAATGGATGTGCTTGTTGGGATCAATCGAACCTTTTCTTTCCCCAACTTCTTCAAAGTCCTTGAAGGCAAAATGTTTATTGCTGCACCATTATCAACCAAAACCCTGTTTAACAAAATCCCATCAAATGCTGCAGAGATGTATAGTGGTTTCAAATGGTGCCTCATATCACTTGAAGGTGATCTGAAAGGGTAAGAAAGGTTAGCACAGTTCAAATCAACAATCAAAGGATACTTAGAGTCATTTTCTGTCTCTGGAACAAAAACTGCTCTTTCCTTAGATGTCACTTCTGGCTCTTTCATAGCATTAACCATGATCATGAAATCTTCTTCCTTTTGGATCTTTGAAATCAAAGCTCCCCAACCATTATCATATGTAAGGTCATATTCATCATCACTCGATACATCAATAACCTCCATAGGAGCAACCGTTGGTCGTAATGCTTTTCGAACTGGTGAGCAATCTGGTCCAAAAAGTCCAAAGTTAATGAATGAAGGAGAAACCATGTTAATCTGGACTTCAGGCAAAGTTCCAAACTGAATGGTCCTTTTTTCCTGCACTGGTAATTCTGATTCATTTTCTGCCGTATCCACTTTTTCATAAAACTCTGCTACAAAAGTTTCCATGGGGGAGAATGTTTCAACAGGAGATGAATTTATGCCTTCACCTCCTTCCTGTTCCACTATCATGGCTTCTAATAAGCCAGATTGATAGCTTGCCAAAGAATTTGGTGAAGTTGGGCTATTCTGAGGCACTTCACTGTCCATCCTTGCAGCCAAACTTTCCAATGTTTCCCTTTCTGCTTGAGTAAACCCCCTTTGAAGAGATTCTTCAGAATCTTCCCTTCGAAGTCTATTAAACCTTGGGTTGAAATTCCCAGCATCATTAGGATTCTCTTTAGATGCATATTCTTCCATTTGGAAACTAGTATATCTCCTTTGCAGTTTCCTTTTCTGAGTTCGTGTCAGTATAGGAATCATTTGAGGTGTCTTGGTCTTTGGATCTCTAACCACCACCCATTGACCAGTAGGAGTATTTGGAGGTTTAACCATTTTATTCCCCACTTTAGAAGGAGTTTTGTATCATTGGAAGAGTTCTGGCTTGATTTTCTTCAAGAACCAATCAGGAACTCCTTTCACCAAGGAAAATTGTTCACCTTGCCCTTCATTTTTCTGACCCATGGGGGCCTTCCCAGTGTTAACCTTCTTCAAAGGAGGATAATCTCTCTTCGAAGTTGGTGGAACTGGACTAGAAGGTACATTTCTTATAGAAACCAACCAAGGTTTCTCATTTCTTCCTTGACTTGGATTTATCCAAGGTCTTCTTTCATTATTTTGATCTAAAGCCTTTCTTTCCATCATTTTTGGAAAGAAATCAACCCCTGTCGATCCAAGTCTTTAAAAGCCAAATAATTGGCTCTACATTCCATGCATAAACATTCCAAAAAAGAAGATTCGAGCATAGGAAGATCAGACTGCTTGAATCCCTTTTGAGATGAACTTTCTGCTGTATGTCTTGGCTTACTGTTTCTGTAAGTATCATTTCGAAGTTGACCAACATTTGGTCTTCCTCTACCAAATTGCACAGAATTCATTTCAACATGCACTTGTTTACTCTGCCACACTTCTCGAATAGTTTTAGCCAATGATGTTGGACATTAGTGTTAGCAGTTACTTCTTCAATCTTTGGAAATGGATCAGTATCAATCCCCATAGCTTTTTCTGGAAACATGATCCTTCCTTTCTTGATCTGTTCTTGAACCCTATCACGAAAAACATTACAATTTTTAGTTGAATGAGTCCAAGAAGAATGCCACTTACAATAATTCTTCCTTTTTGTTTCTTCCAAAGTTGGAAGTTTAACATTTTCAGGAAGTTTGATAAACTTTTTCTTCAAAAGGTAATCAAAAATTTCATCTGCTTTAGAAACATCAAATGAATATACTTTGCTAATGGCTTTCTTATTACTCCTTGGTGCTATAGAAGAATCTTTTCGAACCAAACATTCACACACAAGGATCATGTTCAATAATTTCAGCAGCATCGATTTCAAAAGTAGGATCTTTGTAATAAGTAGAATAAGAAGAATTATTCCTATCAACATCTTCTTCTAACAAAGATTCATAGCTAGATGCTTTATAGGTTAAATCAACCAAATCCCTAAATTCAGTAGAATCGAACTTCTTTCTATGTTCTCTACTAAGGCCATCTTGTGCTATTCTAACAAATTCAACTTCTGGTAATTGAAGTTTGCATTTGTTTCTAGCCCTTTTGAACAAAGTAATAAACTGGGCAGCCTTTTCATCAGGTTTTTGTTTTAACCTTGCTAAATCAGCCATAGTAACTTCAGGCTCAGTTAGGTAAAACTATGCATGGAATAATTCTTCCATCCTTTGCCAATTTGGAACTGACTCCGGTGTCAGATTAGAATACCATTCGAAGGCAGTTCCTGTCAAGGAATTAGAGAATAATTTCAACTTAATGAAACCATTATTACCTAATTCCTTACACTGAGCAGTAAATCTAGCAATGTGTTCCGTGGTTGATTGTTTCCCATCCCCATGAAACAGTGTAAAATCAGGAATTTTAAACCCCCTAGGGACTTCGAACTGCCTATCTATCCATTCTGGATAAGGTTTTCTATAAGCTTGAGCTTGTACCCCCCGGTTTAGAGGTCCATAAGCTTCTTGCATAAGGCCCAATATTTCATCTCTAAGGGTGGAATTTCCTTCAAAATGAACATTTGAGTTAATGTGTGGTTCCCTATTCACATTGCTCGTCATGTTATCTTCTGGAAACCTATCAAATGGGTTATCAAAAGGTTGAGGCTGTTTGTAATCTCCTTCTTGCCTTGTAAAAGGTTCATAAAGGTGATTCGAATGCACTCTTCCCATTTCTGGTATTCCTAGATACTTAGGAACTCCAATTTCTACATTAGGTCTCCTTGAACTAAACCTATCAGTAAAATGATTTCCTGTGGAATAATTGTACCCTTCAAACCCATAATCATCATTTTTAAAACCTTTATCCTCATTTACACCATCAAAACTAGGTTCGAATGGGATATGAGTGGTTTGTTTGTATGTTTTTCTAGGCTTGGGAACTTGAGAGTCATAAATTTTTGCAGGTTCATACCAAGATTCTGGTATATCATCTACATTGATAGGCTCTTTTCCAGGCCTTGACTTAAATTTGCTTGTGCTAGCCTCTCCTTTGTCCTTCTCAGATAAGGGCAATGGATCACTCTTAAGTCCTGATTGCTCTTCTAATTTTTGTAACATAAGCTTCTGGGTTTGAGCCAGTTCTTTAAATGTAGCAATCATTTCGGCAAATTGGCTAGATAACACACTTCCTCCAATTTCTGGATTCTTTTGGTCATCAATTTGCACTGTTTTATTATTCCTAGTGTTCATACGAGAATTTTGGCCAACTCCAACATTTGTATCTTGACCAATACGAGTTTCTTGACGCCGATCAAAAAAAAAAATACGAGTTTCTTGACCTATTTGAGGTCCTTCAACCTGTTCATTCTCTCTAGGATTAACGTTATTCTCATCCTCTGGCGTTTGGCCAATTTGAGAATCGTCTGTTTGCTTCCTAAGTTTTGGAGCCATTCAACACTTTCAGGGGTCCCACCGGGCGTGCCAAAAAATGTTTACTGGTTCTTTTACTTCTTTGTGACAAAATAATCGTGTGCGAGCGTGCCAAAGAGAGTTTCAATCTCCTCCCTCAGATTAACTTTGGAAAAACTAAGTCTAATCAGGCGATTGTGTTTTATTGGTTCAATTACCTCAACTAAGAGGATTTTTCTTTATAAGTGAAGAAATACAAACCAATAACTTAGGAAATTAAAGAACAACAAAGAAACAAGATACTTCTATTGATAAATCAAAGATAAACTTACTTCGAAATTGTCTTCAACTTCAAATACAACGTAACAGAACTTCGAACCGGTGATTGTTTCATGAACAACCGAGAATAATCCTAACTACTTCCTAATCTACTTCCTAATCTACTTCGAACTGAGTTCGAAATCCTAAAACTACTTGCCAATGAACAAACCAAGCATCATTTTTTGATAGCTGTTTGTTGAAGATTTGTTCGGGGGCTTTCACTCTTCAATTTCTTCTATTTATAGACGCTGCTTGCAGTTTGAACTTCCCGCTCAATGAATTTGAACTTGGCTTGCTTCGAACTCTAACTTCTTGTAATACCCGTTCCGGGTGTTTAGATTTTAATTCGCATTTTAGAGTGGTTATGGAGTCTGGGCCTAAAGCTAATAGAAATCAAAGTTGGAGGGGTGAAGTGTAGTTTTGTATAAATATCTATTCCTTTGGTCTGATCCTAATCAGATTCTACGGAGAGAGAGAGAGAGAGAGAGAGAGAGAGAGAGAGAGAGAGAGAGAGAGAGAGAGAGAAGAAGAAGAAGAAGAAAGGGAAATTGGGGAAAACCTAATTCAAGGTAAGGGTTTTGATTCTAGGGTTTTGATTCTTGAATTTGTTGTTGATTTCATGTTATAGATGGATTGATTTCAATTGGTTTATGGTGTTGGGTTTGGTTCTTGGAGTTTTAGAACTCATTATTTCGTGGGTTTGATTATAACTCACTGTTGGAGTTTATGATTTTGGATTCTATCATGTTTTCACGAAATTATTTCGGGTACTTAGAAAGCTTGTAAATATTTGATATTTTTACAGAAGATTCATCCTTGTGTCTATTATGTTGTGTTAAATTTTCAGAGTTTAATTCAAAACACAGAAAATATGAAAAAAAATTTACCGAGCTACTGTCGGGTTCACGTCTGTGCAGACAGCACTGACACTCTTTGGGAAAATGGGCATAACTCTTACCTCGGGTATCCGTTTTGCAAACCTCTTTTTGATTTGGAAACTAGACTCGCATGCCTTCGTGAATATGTATAGATTGTGCTTTGGTTCCTGCCAGGTTATAGCAGCTTTTGATTCAAAGTTGATGGTTTTGCTGAAACTGCAGATTTATGTTACTTTTGCGTAGTTTCGAACAAGCATATCTTGGTCATCCGGACTCCGAATAGGGCAAGTTATATGTCGAAAATTATGTACTGAAAGTCTACTTTCTAATGGTGGTGGTCTCATGAACTCATTCTGAAGCCATAAAAAATGATAGCCCAGACACGGTGGGCTGGTTGTCATATTTCTTACTAGTTTTAGAGTGGTGTGGTATTTTGACTTGTCTTCAATTGTGTTGACCTTATAAGTTGTTCATGTTACATATTTATCTTTTTGATTATAATTGAGACATCAATGGAAGCTCATAGACTAATATTAGTTGATTTGTGGCTAGGTAAAGAGCCGGTCATTCGGGAGGTGCCGAAACCGTAAGTTTGGCATACTCCAGTCGAATCAAAGGTGAGTGTGTTTGACATGATTATGTTCAATAACATATAATTGTGTTAATGATGTATTGTTGTGAAGACGGATGTATATCATGTGATGATGACGTGTTGTTGTGAAGATGGTAGTATATCATGCTAATAGATGTTTTAGCGGTGGTTATGCATGTATGTTGTGTGTGAAAGTTGGTATCTGTGAATGGGCTGTGGATTGGGTTACACCGCGAGTACGTTGTGTCGGCTAGCTACCGGTGACAACGAGCGGGGTGTGCTCCCACAGTGACCTAGTATACATAGGATGTGGCAGACGTGCCACTTGCATGTGATTGGTTATATACATGTTGATAGTTGTTGTATAATTCTGTTGTGTTTTGGATGTTGATTTGGTTATATCTTATTGAGCATTTCTATGTCTCACACACTCCTGGTTTCCCTTTATGGTTTTCCAGATAGCAGGTGGCTTAGATGGGGTCCACTACCAGTCAACGTTTGGGGTGTTCAATTGGTGTCGAGTGAATTTTGGACATGTTGTCGTCTAGTACTTTTAATGATTTGTAATAAGAGAGTATTTTGAGCACATGTACTGTTTAAGCTATTTTTGAGTAGACGGTTGTTGGTGTTTGAAACTGTGGTTAACGTTGACACTTTTATTTATATGATGAAGTCTTCCGCTGTGTTTTTATTTTGAGTTTTTGTAAGGTGATGTTGGGTCTTGTGTTGGAATGCCACGTGGCCGCACCGACTCGGGCCCACCTCGGGTGCCGTTTGCGGGGCGGGGCGTGACACTTCTACTCTTTGAGTTGGCAGTTTATTTCTTCCTCCACGTCTGAATTTGAATTCTTCCAATTCTTCCTCCTGAAGCTTTAACTTTAAATCTGCATGACTGCTCAAACCAACTCACATGATTACACGTTAAGGGGATAACTGCTTTTCAAGAAGTACTCCACGTGTTCTAACTACCAACTACTCTGTTTTATAGGTTTACACGTGGAGTTTATGTGTTTAGCAGTTAATATCATGGCTTCGAAGTCAATTTCTATTTCATCCTTGACTTGTAACTGCCAATAACCGCTATTTTAAATTGAGGAACAATACGACATCGTATTAACTCAACTTTACTTCATTAATCCAATGTATCTTCATTGACAAGTATTTGCCAACGTTTGGCATTTTTGATTACGTGTCAATCAATCATTGGATTTGTTAATTTTATATGTAAACAGGTGGCGAATACCTCTTGAAAGAATTTAGGAACTAATGGCAGCAGAAGGGATTCCCAGTTGTCTGCGCTAGGTATGCCACAATATAATGGTGTAATAGAAAGAATGAAAGGACTCTAATAGATATGGTGAGATAAGTGATGAGTTATTCAAATTTACTAAATTCGTTTTGGAGGACATGCACTAGAAACAATAGCGTACATTCTTAACTTGGTACCATTTAAGCTAGTACCAACTGCACCCACAGAACTGTGGACTGGGAGCAAAACTAGTCTATGGCTTGTTCAGAATTGGGGTAGTCAAGCACATGTGCTGAAAGGGAAAGCAGATAAATTGGAATCAAGGACAAATGTTTGTTTTTGTGGGGTACCTTAGAGGAACGAAAGTTGCTCTATTTTTTATAGTCATAAGGATCATAAGGTCATTGTTAGCACCAATGCTTGATACTTAGAGGAAGACTATGTTATATAGATCACAAGCCCAGTAGTAAGATTGTTCTAGAAGAATTGAGAGAAATAGATTGGCAGACTTCTTCAATACCAATAGTACAAGAGGCTACATCACATGAAATTGTTGTTAACACACCAGTACCTTGTCGTAGTGGGAGGGTTATTGTTTCACCCAATCGGTATACGTTGTTGGGAGAATCTTGTGATATGATCCCTGAAGAACAACATGCCAAACCCTGGAACTACAAAGAGGCACTACAAGATAAAGATGCAAAACTTTGGCAAAAGATCAAGAGCACATGTTGTGCAGGCTTTTTTAAGAAGTCCATTTGTGGACTTAAGCAGGCATCTAGGTCTTGGAACATCCGTTTTGATCAAGTAATCATATCTTTTGGTTTTGATCAATGTCTGAATAAGTCATGTGTGTACAAGAAGCGTAATGGAAATGTGGTGGTGTTTGTATTACTATATGTGGATGATATATTATTCATCGGAAACGATGTTAGAGTGTTATCTTCGGTATAGGTGTGGTTATCCAGCCAGTTCGATATGAAGGATTTAGGAGTAGCTGGCCACATCCTTGGGATTAAATTTTTGAGAGATCAATCAAAGGATGTTGGGCTTCTCAAGCTTCCTATATCGATGCGATTTGTACCCATTTTAGCATGCAGGATTCCAAGAAAGGATTGCTTCCTTTCAAACACGGAGTCAATCTATCCAAGGATCAGTGTCTTAAGACATCTAAGGAGATGGAGAAAATGAAGGGAGTTCCTAATGCTTCAGCAATAGGAAGCCTCATGTATGTTATGCTATGAACTAGACTTGATATTTACTTTGTTGTCGGCATGGTTAGCAGATTTCAGTCTAACCCTGGACAAGAAGATTGGACTGGTATAAAACATATACTCAAGTATCTGAAAAAAACTAAGGATTATATGTTGGTGTACCAGTCAGACAGTCTGGTGCCTTGTGGATATACAAAGTCAGACTTTATATCAGATAAGAGTTCCAGAAAGTCAACATCGAGATATGTGTTTACCCTAGGAGGTGGAGCCATGAGTTGGTGGAGTATCAAGCAATTGTGTATTGTTGATTCCACCATGGAGGCCGAGTATGTGGCAGTTTTTGAAGTAGCCAAGAAGTCATTTGGCTCTAGAACTTCCTGATGGATCTACAAGTGGTACCTTCGGTGCAGTCAGCAATTTCAATCTATTGTGACAATAGTGGTGCAGTTGCTAACTCGAAGGAGCCAAAGATTCATAAGAAGGAAAAACACATCGAGTGTAAGTATCACCTGATTCGAGAGATCGTACAAAAAGGTGATGTAGCTGTGACCAAGATTGTATCAGCAAACAACCTAGCAAATCCTTTTACGAATGGCTTTTGATAGTCATGTAAAGGGAATGGAAGTGAGATGTGTGGCAGCATAGTTTTTAGTCTAAGTGGGAGATTGTTAGAAACTTATACTAAAAGTCATGCTTTTATGTAATGGATTAATATTTAATTAGTTAATTATTAATCAGTTTTATCCCTTTTTTATGAGAATCTATTATGGGCAATGTTTGCATTATAATTGTATGTTGTGCATATGTCTTTTATTCTACATAGTAGATGATCCAGTGTGTAGAGTACGACTTACACACGAAAGATTGGATCATCAGTTCTTGTGGAATATAAGTTTTGGTTCACAATCTTAGATGGAATTTGACACACCATCAGTAGGATTGTAGTACAATGTTTTAGTAGGTTTATCTTGACTACAGGGAACAGTTCTAGTTCCGACTCATTGTGCTAGTACATTTTGTGTGTATTGAACAAGACCGCTTTAAGGTAGTTGTCTTAGTACTGACATTTTTTTGACAATTAGAACCTTATAGTTATTAGGAATACTTATGCTCTTAATCCGGATGTAATTAATACATATATACATTTAATGTTGTTGACTTTGATTCAATATAAAGTGAGATCTTTTTTCACGGTCAGTAGTCTTGGTGAGTTGGGTCACGGCATTATATACATGAAATATATGGATATTAATTATTGATGGATTCCACGTCCCGTTAGGGATTGATGATACCCACTTGAGTAAGCTTATAAGTTTTGATTATGTCAAACCCTACAGGTGGATATTTGTATTCGACATGTCGAATGAGTTAAGTGGAAAGTCTCAAGGTATTTTAGAAGATGTTGATTAGTGGGAGATTGTCAGTAATTTAATGGAATCAACGGGTATCTGTAATCTTAACGTAGGGAGATTAATAAGTATTTAATAACGTGGAGCTCAAAATATAATCGAGATAAAGATGGGAGTACAATTATAATTTTTTAGTGGTGTAAATTATAATTTGTGAAATAAGAATAGAATCCGAGTGGGATTAGGTTTTCTTATTTACACAAGGAGCCTAGATTTATTTCTCGTTAGGTCCCTGCTCTAGCCCTATAAATATATCGTTATGTTCTCTAGGTCTCACAACAGTCATTCAGAAAATCAGAATAGAGGCTGTGAGATAGAGAACAAAGAGACCACGTAGAAGTCCAAGCATGACTACGTGATCGAGATATAAGTGAATATGGCAGAAGATCATGAGGTACTGTCGAGCAGAGTTTGTTGCATACATTAATCGGGTCTGTCAAGTTCTAAAATGAACAAGTCAACTAGCGTTCGTGTCTACGGATGAGAGGTAACCCTAGTTCCGCCTCGTAGGGTTTGTGTTTATTTTTGTTGTTTAATCTGTACGTGTAATTACTGGGTTCTGGGATTCGTTTCCCAACAACCGCGTGCTCATTGGTTATGATATTAGTTATAATATTATTTTTAGTCCTCATACTTTGTGTTAAGATGAAGCATGTTTTCTTTCAATAATGGCCATTAAAGTGCATTCTTATTGGTCTACACACGCTGTTGTGCTTCAAGTAATGGCAATTCAAAGGCTTGGTTAGCTAATATAACCCATGATCATGATTTAAGTATGAACAGAAACAATGCAGCAATTTGAGTAATATAAGTTGCATTTTACAATGAAACTCTCACATTTGTTTTCCAGCAATATGAATTCAAGAAAATAGTTCATCCCCATAGTTTAAAACTTTAGTCGAGCTACTATTTGTTAAGGCAATGGGATTAAACAAAGTTTAATGTGATCAACACCTCCAAATACTCCTTGCCTCCCAACTGAAACATAGACGTTCTTCTCCTCACCAGTACGCTTTAGGTAAAACATCTCTTCCTCGGTAAGAATTTCAGGATCATATGTTTTTGCTGGGGCTTTAGGAATCTCAAATTTCCTTAGTTTATCAATTAACCACTCCTCCTGTTTGGCCTGCAATTCAAATATATGAACAACGTACATTTTGAATAAGGTTCAGTGGGATTATCCTTCTGAAATATGGTCGGATCATTAAAGAGTTCTCAGTAAGATTTGAGATTTCTGTATGGTTCTTAAAGAAAAAGATACCTTCTCAAGTTTATATCAAATCCTAACTTCTGGATTTGGAGAATTCATCTTTTTCTTTGCCTTTTGACGATACAACCTGAATTCATTTACTTTGGCCTTCTTACATTTTAACTCGTTTGGGTGTCTTCTTCCCATGTGTTGGCGACACTTTCTTTTCAACCTACTTGCCTAAACTAAATCTGACAACATCATTCTCCATATTCAGCTCAAATGATGCATCGCTCATAAATCTAGCATCTAGCCATTTTACAAGACATTCTGATGCCCAAACACCGATGATTGTGCATCGATAAAGTACATAATGGAGAGGTAAAACAGAATGTAGGAAGAAGTCCCTCCGACTCTTTTTCTGTCTGGTTTGGATACACGATGGAGGTAAGAGACTCTGTAAACCGGGCATCGTGAAGTAACGAGGAATTTGAAAATAATGAGGAATTGGAAACGCTAGGCTCTAACAAGAATAAAGAATCCCTGCATAAAAGAGCCAACAACATTCATCAGCAGATATCCTCTAATAGAAAATGTGAAGTGAATAGAAAACATAGGTGCGCTTGGAATTTGAGAAAATTTCAGCTAAACTAAGTCATTACAACAGGAACAAAATTCCAGTGTTTACACGGGTAGTCTTTGCAAGTGTAGAATCAAGAGCATGCTCGGCATCTTGAAAAACACAGTAACCTGTATCCATGATAAAACTTTTAATCAACCAGAAGAAAGTGATTTTAGTAGCAACTACAAAGGAAACATTTCCTCAAAAAGAAAGACAATAGAATACATATGCATTAATTATAGTCCAAATAATAAAAGCCTGGGCACTACACAAGCAGCCAATTTCACACCACATAAGTAAAGGACAATAACAAACAAACTGATTTGTAGTTCAGGAAAGGTTGGGGAAAGTCCAAGCTTGATTCATAAGCGAATAACTTTCGAGGCCTCTCGGATTGCCCATTCATGAAATAAGGTGCGGGAGTTCTTTGCATCCGTAGAGGAGGCTCATCCATGATTGGGAATCGGAATGTAGGTACTTAAATGGATGCCAACTCCAAGTTTTTTTGTTTTTTTTTTTGGGTAATTACCAACTCCAAATTCTCTGAGTTAAAACATGCAAAAGAGAAACAAAGCAAGAGTACGTAAAAAGAAGAAAGTTCAATTGGTAAATTTCATATCAACACTCAAATATAACCAGCATCCCTTGATCAACTCTCATTATAAACTGCAAAGTTCGTATTTGGTGGACTTATTTTTGTTTCTGAACTTCGTATCACATCATCAGTCCTATGTACGTTTATTCACAGCAGAGAGAAGTTACTTGCCGATAGCACGGGCTTCAGTGAGGATGGGAACAAGCTCACCTCGTTGATGCTTCCACAAAACTGCTAAAGTCACAAAAGAGTTCAATATTCCGTAAAATATGGAAGACCATCTTTTTTTCCGTCTAATTTAGCAGCACCACAAATTAACAGAAAAACTGAACATGAGTGGTTTTGTGGCCTTACCATCACAGCCAATGAACACATTCGGTACTCTATGTTCAATCAAAGAAAACGACATTCGTGATCTCATCTTCTAAATATCACATTGTATTATATCCTATACATATTACATCATAGAAACAATTAAAGAACAAAATAGTACCATGCTCGCGAAGCTATTAAAGACTCCATCCATGCGTAAAATTGGCGTAAATGTGTCCACTCAAAAACATCACGAAGTTCAAACATAATTGAGTAACGCTTAACAAAATCACGATCAGCGACATATTTAACAATTTTAACGTCACATAACATTGTTGTGCCGAATTTAGCAACTTTGTTATTAGAGTCAACCGAATTTAGCAACTTTGTTATTAGAGTCAACCGAATTTAGCAACTTTGTTATTAGAGTCAACCAAATAATCCAAATAATAGTCCGATCCATTGTCATTCAAAACCTTATCATGTGTCACTAATGCACAACCAACAAACTACAGCCATGGCTTCATCGTTCTTCACCACTGAAGGCCATTTATAACTACTAGTTGTAGCTGATGTGCTACGCACGTCACCGTGTGCTTAGTGGTGAAAGCGTATTATGTGATGGAAGCTGTTCTTTGATTTTTACATTAATAACATGTGCATGAGCATTGTATCCTTTTGCGGAAAGAAGACTTCCAAGATCAGCTCCCAAATTGAACACTCTTAATACATGATGATACGTTGAATTTTTAAACACATATTATTAATCAATGCCTTACATCCATTGCCTTGACAAGATGCTGCTTTAGAATCCCAACCAATTGGGCCAGTTTCTTGTTCAATAGGCAAAAATAGTACACCACTTGTAGTTCATTTCAGGTCCGTGCATATAAATGTGGACCGGGACAAAGTACTTCGCTGCCTCTTTGCTTAGTGTAGTTTATGTCTGATTTGCATTGTTATGCTACTGTAATTTGAAGTCCACTGGTTTCAAAGTCTTTAATGGTTTGTAATAGTACCCTATTTCTACCGCTGCATTCCCTTCTTCTATTGGTTTGAGCAAATTGCAAGTCTGTTGTTGATGCTTCTCAATATGCCTAGTTTGTGTGGTTTTCTTTTTGCGATTCAAATGCCTGGACCTTCCACTTCCGCTTACTTCTTATCAACTTTGCTCCTGCCAAACATCCAGCCAAAAATATAAGAGTTTCCAAATATAAATCCAATCAAACAATATCAATTGATCATAGATTACCAATTTCAGTAATTTAGAACATAGATCCACGAAATTACAATTTTCAAAAAGTTTTCATCTTTGATTCAAGTGAATTTAATTAATTGATCACAGAACCAAACACATAACATAACTGAACAAAAAGAATTATCGAATTAAAGATCCTATTGAAAAACTAATGAACCTCTTCATATTCTCCAGACAAGCTTCATGCTATGGCTAACCTAAAAGACAACTAAAGGCAGTTCTACTTGCAAGGCTCTATACTCATTCCGCATGCATTTTACCTTGACATAAATTCAATTGCTTAACGAGAGGATATTGCAGCTGATTTCAAACCTTGCAATAGAATTGGGTCACCAAGACAGCAACCAAGATAAATTGTCTGAAAACACTGCTATAAATTATATAATAACTCACACTTTCATAGAGATAAGTTGCAATGATATTGCACTGTAAGATGGCATGTGGCTAGTGGCAGAATTCGAACCTACTCAAAAAAAAAAATATGGATCGAACTACTTCACTTACCAGAGGAGGAAGAAGATAGGCAGGGTGCTGAATGAAATCGTAGGACAACTAAAATAAGGAAAAGTTGTGAAGACAAATCCTTCTCTGGAATCTGGATGAATGAGCATGCAAACAACTTCCACATTCTAACAACAAGAAAACCATATAGGTGCCGCGTGAAATATAAAACAATGAAATTCATCCTTTATCCTATATAAAAATAATTCTTTGCATTGTATATATCGAGTCATACCACTCCTTCCCCTCTTGCAAGCTCTTCATCTACTCTTAGTAATGCTTTTCTATTTACTACTTAGCTGCTGCAACCTTTTGCTTAGTGGCATTTGAAGGAGCTTCCTTGGATGTTGTTGCCATTGAACCTTCTCTCCCATTACTTGTAAACTCCTTCGAAGACTTATATTTATCTTTTGAACGGAACTTGCCCAACAAACGCTTCAATAACTCCATTTCTCATCAAATTCAACTATCACATCAGCTATTTTATTCTACTCTCCACCAGTCCACATGAAAGAGCATTGGTTCAGTGACTAAAAACTGACAAGCATCAATGCGTTTGCACCCTACAGCTGCGAAGGAACCCAATTTCATGAGCTCTGTTCATGAGAAAGAAAACACAATTAACAAACCAAATATAACTTGCTATACATGTATCTTACAAAATCAATATCTCCACCGATGTAGACTCTTTACATCAAAGAATCAGTAATTTCTCCAATAAATTAGTACCATTACTTAACCAATAAATCACCAGTCTGAGGGTATAATGTGGTCTTTTTCTCCAATAAATCACCAGTCTTTATATCATAGTACTTGTACTATTTTTTTCCTTTTCCACAATGAAACATAAACGACTCTTATTTTCTCACTTTGTGCTACTTGCCTACACTCACATACACCAAAAGATATATTCCGATAATTGAGTTCTACCTTATACATGTACAAACCCACACCCTATAGTTGCAAGAAATAATCACCTTCTTATCCAAGGCTGATTGAGTTACCTGTAGCGCATATCTACCACCCAAAAAGCAGAAAGGAGGGAAGTATAAAAACGAAAAGAAAAATAAAACCAAAAAAAGCTTACCTCTTTGCTGACTACCTCTACGAATTAGGGCTCGTCTTCTTCACTTTGGCTTGCAGAGGATCTGAATTTGAGAAACAAAATATAAGACCAAACATCCAAACTCAAATCATGAGAGAAAACCCGTAGTTAGAGAGAGTGAGGACACTCAGCTTTGATGACTTCGGCGAAGAAGTTCTTGAGAGTTAAATATTTCAATATCAAAACTGCAAATGACGATATTTTCAAAATGCTCTTCGATTCATACCGAAAATTGCTTTCAAACACGTGGTTGAGATACACACACGCAAAGTAGAACCAGGGTAAAAAAGAAGAAATTCAGACATCCCATCTTAGAAGTGGGTTTATGCAGCAGGTTTTCAGAAAACAGAGTTCAAGATCTGAGATGGACATCTTGGTTTTGTAGTTCAGTACTTTTTCCACTCAATTGAAAAGAACATTAACATTATGAAATTTGTAGAAAAATAGCAATTATGCCGATTTATTTTCAGTACAAGTGTTAGTCTATAACACACCACCTCGAAATGAGCATGAATCATAAAGAATGCCCATCTAAAATTTCCTTTTATTTTAGTAAATTCTCCGTCTCTTGTTTGTTTCTTCTTTATTCTTCCCTACCTTTCCTTCTTTTATGGATACACCATAAAGAAAAACTAAAGCAGTAGGCAAATCTTCAAACAAATGCATTGCACTATTTAGGCGTGTAATAAACATATCTTTTTATGATTCACGGCGACCACAAAAAATGTTGCTTTCAATGTAACCATTATACTATAAACTAAGCAGTGTAGGTGCAGATCACCATGCAAGTACAATACCAATGACATGAACCTTGGGCAAACACTATGCACACAAATGATCATTGTGAAAATGGCGATGAGACTATCCCTGACAAACAAATAGGAAAGAAATGTGTATTGCATTTACATCGTACGATCACAAAAGCATATAGAAATCATTCTTATCAAGCTGAAAACGGTGAGGATGCAAATAATCACCCCAGTTCCACGGATCTTGTAACTATAGGTCAAATTTTGTGACGCATGTTGGGCTTGTGGCTAGAGATACAAGGTGCATAACACTTCCGCAACATCTCTAATAGGGAGATTCCATAGTCAATTTCATTGAAAATGGATGGCACCGTTTCAGATTACCAAGTTTGACTGAACCAGGGATAGAGTATATTGAGATTGTTTCTTTTTGTTTCCTAAGAAGACAAAATTGTATTGGCTATGCAAAGAAAAAGAGGCACCATCACAGATCAAATAGTCAGCTTTGTGCAAGACAAAACCAAGAGCAAGGGGAAAAAAACACCCAGCTACACGGTCCTACCTGTTGCACTACCTACCTAGCCAAGGAATCGGCTACCCTATCTACTCTTCAATTAAGTTGGAAAACGCATACATTTCTGCATTTAAGCACGAAGATAATCTTTTAAAATCCACATTTTACAAGAGACTTAAGAATATTCACAAAAAAGAAGTAAGATACACAGTTTGAAAAGCCAAAAAGTAATATGAAAAAACCTGATAGTATAAATGATAAACATAGAGAAGATTGTAATTGATTTGAAAAGGTTAATCTTACCATGAGAGGATTCGACATCCAGAATCAGATGTAGTGCATAATCATAATAAGGAACTTGACTGCTTAGAGGTTAAAGTCGTCTTGGATGTAATCATCATCAACATCAATAAAAAAAAAAACTCATCCCCACCTAAATTACAGAACCATAAAATGCAAGAAGTATCGTCGCCCTCAGAACCACTAACATCTGACTCCTCACTATCTGTTTCAGATTCCTCTGCAATTAATTATAATCGGATGTCCATCAGCAAATATAAAAATTAACTCGTATTCAGGAAGATTTGGGGGGGAAATTCACACAAAACAAGAAAGAAAATTTTCAAAAAAATGACAGAATTGGTCTAAGTTGGTACTTGTTAGTAAGCTAGTAAACCACTTGACGTTTTGTATGAATGGAATGATAAGCCTGTATCTTTTTTTTTAAAGCAAAAGAATTTGAGTAAATCACCTAGACACCCCCTATACTATACCTCTTTTACCGAGACATCCCCTAAACTAAATTAACCTACGACGACACCCCCTCAAGTATCGAAAAGGTTTAAAAGCCCTAACTCCGTTAAAAAAAAAGGCTATGGAAAGACATTTATGCCCCTCATTTAACTACAACTTCTACTAAAACACTTGGTCGAAATACATGAGAGCAATACATCTCCTCTCCTCTCCTTCTACCAGAGCAATCCATCTCCTTCGATCTCCTTCTCTCCTCTGTACTTCGATCTACTTCTTTCTACAGTCACACACCCCAAAATCCTTATCTCTCCACCTGCATTGTCATTCGATTACTGGTGCCAGCTAGGGTTTGTGGGTTTGTACAGGTGATGTAGCACGAACGCAGAAGTACAAGCTAGGGTTTTTGGAGCATAGTTATGGACCGATCGGCCAACTTAGAAGAATCGAACCCAAAAGTAAGTACACGACGTACTGGTGTGTATTTTTTTTCAATTCGACAGACCCAATAGGGGCTTTTGGTTACAATCCCAAAATTAGGGCTTTTGGTTACTTTTGGTTCAACAGAAATTGTATGGGTTGCATGATTGTTGTCGCCGTTCCTCTCTCTTTATTGTGCATCATCGTGCATGGTTTTTGCCATGGTAAAAGAGATTTTTTAAAGTGCATTTTTTAGTGTTTGTGGTCCATCCATCCCCAAAAGCACCGACCAAAAGGTGTGGTCCAATTTTTTAGTGTTTGTGGTCCATTTATTTACTGTTTGTGGTCGAATTATTTATTGTTAATGGTGTTGAAACTTGGTCCCCTTCACTAACCCATTTACAGTTTTTTTGTATAATCTGCCTTTTTATATTTAATAGATCTTCGTGGGGGAGACAAGGGTGACTTTGCATGTTAAGTTTGGTGGAAAATTTTTTGGAAATCCTAAAAAATACAGTGATGATCTGGATGTTGCCATATCCAGAGTTATCCCTCGTCTGTTACCTACAAAAATATGTTGTCAATTTTTGGACAATTTGGGTGCCGCCAAGGTTCCACATATTTTTACTTAAAACCAGGTCATGGGATAGATGATGGGTTAGTTGAGTTAGGTAGTGATGTTGATATAAAACAGATGTTTGATCTACACGAGGGTAATGATAATGATATTGTGAACACCCGCGGGATATGTCCACGAAAATGGATGTTTGGTTTGAAAAACAGTTTCGATTGATTGGATGGAGTCGCCACCCGGGTTTGTAGACCATACCCGAGAAACCTGTTGAAAAATGACTCTTTTGCCCTTGGTATAGAAAATATTTCACTGGTCTGCTTTTATTGAGATTTCTCGGGTCCGGGAGCTAGGTTACGAGAGGGGAAGGAATTTAAAGCACCCCTCTCGCCCGGTGTGATCACCGGTCTCTACTAAATGTTTAAGGAATTTAGAAAATACCGTTTGACTGGACTTTGAACACATATTCATACGAGAGCATCAAAAATGCATCGGAGAGATTAACGAAATGAATGTGGATTCATGTGATTGTGTCATGAGTAGATGGAGAACATGCATAGGGCACTGAAACTTCGCTTAATCACACCCAAAATGCCCAGAGAAGCTCCAAAAATTGATCACAAACATCAAACTTGCCACACCCGGATGGCCATTTGGGCACCTGGATTAGGCAAATCCAGGCGCCTAGATTGAATGCAGGCGCCTGGAATGTGTGAATCTAGGCGCCTGGAAGGCTCACCAGACAGAAACTTCAAAACCTCATTTGCTTCATTAAGCACCAAGTGCAATGCTCATGACTTATACATACTTGCCCAGAATGATGTTTAGTGGTTTATCATGCAAAATGGACTTCAAAAACAACCTTACAATATGATGTGGACTTAGAAATCTAGATGCATGATGAATGAAGTAAAGAACATCTAACTGGTGTTAAATATGCACCGTGCTCATTTATCCATTTGATGAGCTGCCTACAAAGGACACTATGCACTTCTTAATTAAAATGCAAGAAAACCTTCTCTTTTGAACCTTGATTCACTTCAAAGTATCATAATCCATGCTTTTTAAGTAGTCAACTAAATTATGCAAGATTAGTAAGAATTACAAATGACTTGTAATGCTTCAAAAAACTAAGAAAAAGGGTAAAAGTGCAGAAAACATGGCAACACAAATGAGATCCAGGTGCCTGCATTATGCAGATCCAGGCGCCTAGATCTGATGCAGGCATACAAAATGAGTTCTCTTTCTGTGATGTTTGAGACCTTTCCCAAACTCTAAACTAGTATAGAGGACTAGCTAGAGCTTGGTTGATATACCCTCAGGGCCTATTTGAGCATTTTGGTAGAAAATCTACCTTTTATGGCTTGATTTATGAACTTGAATGGGTTTTAGAGTGGATTTTGTGGGCTTATAGCTACTGAACTTGGATTTTCAAAACTATTGAGAGCTGATTATGGTTGAATGGTGGGAGTTTGTGTGTGGAAAATGAAGTATGGATGGATAATGTGATGAAAAAAAATGGGTTTTTGATGTTGAGAGTAAAGGAAGATGAAGGGGATTAACTGGAAATGAGCTTCTGATGAGAAATCACCAGAGTAACAGTAAGAGAGAGGGGGGGAAACTGATCTTCTTTGCAATGGGGGAGAGAGCATGTATATATAGGCTTGAAAGGGTCCAAAAAGGGCCATTAGAACCCTTAGGGGGGCACACTAGGGGTCTAATAGGCCACTCTATTTTCCCTCCACTTACTCTAACAGATTTCTGCAGAAAATCCCCAAAAAAATCCTCCAAGACGCTCATTCCCGCTCATTTCACCTTAGAATGCAAGTGTTTGGAGTGAGTTCGGGCGCCTGGAATTGGGAATCCAGGCGCCTGGATTGAGTCTGGGCGCCTAGAATAGGGTAATCCAGGCGCCTGGACTGCGAGACAACACAACAATCCAAACTTCGCGGGGCCATTTCGTGTGCTACCGAACTCCGTTTTGTTCATAGTTTGAAGCGTTGGAAAGCTTGTCGAGTCTACTTTCTAACCCAAGTGGTTTGAACCCAAGATGATTTTTACATCAAATTTTACCCTCAAAAGGTCGAGAAAGCAAGTCGTTTTGGTAAAACGGGCACATCTCCCTCATTTCGAAACGGATTGGGACATATTATATATCAAAAAAGAGGGTTTTGAATGTACTAGAAGGTGATGCAAGCTCGAGTTTATTTTGAAGAGGTTTTGGTGGGGTTTCCAAGTTCACAATCAAGCCTCGCGTGCTCTTATCAGGCATTTTCATCATCGGGGATGCTTGATAAGTTTCTTGGGTCAAAATCGGGGTGTCTACAGATATCCAAGTTTATCAAACACATCCTGCCAATGAATTGGATGAGGAAGAGGAGTTGATGTGGGAAAGGGAGGGATAACTCTGGATATGGCATGCGTTCATGCTTTTGCATCAATGATCAAAGTTAGGGCCAATCCTGATGACTTTGTGCACCCATACTACCACACTGAAACATTCAAGAAGTCCTACGACTATCTCATTAACCCAATCCCAGATAAATCCACATGGCGCCGCACAAAGTATGAAGACATTATGCCTCCAGAAATTAGAATAAAATCTGGTAGACCCAAGAAAACAAGAAAGAAAGGTCAAGATGAGAGGAACAATCTAAGTCAGAGGGAAAGGAAAAGAGGAAGGGAGGAAGAGTCAGATAATGTGACCATTACAAGGAGAGTGAGGAGGACAAATACTGTGATTACGTGTAGAAGATGCAACCAAGCTGGACATATTGTTAGGACATGCAAATCTACAGCTCTTGATGGTTTTGAGGGTACCTCATCACAGGTACCACATGCTACTATAACTTGTAATATAAGTTATAACTTGTAATATAAATTATATTTAATATACTGTGTTCTTTGTGTTGCAGCCTAGTAATGTTGCAAGGGGAGATGATAGTGGTACAAGAACAAGTGTTGGAAGGGGAAGAGGAATTGGTGAAAGGGGTAATGGTAATGCCAACTCACAGGTGACAATATATGTTCAAATTATATACAAGGCATTAAAGACATTACATATGTTAATTCAAGTTAGCAGTTTATTAATCGACACAAACATGCATGTTTTTGTACATGTAATTTAATACATTATTTCCTTTGTGTTGCAGCCTAGTAGTGTTTCAAGGGGACATGAAAGTGGTACAACAACAGGTGTGAGTGGCAGCTTATCACAGGTAATATACCTAATTATAATTTTATTCATGCTGCCATGAAATACACTTTCATAATGTTTTAAATTTGAACTATAAAACAGCCTACTGGCATGGGAAGAACAAGTGTTGGAACGGGAAGGCCAAGTGTTGGAAGGGGAAGGCCAAGTGTTGGAAGTGGAAGAGGAATTGGTGAAAGGGGTATTGGTAGTGCCAACTCATAGGTCACACTCTATGTATATTCATATTTGATGCAAGTTAGCAGTTTATTCATTTTTATAAATGTAATTTAATATGATTTTTTTGGCTAATGTAGCCTATTGGTGATGGAAATGGAGGTGCTAGAAGAGTAATGAGAACAGGTTGGAAGGGAGTGCCATCCGGGGTTGGAAGGGGAAGGGGTAGGGGTAGAGGAAGGGGAGTGGGAAGGGGTTTGTCATGTACTACACAAACAGTTGAAGGGACTTCTGCAATAGGAGGTGGAGGAAGTGGTGTTGACATTGGTAGTTCAAAGTTGATGTGGCATGGCAGGGCTGTAGGGTTGAGGAGTTCTTGTGTTGGTGGATCACAGCAAGGATTGAAGACTGCTACAGTTGGTGGATCAAAACCTGGTGGATCAGAACAAGGGTGGAAGATTGCAAAGATTGGAGATGGTGTTTTTTCCTCCAAAGTCAGCACTAGATCCACTAAGGGGTCAACCCAGTAGATATATCTAAGTACTTTTAAGACTTGCAACTTCATTACTATGATAATTTTATGGCCTTGTGATACTGAAGTGACAAACATAGCTTGTGGCTTTTTTTGGTGCTACTGTTGTCCACCTAAGTGGTTTTTTGTGTATGGATAGTTGAAACTGGTGGCTTTTTACATGGGTAGTTATATATGTATTGTCATTTCTGATAATCTTTTGTGCCTGTTGGAATGATAATCTGGTAGTTATATGTATTGTCTTGCTATTGCTATTGCTGTTGGTTTCAGGGAGAGTCATGCTTCTGTTTTCTTGCTATTGTTACTAGTGTTACTTATAATCTGGTATAGCAGCACTATTCTAGAATGTATGCAAATGTTGCTGCTGCACTTGTTATTTTTGTGCTGCATTCCTCAATGCAGTGATTGTGGCATTCCTTATTTGAGTCAAGACATGCATTTTCACTGATCTCTCTCTGTCAATCAATTTTGTGTTGCTCTATCAATTTGAGGCAGTTTTGTCACTGCTGCACTTGTTTTTTGTAGGCAGTTCTAGCACAATAGCACTATTCTGGGCAGTTTAATAATTATGGGCAGTTTTATCACTGTTGCACTTGTTATTTGTAGGCAGTTTTAGCACTAATCTGGGCAGTTTTATCACTGCTACACTTGTAATTTTTAGGCAGTTTTAGCACTATTCTGGGCAGTTTTATCATTCTTTTCACTGATATCCACGTTGTTCATGCTTAGCTGTTGGTGGAGTGTTTTGACATTCAATAATTGTCAATTCATTTTAAACCTACTGTGAAGCCTAGTTAGTCATGTTAATGCAACTGTGAGTGTGAAAATGTTGATAAAAGGAAAAGTCTGAAAACACACCTTCTATCGAGTGGAAGCATAACATGAATTTCATTATTTAAAAAATGTCATAGGTTCACTCTATGTGAGATTTTACAAAAACATATTGGGCATATTGACTGCATACCATGTTATGATATAGGTCAGCTACATGTTATGAAGATAAGGCATTACAAGAAGCCATTACAACAACCAATTAACACCACCATAGCCATAATATTATATTTCATCATCTTAACACCATTACTTAAGGACATTTTACAAAAACAAATCACCTTGTCCTTTTAAACTCAAACCAACATTTTTTTTTCTCCCCTTCCATCCTCTCCCCTAAGGTAAAGCCAACATTTTTTCCTTCCATGCCACCTTCCTTCACCACAAAAAAACACAACCACTATGCCAACCATCGCCAACACCATTGCAACCAAGACCTTGACCTTCCACTTTCCCGACTCAACCTTCTCCTTCAGTACTTTGTTTTTCTTCCTTAAGTCCGAGTTCTTTGATTCCACCTCTTCCATCTTGACTGCATACCAAGCCTCACTCTTCTGCCACTCTTCCATTTTTAGTTTGAACCCATTTTTCATTTCGTTCATCTCATTCTTCATCGACGACATCTTAACTTCAAACCACTCCTCACTCTTCTTACACTCTTCCATCTTCTTGCCTAGGTCTGCCAACTTGTTCTGCAAATCCATGTTCTTCTTGATAATCCAGCAGCCAAACTCCTTCCCCCTTGCACATGTTTCAGGATCAACTCATTCGAAAAACTTACACTCTTCGTTTGGTCCCTAACATGATGCAGGCAAATAGCCACGAAATTAAAATCATACAATTTAATTTAGGGGGTCTTTGGGTAAAAGTGATACAATTCGTCAGCACATTCAAATTATATGTCTTATACCACAACATATATACACATTACTGGGGCAGAATTTTGATAAAAACAAAAAAAAAATAATCGGGTTTCAAGTAGAAGTGAAATTACCTTATGGTAGTTCACACAACCTAGAAATCTTCTCCCCACGTTGTCATCCGTTAGGGCTGTTCTTAGTGGAGACCGAACTCCACAGAAACAATCAACTTTTAGCTGGTTCGGTGTGTTCTGAGTTGAACAAGACATTGACTTTGATTGAAGAGAGGAGGAGAGGAGATGATTTGATTTTGGAAGAGAGGAGTAGAGGAGATTGGGGGTTTCTTACCAGAAAGTGAGAGAGCAGAGAAAGGGTGGGGTGTTTCTAGGGTTTTGATTTAGGAGGGAAAAGGGTTGTAGTGTTACGAGGGAATGGGAGGGAATATGAGGGAGGGAAATACAGGGAAGGTAATATACGAATTAGTAGGGTACACGTATAATGCATGTATAATATAAGGGCGAGGGCAAGGGCAAGTTTGGAAGAAAAATATGTATTTCGGCCAAAAAATGAACGGAACTAGACAGATTGCTAACAGAAGGGGTGTCGCGGATAACATTAAATAGTACAGGGGGTGTCGTCGTAGGTTAATTTAGTTTAGGGGGCGTCTCGGTAAAAGAGGTATAGTATAGAGGGTGTCTAGGAGGTTTACTCAAAGAATTTTATTAATCTTTGAAACGGGTTACAAAGATTAATGGGGGCAAGGAAAAGCGGCATCACAACATGAGGAAGCATCCCAACTAGGTTGGCACCCAACCACACGACAATCATATGCCTCCAAGACCCGGAAAAGAGAACACAGTTGACAAGAAGTCAACAAAAAGAAAGAATTGAAGAACAAATACAGAGCAACAACAAAAGTACATAACCACCAAGTTTCCTAGGAGAATGCAGTCTAAGTCCAGAGCATAACAGTAGCATCATCAATGCCTAGTCAATAGCAGCTATAAGAAGTGAATCATAGCAGAACCCAAAGAAGATCACAGCCACAGTCTTGAGATTTATCATAATTCAACGGCATACCAGTCGATACAAAGTGCAACAGAACCAAAATAGAGGCAGCAGATACAAAATGCAGCAAGACGAGTAGAATAAATCTTAGCAGATCAGACGAGCTCAGGGAAATACCACAGCAGTAGCGGCATATCACAATAACAATTAGGTAATCCAAATAGAGGCAGCAGAGACAGAGTTCAGCAAGACCAATGATTCACCAAAACACATACTAAATAACATCCAAACTACTTCTCAGATTGTGAATAAGATCATTGATATAATATGTATTGGGTCCCCATCTTGTTATAACCCAAAAGGCAGCCCTGAGTTTAATTAATAAGATCCAACACCTCCAACCAGCCCAGAGGTATGATAACCCTGTATCTTTAACTACATTTGAGTGTTTTGGAAATTAACCCTGTATCTGAACCTACAAGTAAAAGTAGTGTGTGCCTCCGCAACAAAACAATCAACGTATAAAGGTGATAACCCTAAACTGGTGGAGTCATAACGTGAATAAGCGTTCATGTGGCGCTTGTTTATAACATGTGATTTAAGTATCGACCTAAAGCACATCATAGTCAAAGTATAAAGGGGACTTGGGAAAAAAGTCCCAAAGGAATAATGATCCAATTGGAAAACTCAAGGGAGAGAGAAATGGAAAAGGAAGGGATCCATAAAGTAATTACATAATTTCATCCCTTGCGAGTGGAATTTCTAGTTTTGTTGAAGTAAAATTTCCATATCAACTGAATTAGCTTTTGGTATGCGACAGAATATCAGGGTGTTTTTAATTATTTATTTTGCCACAAATTTTCCCTTGAACCAAAGTTACAAACCTTGTGTTAGTTAACCATTTTCAATAGACTATCAAGACAGCTTCTTAAGTTGGGGGTTGAATGTGAATTATGCATGCAAGTCTCATGAACATTTTGTTTTCTGAATGACCCTAGCTTGGTTTGGCAACAAGTGAGGGGTAAGTTTGGGATTCCAAAGGGCCCTCTGTACTATTTTGCCACAAATTTTCCCTTGAACCAAAGTTACAAACCTCGTGTTAGTTAACCATTTTCAATAGACTATTAAGACAGGTTCTTAAGTTGGGAGTTGAATGTGAATTATACATGCAAGTCTCATGAACAATTTTTTTTCTTCTGAATGACCCTACTCTAGCTTGGTTTGGCAACAAGTGGGGGGGAAATCTGGGATTCCTAAGGGCCCTCTGTACCTTTAAGATATTATGGATTGGCTGGTTCATAACGCAAGAAGGAAAGGCTTTAGGTGCTCCATTCTAAGGTGCTCTTTGACTACTTAGAGGGAGAGGAATTAGAGAATTTTTTCTCAGTTGTTTGTCATATATTGTTGAGCAAGTTACTCCTGCTGCTATAACTGGTACTCCCTCCGTCCCATATTTGTTGTCCACTTGCACTATTCACTACACCTTAAAAAATTGGTTATATTTTCATATGTATAATGTTATATATATTCAATATGGATCTCGTTTGATAGTTTTCGATTAATACTATTAAACAAAGTTTTCAAAATTGTAAAAAATATTATAGATTGAAAGATATAAACAACTAAAAAATGGCACGCATGCCCGTAAATAGACAAGAAATTCGGGACGGAGGGAGTATTAGAGAGTTTCTTAGCTCTTTTGGAAAGGTGAAACAATCTCAAAAGAATAAGGCTTCATGTGAAACTTGGGGTCTGCCTGGGTTTGTTTTGGGTTCTAGTTGAGTCTCTATCCAGGTTGGAAAACTCAGATACTGGGAAAAGAATCTCTCTGTCGGCAAATCAAAAATAAACTTGGGACATCCAAAAAAAGGAAAGTGGACAAAGATTTTGGGACATCCAAAAAGGAAAAGATGGACCAAAATTATGGGACGGAGGGAGTATAATTTTTTACTACGGCATCCATCATAGTTTAGGCCTTCCCATCCCTCTAATATTACCACTAACAGTAGTTCTACTGTTTTTATTCACAGTTGCATCTACTGGTTTGAATGGGATGCTTCCTAACTATCAAGTGTCTAAAGATGTCCAAGAATGTTTGGAGAGTGTAGGTGTCCAACAAGACAAGCACCCTTCTTAGTAGTGTCCTCTTAGGTTACAATTTTGGACTTTAGCGTACCATGTTAATTTGTTGATTGAAATTGGATTACTTCAGTGTGCATTATATATTTATATCTGGTCCATCCTTTTTTATTCTCTTTTCGAGATGTACATCTATGATCTTAGCTTTTATAATTTAGGATCTTATCTTACGCTCTTATTGTTCCTTAATGGTTGATAAAAGTGCACATGCCCTAAAGGAAACACATTAAAACAAAACAAACTAAATACAGGAAACCCTTGCTTGCTAAAGCTCGTTATGTATACAAGCGAAACTTGAACCGATTCTGAAGCTCATTAGTTCTTTAAACTTGTCTTGAAAAGGCTTAGATGCTCTCTGGGATTGCATAAAAACAAAGATACTTAAGCTTCATTTGTGATCGGCTCAATTAAAACACATATAAGATTGCAAGAAAAATGATCATACAAACAAAGTGTGAACAAATTTTGAAGCTTGTTACATTCTTAAGACTAATTTGATCAACCATTTATCTGGATTGACTTGGCTCCTCTAGACTGATGCATTAAAATGTACACCTCTCACAGAATTGTTATATAGAATTTTAGGCATTAAAATACAATGGGGTGCCATAAATATTTATGTTTAGGTTTTTTTATATTTAAATAAAGAAAGACGAAGAACAAAACTGTAGTGAATGTAATAGATTTGACGGTATATGTTGGTAAGAAGAGACATGTAACTTTTCAGCTTCAGCAAGCATAGCATCATATCTAAGAGGGAAAAATACAAAATGCCCCCCATACTTTACACTCAATTACATATCGCATCCCAAACTTCGACTTATTTCAATTTACCTCCCAAACTTAAACTCCGTTATTCAAAACGACTCCTTCCGTCCCAATCCGTTACCTCACTAACAGAAAATGATGAGGTGGCGGTTAATGGAGAGAAAAAACCGTTAATGGGGGCACAAACACCCCAAAACGACGTAGTTTTGGGGTGGCCCAAAGAAGGGGGAAAAATCTTTAAAAAATACCTAAAATCACTCTCTCTCTCTCTCTCTCTCTCTCTCTCTCTCTCTCTCTCCCTCCTCCCAAATCAGATTAGTAAACACATGAGAAGCCCAGATCCAAACCAAAAATGCTTTAGACTTCAATTCCAATTTCCCTTTCAAGCACAGGCACAAGAATTGTCAACGACGGCCACATCCGTCGAAGTGTCCATATCACGCCACGTGTTTTTGTTCATTTCGTGTTCGAGGATGAGGTGGAAGGGAAAAATGGCGGAGGCGCTGGCCGTGGATGGGAGATCAGACGGCTGAATTTGGAGGAGGGGAGGAGAGGTGGGCAGAACGGAGAAAGAGAAGGCGGAAGTGGTGGGGTCGAAGTGGAGGGTGGAGCGGAGGATGGGGTGGGTAATTTGGAGCTCGTGGATGGCGGTTTGGAGGAGGGAGAAGTCTGGTGGTTTCGAGAGGAGGAGGGCTACGGTTGTGCCGGTGCCGATTGGGACGGCCTTGCACCAACTATGCTCGGTGGCGCCGATGGGGCGGGACTTGGGCCACCCCAAAACTACGTCGTTTTGGGCCACCCCAAAACCGTTAGAGAGAGATTTTAGGTTTTTTTTTTATTTTTTTTTTTCTCTTTGGGCCACCCCAAAACTACGTCGTTTTGGGGTGTTTGTGCCACCACTAACAGTTTTTTCTCTCCATTAACCGCCACCTCATCACTTCTGTTAGTGAGGTAACGGATTGGGACGGAAGGAGTCATTTTGAATAACGGAGTTTAAGTTTGGGAGGTAAATTGAAATAAGTCGAAGTTTGGGATGCGATATTTAATTGAGTGTAAAGTATGGGGGGCATTTTGTATTTCTCCCTATCTAAGAGGTGAAAATGTTGATGTGGGCATGAACACCCAATACAGATGAGGGAAGCCTCATTCACAAATAGTATCACATGGAGACATCAAAATCAACAATTTCTATACATGTGTCTAAACTTCTGTTGGTAATTGTAATCTGCCTAGTAATGCATTGGCTTCATTCATTACTGTTTTTGAACCAAAATCCAAATGAAAGACAAAGTAATCTTTCTTACCCAGCTTCATGGAAGCAAACAGAGATCCCATGAAATTAAAAAAAAAAACTCAGATTGTATCATTGTGAGCCTCCCAGCATCCGAGAGGAGCTCCACAATTCCAACATGCCACAGAAATTTTCCATAAGCTTCTTAAACTTGAAACAGGAAACTCGATAACCTACAATGGGCACTCCAAGATAGCTCTACAAAGCATTCTCCTCTTTTATAAGAACCGACATGAGAAGAGTAACATGGCTACATTGCAATCATGATTCTGAAGTTAGTGATCCCAGGAAAATTGCTAACGCATATGCTAGCAGAGAACCAACACACACAACCCAAACAAAAAAGGACCAGAAAATAAACATATAATAATTATTAAAAGAAGATTTAGCACCCCTTTTTCTCCTTTCCTATCACAAAGCACTATGTTACGCGGACTCTCGTAATGGTATAAAGTACCCGTGTCGGACACTCGACACTCGGATAAGGGTGCGGGATATGTGTCCGATAAGTTTAGTAAGACACTTCTATAGAAACCTAATTGTAATTCAAGTTTATCATAGAAATTTGCATAAACTTCTCCTATTATTCATGAAATGCGCTATAAAACCTTAAAGCACCATTTTACGTAAGAAGTACACAAAAAATAAAAACAAATTTGAATATTTTGCCGTGTCCTCGTGTCCTTGAAATGAGAAATAGTTGAATCCGACACCTAGATACATACCCGCACCCGACACCCGTACCCGAGTCCAAGTAACATTGACAAAGCATATAAACTCTGGAAATAAACCAACTGCCTCAAGTTCTCAATTCGGAAGAGACTACATTCTATACAGCTCAGGAAATACCTATCACAAGGAGAAACCAGACACCACACAACATCCCAACCCTCGCCCTTCTATACAAAACACAGAACAAATCATTGACGAAGTACAAAAATATGTGAAATACTAACCTACTTCAAGTTGCAGAAACCTTCAACCACAGCAAGAACATAATCAAATGCTTTAACAAGCGAGAGAAGTGAGGATTTGTCTTCTCGATCCACAATTTATGCATTAACCCCTACCCCAAATCCACTACTTAATACTTCAGTCAACCAAAAACTGACAAAAACAAATACAAAATTAAAAAACCCTCCTTCCCTCTCTCCCTCCAAACCCATTCCACCAAAACAGTCAATTAGCACTTTAATCAACAACAAAAATTGTCGAATATATATATGAATACATATACACATTGAATCATTTTAGGGGTTCCTACGTATGTAAACAGTTCGCTGAAAATCGCAGTCATGGTCCCATGAATTTACACAATGATAGCGGGACTTCATCTAATGCCTCATTAAATCTGGTGAAAATGCAATCTCTACTCGAACAGTTTGAGCGTAAGGTGTTTGGCATTTGCATCAGAAATAGGATACATACTTGTAGAGCGCCTGATCCAAATCTCGAGAGTTTGAAAGTCAGAGTACATAAGTTACAAAAATGAAAAAGGAAAGAAAGTTGAAGTACGTGGTTTTGAATCTGATTACTATGAGTAATACATCTAGGTACTGGAATTTGATCCAAAAGCCAATGCTGCCTAACGTAATCATGTTACTGCCAAACATTATGGTATGAGAGCAGTTCACTTTTCAAATTAGTAACGTGCACTTCACAGGAGGACAAAGAATTGTGGTGCGGTAAGTGTAGCCTCAGAATCCGCCAAGTTGGAAGACCATGTACTGGGGCTGATGCCTGCCCAGTGGCCGCTTAAAGACCCAGGTAAGGTCAACAAAGACTTGAACCTGAGCCTTGTAGTTGCAAAATTGTTCAAACCAAGGTGGTTGGTATTACAGTTCAAAAAAAAAAGGTGGTTGGTATTAGCATCAGAACTAGGATACATACCTGTGGAGCACCTGATCCAAATCTTGAGAGTTTGAAAGTCGGAGTACATAAATTACAAAAAGAAAAAAGGAAAGAAAGTTGAAGTACGTGGTTTTGAATCTGATTACTATGAGTAATACGTCTAGGTACTGGAATTTGATCCAAATGCCCCAAACAAAAGATTCATTCCTTGCTCTATATTCATTCTAACATGGAAATTAAATTATACCTTGATACAACCCAAGAAACCAAAGATGCAAAGCCAAAACAACAGCTGCCCTCAAACGGCTAGAGTTTGGCTAGTCGACATACAGATCAAGCTTAATATCACCGGGCAGAAAAATATCGGTCAAGCATTAGTCCTAGTCAAACTTTAACACTCGATCTATTCAAATAGCTTCAATGATTAAGAAACAAGAAGAAGAGGGATATGATGAACCCCACACGGCTTTCCCCAAAGAGCAAAACAAACAATAAAAAACGAACAAACTGGCTTTCAAATCCCTCAAAATACAAAGGGGATCCCCTTAAAAGTTGGAAGCCCAACAAAAAGCCAAGAAAGAAATGTTGTCCTATAGAGTTCCTGAATCTTCATATTATCCTGAAAGATTCTAGCATTTCTTCCAAACAAATAACCATAATGTCACAATTGTGAACACTATCACACCATATGTGTTCCGTAGCTCAAAGGAAAACTGAAAGCAATAATTAAAGTAATGCATATTCGAGCTCCTATTTGATAATCCTAATGAGGTATACAAAACCTAATACTTTGAGATAGCCCAAGCAATAAATATCCACAACAGATAAAGTCAATTCTTAACTGCTCGAGCTTGACCGGTTTAAAGACCACTGAAGCTCGATCTCCAGTGTTAGTGTAGTTAGCAATAGTATAACAAGATAAGTGGGGAAGAAGTGAATCATGGTAGATGCCAAGAGATATGTTACACACCTTATAAAATAAGGAAATCTCCTGCAACATGCTGTGTTAGGAATTTCTTACTGTTGGTGTGTGGAGTGTCCATATCATGTAGGGTATCTTGTGTCGAGACACTCCACATTACACCGCTTAACCAATTGCTTCAAACATCCACTCTGTCCTGGATCTTATAACAAATGCTTACGCGAAACGATCCATTTATTGCCTCAAGATAAAATTAGCCTAGGCTTCCACCTTTACCAGAGGGTTGAAGAAAACACCAGACGTAATTTGGATGATTAAGCATAGTCGCCACATGGAATTTGAGGGAAGGAAAAAAAAAACAACATAAACAATTTGTAACCACCATAAGCAAGTAGCAACCGTAGCATGACCCCAGTCTTGGGACTTCCAAAATCCAAGCCACTAAGACTTTCAAAATATTGTGAACTGCATCTCCCCACAAGTGTCTGCGTTAGGTGATTGATTCAAAATCATCTCAATCTGGGTAGGTCATATTTTCGTTCATTAGTTGAATCACCAGAGGTATCATACATACAGCCACACATCTATCCTCGTCTGGAGCAATGATATGTCCATTTGCGTCCAACTTCTTAAGCTAAAGGGATGCAGCAGCTTAGAGTTGAATTTCAAACAACGTAACAAACAAGACAAAAAAATAAATTTGTTCCCCGCTAGTCAAGAATAGTAATACTCAACTCCTACATTTGAATATATTTGAAAAAACGGGGGGCCAATAATTGTTGCCTCTATGATTTCCACATGGCCATAGTTTTTTGCTCCTAATGACCGTTCTTAAGAGTTTGCATGCCCCATTGACCAACAATCAGATGCCATCAAGACTGGATCCAAAGTTCTGCTTAAAAACAGAATCAAGAAGATGACCGGAAAATACCAAAAATGGAAACAAAAACAATAAATAAAGAGGTGATCCGTGTTACTATTATGAATAAAATGCAATAAAGTTACTTTTTCTTCCATGCATTTCAATTTTCCTATCCCACAATCCCATGTTAGGCACCAACCCAATGAGCCTCATGAACTCCAAAGTTCCAAATACCTCCAAATTTAAACAACTTCCACAATCGATGGTTTAGGGGCAAAGTAATCCCTTGAACCAAACAATTAGAAAATGTAATCATTTCACTTGAAAATGATGTAAAAATACAAGAAGGGAAAAAAAGACAAGTGAACAAGAACAACAATCAGCGGAAAAATGACAAGTGAACAAGTACAACAATCAGGATAAAAAGGATGGATATTAAAAGAGATCAACAAAGACTAGCCATTTGTGAAAGCATCTAACAAATAACAGAAAAAAGAACAAGACACGATCCAGAACAAATTCATATATTATATAAATGTGTAAATACCACTTCTATAACGAAAAAACAAGTTACCATGCACAATTTACATAATCGAGTAACCAAAATCGACTGTTATCTTGCTCGATGGAGTACACAAAAATAATATGCAGAAAAATGTCTCCAAAAAGTGAGGTGACAGATGCACTTGAGCAAATCCTAGATACTTTTCCTCCATGCTGAAGCTTGTCACATATTCCCAGAATTAAATACATGCAAGTCCAGTAAGGTATTGTAATGTCCCTTCTCTATTTCCTCCTCCTGCACCTGATGAAGGAGAAGGGTCTCAACAATCAAGTCTTCCCAATCAACATAAACCTTCCTTCCCCTTCTTCGCTTTCCAACATAAACGCCCTCTGATATGCAAAGGTTACCATTGTCACCTGAATCGTAGTTTTGTGGACACCTAATCTTATCAATGCGTAGCTTAGCAGCCTTTATCTTCTCTCTCCTCCTTTGATATGCCAAGCATCCAGCAACGAAAGATGGAGGCATTGCATCTAATCCTACGTCTTTCTCTAGTATTTCCTTAAGGAAAAGCTTTCTGCTCAGTTCTGATTTTCCTTTCCACCACTCCTTACAACCAAAGAGATCAAACACTCTCCCTCTTTTCCTTCTGTTGTTGTTCCCACACTCTCCCACAGAATCAGCAATAGAAACTTCATTCGAGTATTCGTGTGAAATCTTAAGCGTCTCCAAATCATCACTAGTCCATCTTGGGGAGGCACTCTTATCTTGCAACTTGAAATACTGAGCATCATTTGCCACGCCGTACCAATCCAACCCATATTCCATTTCATCGCTCAAACAGCTGCCAACCAAATCATCCAAATCAAATCCAGCATTCTCTACACCAATCTTCTTCTCACCACGCTTAGACATTGACTTCAATTCCATGTATTGTAACACAAATGGGGCATTCTTTAAAATGTTCTTAATTGTAATATCTTTTCCCCAAGGTAATACTTGTGCTACTTTCACAAGACACTCTAAAAGCTCTTTATACCGCGACTTGCACGTAGCAACTGCCACATGTAATTCCATTGCCACATCCTCAATCCGAACATTGACTTCATTCAACTGAGCAACAAACACCAACACAGCCACGACCACCGGAAGCGGTCTCCGCCCTGTCGTCAAGTACCACTTCATCATACACTGCACCAAGAAAATCCCCTGTTTTAACATTTTCTCAATCTTATCCTCATCCACAGAAACTGCAACGAAACAAGTCTGAACCGCCTGTTGGAACGAATCCACAAGATCAAACTCCGGTAATATCAATTCCATAAATTGAACAACCCGTTTAACCATCCGACCTAGCTCGTAAACATCACAATCAACCTTATCCGCCACCTCCACAAGCGCCAAAGACTTATTATGTTTTCTCATCACAATGTACGTGCACGCACCAATAAGTACTGGAAACCAGTCCCCCTGACCATATTCCCCCTTAGTAATAGTCTCTACCATAGCCCTAACCTCATCTGTTTTCGGAGGCGAAAAATCCAACGAAGAAGTAATAGTTTCAATGCTCTGTTTGGCATGGTTTATTTTGGTTTCTTTGAAATTATGGGTACTGCCGGAGCCGGTGCGCACATTCGTGCCGGTGGGGCCATCGATCCCACCGAAGTAGTGCTCAAAATTGTCGAAGCCTTGGACTTGGACGGAACCGCACGACGAGCAGAACACGTGTCCGTCGTGGTCGGAGATGAGAGTTCTCTCTTTGCAATTGGTACAGGGGCGAGAGCTTTCCATCTCATAGCCCCCAAAATTGACGCGTTTGTTTGGTTGTTTGTTTACCGGGAAACTATGAAAGCTAGGAGAAACTGATTTGGGGGATTCATGAAAGGAGTAGGAAAGAGGAGCATACCTTTGTGAACTACGCAGAGAGAGATCAGCCCTCCTAGGGTTTGAGAGAGACGAGATCGTTTCCAAATTGGGGACCCTGCCGTGTGAAAAGAACGGCAGCAGGGGGTGCTGTGACTTTGTGCGACAGCGTGCCGGCCGTTACGTACCGGATTTGTATAAAACCGGTATCCTAGCCTTCGAATTCCGGCCGTTACGTTACCGCTGATTTCGACCGCTATGTTTCATCGCCTGGGATTCCTGCAAATACGCTCCAAATCCTCCGATCTGTGTCTCCGACGATCTCAACTTGTCTCCGGCGACCTCGTCTCACGCCAAGCGAACAACTAACCCAATCTGTGAACTCGCTCTTTAACGGAGGAGAAGAAGAAGAGATTAGATAGAAGTGGTGGCTACCAAGGTTGTGAATACCGTGCCGTACCGGCCGGTACCGGCCGATACGTACCGGAGCAACTTTTGATTCTTCTTGCTCTTTCCTAGCATCTTCTAGCCGGAAACAATGGAGATCCGCGTTGGAGATCGCATCTTCCTCTTGAAGTATCACGATCTGCTGTTGCCGGAGTCGTCGATTGTTGCCGGATTCTCAGACCATCGACTGCTGCCATTGCCGAAGTCTTGGATCATCGCAGTCGCCAGGTTCGAAACCGGTGGTGGTGGGCGACGCAGATGAATCACAAATGAGTTTTGTTTCTTTGTATCAAGAAGGAAGCTCTGATGGAGTAGTAAAAACGTTTCTCGATAATAACAAGGAAAAGCTCCATTTATACCAAAAAAGAAAAACAAGGAAAAGCTCCCTTTTTATCTCGATTTTAGGCTTCGTTCTTCAACAGATTTTTGTTTCATAAAATCTCACATTTTACTCGCGCTAAAATCTCACATTTCACCCAAAAATGTTTAATTATATGTAATGTGTGGAGAATTTATAATTTATAATTATATGTAATTGTACTCGCGCTAAATTTGAAACGGTACCTAGTATCGGCCGGTACCGATACCATACCGTACCAATAGAAAAATTCGGTACTCAAATCGATACAGTTTTCAGAACCTTGGTGGCTACATTTCTGGGTTTCAAGTTTCAACGAAGAAGAAGATAGTATCAGATAGACCAGAGAGACAGAGAAGTGGTTACTAGTGGTAGGTAAAGGCTACAGATAATTTTCTCTCTCTTTTTGTGGGGGTACAGCTGTTCCCTACTTCGGTACATCCCCAGATTCTTCTTTGTTTTGAACGGCCCTGATACTATTGAGCTCAAAGTACACGTACGTGTTCATTACTACGGAGTATTATTAGTACTCCCTGTATTGACTCTTTGTTCGGTTTGGATTTTGAGAAAGAGTTTTTGGGGTAATAAATATAGAGAGATAGAAATAAAATTTTATTGGAAACCATGTTGGGTGGGTTTTGAGACCCAAACCAAACAAGGTGTCCAAGTCTCCCAATTATTATTCATACTTTTTTTTAATGAAATTTTTATAATATATATATATATATATATAGAGTCCGGTTCCGGTCAGGACACCCTTACCTATCTTAGGTCCGGAATTTTCACTTCCCGGTCATTTGGCCTGGATCCGAACCGTTGGATGTTTTCAAAACATGTTTTTAAGGTTCTACGCGGGAAATGGGCAAAAAAAAATACCGGGAAGGGCTTCATCCGAGCATTTTTCGATAAAACTGTCATTTTTACAGTTTTATCGAAAAATGCTCGGATGAAGCCCTTCCCGGTATTTTTTTTTGCCCATTTCCCGCGTAGAACCTTAAAAACATGTTTTGAAAACATCCAACGGTTCGGATCCAGGCCGAATGACCGGGAAGTGAAAATTCCGCACCTAAGGTAGGTCAGGGTGTCCTGACCGGATCCTGGGTGTTTATATATATAGGGGCCGGTTCCGGAGACACAAATTTAGACACAAGTTTAGACACTTCATCTCAGCCTTTGATTTCAATGGTTGAGATTAAAACTTCACAAACACAACTCCTCTCTCCCAAAACATAACCACACCTTAAAATTACTCACCTTCTCCCCCGAAACACTCCCTCACCGTCACCACCAAACCCCAACCCTAGCCACCATCAAGGGCTGAGAAGTGAGAGGGAGTGTACAATTTTAAGTTTTAATCTCGGCCATGGAAATCAAGGGCTGAGATGGAGTGTCTAAATTTGTGTCTCCAGAACCGGCCACATATATATATATATATATGTATATATATATATATATATATATATAAGTGGATTTTCTAGTCCAAACCCTCCCGTTAATAAGAAAAAAGTGATTTTTTTGTGTTGCAAATTATTTTTGGAAAATCCTATCCGTCCAATGTGTTCAGAAGGTGTTTTCAAGGGTCCATGGGGGAAATCTTCAAAAAAAATACCGGGAAGGGCTTGATCCAAGCATTTTTCGCAAAAACTGTAAATATATATTTTTTGCGAAAACCGCTGATCAAGCCCTTCCCGGTATTTTTTTGAAGATTTTCCGCGTGACCCTTGAAAACACCTTCTGAACACATTGGACGGATCGGATCGTCAAAAAAATGCTCGGATCACGGAGGTCCGGACTAGAAGTGGAACCTATATATATATAGGTAAAATTTCTTATCCACACTCCCGGATTTATGGAAAAAATGGGGTTTTTTTGTGTTGCAAATTGTTTTTGGAAAATCCGATCCGTTCAATGTGTTGAAGGTGTTTTCAAGGGTCCACGCGGAAAATCTTCAAAAAAAAATACGGGAAGGGCTTGATCCAAGCGGTTTTCGTAAAAAATGTAAATATATATTTTTTGCGAAAACTGCTTGGATCAAGCCCTTCCCGGTATTTTTTTTTGAAGATTTTCCGCGTGGACCCTTGAAAACACTTTCTGAACACATTGGACGGATTGGATCGTCAAACAAAATTTGGATCACGAGGTGCGGAAATTAAAAGTCCGGATAAGAGACGGACCCTATATATATATATATATAGGATAGCGATCTATTGAGGACTCCCTCAAACAAAAATTCCGTGCGGACCTCACCATTTTTCGACTTTTCGGATCAAATTTTGACGATCCGAACCGCTCAATGTTTTTAAAATGCATTTTCCAAGGTCCAAGCGGAAAATCTTCAAAAACAAATACTCGGAAGGGCTTGATCGGATCAGTTTTTGTTAAAAACGCTATATAAAATTGCATTTTAAATACATTGAGCGGTTCGGATAGTCAAAATTTGATCCGGAATGGTGAGGTCCGCACGAAATTATCCTAAGTGAGTCCTCAATAGATCGCCATCCTATATATATATACATAAGGCTTCTTAGACGGGATCCCGACTTTGAGCAATTTCCGGACCAAACAATCTCAGCCGTTGGAGCAAATCCAACGGCCCAGGCTGACTCACGAATTAAGTTGACCCCCTTTCATTAAACTGGACCCTTTAAGGGTCAAGGGTCACCCAACAAAACCCCAAACTTTAGACAGCCCATTCATTTTCACGACTTCCTCCGGAGAGAAGAGAGAGAGGCGATTTGAGAGAAACACCAACGAGCTCCACTGCGACCACCGCGATCTGAGAGAATAATCCGGCGAACGAAGGAGAAGAAGAAGAAGAAGAAGAAGAAGAAGAAGAAGAAGAAGAAGAAGAAGAAGAAGAAGATCCATACCGCGACACCCCTCCGCGACCACCGCGACCCACGACCTCTGTCCACTCTCTCTCCTCACCCCAAGGTATGAAACACCATCTCTTTCTCTTCTCTCGGTCGTCACAAAGTGTTTCTAAAGTTAGGGTTTCAATGTCTGAAATTTGTCGAGTTAAGCTAGGGTTTGTGACATTGACATTGTCTGAGATGATTTTAGCAAAAACTAGGTTAGGGTTTTCAAAAAATCGTAACCCATTCGTATGAGTGAATGTAATCAGCAAGATTGCTTTAGTCATGTTGATTATTTCACCATTTCGATTTTGAAAGTAATTCTCGATCCCACCATATCTGATTCCAAGAATAGCCCCTCCTGGGATTGACAAAGTGAGTTGGAGTATCCCATTATCCATCACCACCTGCAACCCAAAAATACCCGGAAGGGCTTGATCGGGGCAGTTTTTCACAAAAACGCTAATACCCGATCAAGCCCTTCCGGGTATTTTTTTTTGCCAAATCTTCGCGTTGGACCTTAAAAACACGTTTTAAACACATCTAACGGTTCGGATCGTCGAAATTTGGTCCGGAAAGTGAAGCCCGGACGGTAGGTCCGTAATATATATATATATACAATACACTTCCAGTCCACTCTCCCGGAAAAACAAAAAATCCGGACTTCAAATCTCAGCCGTTGGATTAAATCCAACGGCTCTAATAAGACTTTAACGTTAAAGGGTTCTCGCGGGTCAAGACCACCAACTACGACTTTTTGAATATGGTGGTTTTCCTCCGGATGCAAATTACCTCTTTCCTGGCGACTGCATCGATCGAGGGAAGCAAAGCTTGGAAAAGCAACAACATTTCAGCATTTTTTAACCTCTCCTCAATCTGCTTAGTTCTGATCAGAGCATGGATCGGAACCTCGGCGGACAACACTTTAACAAGCAAACTCGTCTATGGAAACACCAACCCATCAATCGTTGCCATCAATCTCCTTAGCTCTTGTTATGTATTAGATTTGCTATAGATAGAAATTTCTTTGTAACTTGCTATGTACTAACTTGCTTCTTGATATAGATAGAAAACTCGTCTATGTAACTTGCTTCTTATGATAATAAAAGTCAGGTTTTTTATGCTGTTTGTCGATGTTGTTTGTTTCAGACGATTGTGTCGTGTCCGTATCCTGTGTTCTGTGAAAGCTGTAATTCCATTGATTAAAGATAACTGTACTCAAGCTAAGTCTGTGTCTCAATGATATGAACCTGACCATTTAGTCTCTTTTCTGTTTTAGAGCTGCATTTTGTAGATGAACCCTCAGCTATTTCAACAACCCCTTTTCAATCCAACAGACATTAGCATTGATGGAATCGACATTAGCATTTGTAGGAACAGCAAGTTTGATGTCAAGCAATGGAGGTCCAAAACAGGGTGATTGACACAAAAATTAGTGATACTTCTAGCAGTGAACACTATGGTTCAGATTTACGCTCAATTTTCCACTCATAATGTCGATAACTGTTAGAAAGAAAAAAGTAGAATTTTTCCATTCATAATGTCGATAACTGTTAGAAAGAAAAAAGAAGAACAAGCCGCAAACGGGCTGAACTTTTCTGCATAGAACTACAGCCAATTATGCCCATCTGCGTATTGTATTCCAACAAACAATGCAGGAAAATATTTGAACCATGAATCCCAACTAAAATTGGTTAGAAAACACTAATTACCATTCACAAATATGGAGTATAAAACCTTTCCACATGAATCTCTTCTACATTACAAAATTGTCTTTACAACAAGGTTATCTTCTACATATTCATCTGGTGCATGATTGAGCATATTAATGGCCAAAACAGAACATTATCAACCATAGCACTGATCTCCCAAGGGCATTAGAAACACTTCGATTGAGCATATTAATGGCCAATTTGCAATCTGATTCAAAAAAATGCTTGGAACCAATTTAAATCCACTGCCATTCCTCATCACTCATGCTATGTACAGTATCGAAGTTGTTGTAAACTGAACTGAATAAGCCTTAATTTTAGGATCAAACCACCTGCCTTCCCAAACAACAAATTGGATCAAAAGTATGACGCTACAAAACTTAATTTTAGGGCTTAAATACACAACAAAATTCTCAAAGAATTTTGTAATTGGCAAACTAGACCACGTAATATGCAGCTTGTGAATGTTTGGTTCCTTATTAAGAATTTTGTAATTGGCACTTGACAGAGACAGGAGCAATCTAACTAGATCATTGTCAGCCAAGTTTAACAAAATCTATCTTGAGCACATGCTATAACTATTGATGAGTTCAAAAGAACCATAACATTCGACAATATACGAACTACCCAGAAGTGTTCAAAGCCCTTTTTATTTTTTTCTGGTGGAAACATCACTTCGTAGAATGAGAGACCTCATAGTCGAACCATAGAAAATAGAATCACGAAGAAACCTCAACATTTTGTTTCACGAAACCGAAATCCCTAAAACTATGGTTTCTCAGAGTAAATCGAAACACACACACACATAGAGAGACCTGGTTGTTCTCTTCGTCGGTCAGGGTTTCTACTTCTTCGTCGTTTCTCTTCTCTCTGTCTTCTCTGGTTCTTTGATCTGTATCAAAAAGGGAAGAAAAGCAGTAAACAAAACTAGGGTTTTCCAAACCAAATCTAAACACGATTGTGTGTTTTTTGTTTTTCAAATTTTGAAAAAAGTTGGGTTTGGATTCATAGTTAGGGTTTTTAGAAATCAAAAAGTTAGGGTTTCTGGGTTTTTTACAAAAGTGAGAGAGAGAGAGAGACCTGGAGATCTAGGGTTCGTTCGTTCGAGCTTCGTATTCGCGTTCGAGTTTGACCTGAAACTTCAACTTCAAAAAGTTCGGGTTTCGAAAACAAAGAGAAGGAGAGAGGATCGAACGAGGGAGAGAGAGAGAGAGATTCCAGACCTGCCCGTTTGATTTCGATGGAGATCGAGTCGCGTCGTTGTTCAATCGACAAGTTTTTGAGTCGCCTCTCGATCACCTCTCTCTCTCTCTCTCTCTCTCTCTCTCTCTTTCTCTCTCTCTCTCTCTCTCTCTCTCTCTCTCTCTCTGGAAGACGAAAAATGAGGGTTTGGTCCGGATCTCCAGTACTTATAGTGACCCGTTAGAGCAACCCGGGAACATATTACCCGGTCCATATGACCCGCGCGTTGTTTTAAACCCGTTTTTCTCCACAGCCATTGGATTAGATCCAACGGCCAGCAATCGACGTCCGGATTTTGTTCATTTCCGGGAGCCTGGACTGGAAGTTCATTGTATATATATATAGTACCGCTAAATCCGAAATGGTACCTGGTATCGACCGATACTGGTACCGTATCGTACCAAGAAGAAAACCAGTACCCAAGCCGGTACGGAATTGAGACCCTTGATCTAATCCCCAGCTTCTCACCCCCTTCTTCCTTTGGTTGGTTATTACCTATTCCTTACATTGCCTATGTCATTTATCCAATGATCACTCTAAATCCAAACCTAGGTAATAGTCAAGAGAAAAACTTAGGTGTTGTAGACACCCCGACTTTGACCCGGGATACTCACCAAGCATTCCCGATGATGAGAAAAACCACCCGTGAAAACCTTAAGGTTAAGAGAAAAAGCTTGAACTTGACCCAAACAACCTCAAACCATTCCAAACCATTCACAAAAAACCTACACCAATCCAAATGACCAAAATACCCTTTTTAAACCAGAACCAGCCACAAAGCTCAGGGGAAGGTTGAGCGCTCAAGGTCCCCCCTTGAGCGCTCAAGCCCTGTCCAGGCTGTCGGTGGCAGAGTATCTAATGATGAGATTCCAACTGAACCACTGCCACCCAGCCGTTTTTCTGTTGCTCGCATGCAACTGATAGACCCCCAGGTGAGCCTATATTATTCTCTTAGACCCCCCACTTCAAATCAACACACTTCACCCCCCATTTCACTCTATAAAAGAGCTTCCTCTACACCATTTGAAGGGGTTAGACACTCTCTCATCATCTGAGCTATCACTCATTCACTCTCAATCCTACATTTCCAGAAACCTTCAACTCATTTCATCCATTACTCTAAAGCTCAATCCTCTTCATATCATCAAACCCCTTTTGATCATTCAACTACCTCACTAAAATACACCATCATCAACCTTGAATCAACTCAAGCCACTGCACACCTACCATATTCTGTCCAAAAACAACCCACATTGTCTTACAAACCCATCCACAAACCAATCATCCATCAAAACCTCAAGTTCAAGCTTTGATCAAAATCAAAAGGTAGAAATCAATGTGAAAGTTACGGGTTGGTACTCCTGAGGGAGACCAGTGGGTCCATGGAGGTCTTCTATGCCTTTAATGGACTCACAAGGTCTCAAATATGCAAGAAAACAAACTTTGAAAACCCCAGCTTCAAGTAGCTCGAGCGCTCAATGCCAGTACCTTGAGCGCTCAAGCCACTTGAACACCTTCTGTGTTTTTGTGGTTTCTGATCATGTTCCATCTTGTTGGTATCATCCTTGTGGTTGTTTGTTAGTTCAAAACCTTTAAAATCAGTTTATCTCATCTTTGATCATTGATCAATGAATGAACACCTTCTGTGTTTTTGTGGTTTCTGATCATGTTCCATCTTGTTGGTATCATCCTTGTGGTTGTTTGTTAGTTCAAAACCTTTAAAATCAGTTTATCTCATCTTTGATCATTGATCAATGAACTCAACAACCATAAAGATGGTGTATCATCTTCATTAAGTCATGGATGACCCTATTTCATAAGGAAAACAGTGTACCTCACTCTTTCAAACCATGATCAGAAGGTTTTAAGTGTATACTAACATCCAAGAATGATAAAAAATCACAGAAAACCACAGCCCTTGAATGGGGGTTGAGCGCTCAAGGTCCTCACCATGAGCGCTCAAGCCTTGCTCATTTTGGATTTTAAATCTTGTTTATCTTGGGTTCTGCCATTCTTTTTCCAGTTTGTTTAGATGTATGTATTGATGTTTGGCTGTGCCAACCTAATATCAGAATGTGTGTGTTAAGATGTGTGCGTTGATGTTTGGCTAAGCCAACCTAATATCGGAGTGTGTGTGTGTGTGTGTGTTGGTGTGTGTGTGTGTGTAGTGATGTTGGCAAAGCCAACCTGATCTCCTCTCTCACTCCAATCACTCTCATTCTAATCATGCTTATGTGTGGCCTGATGCTCTTTATCCATTTTCATGAACACCTCAAGTTTATTTTATCCATATTTGGAGAGTTTCAATACATTATGCATCATCATATATCATGATTGAACTAATTTGTGGTCCAGAGGGGAGCTGTAGGTTGCAAAAACACTCAAATCCAGAAGATGGCTTGAGCGCTCAAGGTACCCCCTTGAGCGCTCGAACTGCCTTCTGAATTAATCAAATGGTTCTCTCATTTCAACTTGTTTTTGGCATATTGAGTGTTCTGCAAGGTTTTAAAGCATTGATCCTCCATTCTTCATATACTGCTTCCCCATTTTGGTCCATAAATTAGTTCCAAACTCATGATCATGTGATTATGTCATTCTGTCTAGTGAGCTACATGATGTTCTTGAATGAGTAAATGTGGTCAGAACACGTTCCCATCAAACCAGAGTCATCAGGAATAGCAGAAGCATGCTTGAGTGGGAGGGATCTTGAGCGCTCAAGGCCCCCTCCCTGAGCGCTCAAGCCCTTGACAGAGGAATCAGATTGGTTTAGTTTTGTGTTGGCTAGTGGAGTTGTTTCAGCTTATTCTGTTGTTATTTTGTATACCTTGATGTTGTTACTGGCTGTTTGACGCTCTTATTTATTCATATTTGCATGTCATTGTCACTCATGTAGTCCATACCGCACAAGCATACACCGTAATCTATCGTTGTATTTGTTACTACCATTATGTGGCTCCCATCCCCCCATTTCCCGTAATTGCTCAAAGTTGAATCATAAGCATTTCCCACAATCCCACAAAAGTCAAGTAGAGACCGGTCTTCGAACCGGGCGAGGGGGGGGTGCCGTAAAACCCTTCCCCTCTCGTAACTGAGCTCCCGAACCTAAGATAGTATGGTGATAACGGGCCAGTAATCCTTATCCATTGAATGAGGCATGAGTCAATCGATGTTCGGTTCCTCGGGGACAATCCGCTAAAACCCGGGTGGCGACTCCGAAATCGATCCCGGCGAGGGATCCCTCCGGAGGGGTGCGTCCACAGGTGTCTGATGGGTACTATGTGGCTTGGGCCATAAATATTTAGACGGTTCGGATTTTAGAGAGAGAAAGAGGACGGAGAGAGGGGAGAGAGAGAGTGAGAAATCTAGGCCGTTCAAAACACTTTTAGATAACCACAATGCGCTCAGACATTATTTATAACTAGAAGCCCTAAATTAATTACTCTTAGTGACTAGCCAGATTTACAATTGAGATTTACATTAATGATTAATGGGATAATGATCCCTTAAGGGATCCCTTAACCAAAAAACCGTGCGGACCACCCCTTTTTTCACCTTTCCGAGCCAAATTTTGACGATCCGAACCGCTCAATATTTTTAAAATGCATTTTCCAAGGTCCACGCGGGAAATCTTCAAAAAAAAATACCCGGAAGGGCTTGATCCATACACTTACCGAAAACTGTATGGACAGTTTTACCGTTACCGAAAAGTGTATGGATCAAGCCCTTCCGGGTATTGTTTTTTGAAGATTTCCCGCGTGGACCTTGGAAAATGCATTTTAAAAACATTGAGCGGTTCGGATCGTCAAAATTTGGCTCGGAAAGGTGAAAAAAGGGGTGGTCCGCACGGTTTTTTGGTTAAGGGATCCCTTAAGGGATCATTATCCATGATTAATGTATATATAACTTTCGTAAAAACTTACAGGTGATTAGTTTTTTTTACTTAATCAACAAATAATAAAAATGGAGGGATACCGTAAGATATTTTTTTTTAAAGGTGTAGAAGTGTTGACTGCTATCACTGGTTCTCCCTGCTCTGTGCTATTTGTAATTACTAGAAGAAAAACCATATCAAAGTGCATTACAAAAATTAAAAGTCAATTTCGAATTCTAAAATACATTAAACTTTCATTACTAAACATTTTTTCCCTTCAGCATGCTTTTCTAACAGGTCTGTTTTGTGTGTGTGTGTGTGTGTGTGTGTGTGTGTGAGTTTTGTTTTCTTGTTAGGTTTTGAATAAGGTAATAATTCTCAAACCCTTTTTTTATAATTGCAAACTTTTTTTTAGTTTTTTAGTAAAAAAACTTGCACAAAAAAAATGCACTACAAGACAAGAAAATGGTGTGCAATTATACAAAAAGAGGGTATGAAATTCATTTCCCTTTAAATAAAGATTTACAATTGTTATTTTATACTACTAATGTTTTTTCTTACCCAGTTTTGGACTCGGCAAGAACTCCACTTCCCCGCACTACACAATGTTGTGCACATGGTGCACGATAGGAACTCCCCTTCCTAATTGAGCCAATGCAATTGGCAACTAGGGTTGGCCATTTCATCCGCTCCGTCCGAATCCGATCCGATCCCCGATCCGTACGGATCGGCAATATGGAGATCTGTTTGGAGATTGGATAGGATATGGGGATTTTTTTTGAAAATGTTTGGGGATTGGATAAGGGGTGGAGATAGGCATGTCCCTGCCCCGAATCCGCTCTGAATCCGTTCCCCGCTCCGTCCCCGCCCCGCTCTGCCCCATCCCCGAAATATAGGGGTCTATTCATGAATTATGAAACTTTGGGGTCTCACTGAATTTTCTCCAAATATATGGGGTTACACCAAAATTTATGTTCTGTGGTATCTTCCTCTTTATCGTGTTGATTGACTTCTTTTTTGTATCACAGATAAATAGAAATGCGAGTGCGTGGAGATATTCTTGGGGTGAAGTGCAGGCGCCATTTAGAAATTTCCGTTACGCCGTTACCTAATGCTACCTTAGTTGTTGCTATCTTGTTGAAATTTAGTTCAATTTTAATTATGACACTTGTTTTGGGTGATCTGGGACTGTTTTTGTTGGTTCAGAGACTACTTGAAGGTAGTCAGTGTTGTTCTTTGAATACTTATCATTTGCTGCTATCATATTCTGTTTTCTGGGCATATCAACAGTGAGTTGTAGACTTGTAGTCTCTTTTCCTTTGAAACAATTATGTATGCTATCCACTAGACAACCCATGCTGCATTTAATCAATTTTAATTAATGTCATGAATATACATAAGAACTCTTCATAATTTATACTTTTCTGCACTCTTTATGTTGTTCTATAAACACATGAAGTTTTACACGCTCAAGGGTTGCCCTGGGAAAATGATTGGATTTTAGGGAAAATAATTTTTTTATTTTTTTGAACCATGGGAAAATGATTTGTAATTGGGCTTCTATAACTATTTACTTGTTGCTCTAGGGAAAATGATTGGATCCCCGAAATCCCCGTGGGGATCCCCGTTCCCCATTTGGAGCGGGGATGGAGGATAAAAATAAATCCCCGTTGGAGATTGGATAGGGGATGGATATGAGTAAGGGGTTTGGGGATTGGGGGTGGAGATAGTAGTCTCCGGCCCCGATCCGTCCCCATGCCCATCCCTATTGGCAACCAAACAAGGAAGAAGGGGAGAGGAGCTGGGGATTTGACCCAGGCCAAAACGTTGCCGTAAAGAGTCACCGCATCCCTGTCATGCTATCACACAGAAGGGGCGAACTAGGGACCTTGTAGTGCACTTAATGCGATGCACCATACAACGCAGCATCCCAGCCGTCTAAAAGTGTTTTGAACATTCTGGATTTAAAATAAACTCTTCGCTGGAAGAGGTTTTTTTTTTTTTTTTAAATCCAAACATTTGAAAACACTTTTGGACGGTTCAAATATACGTTGCACCAACCCTGTTTCCCACAGTAGGGTGAATATGAAAACGAACTGTTTTTGGTTGTTTCCTATAAGGAGAAGGAGGTCAAGAGTTTGAATATCTCTCTCTACTTGCGTGTGTGTTATTTCTCTTGTATTTTTTGGGTTATTTCTAGGCCCGGCCTTAAGATTTTCGTGGCCCCAGGCGAGAATGTAAAACAAGGTCCTATGTTTTTCCTCAAAGGAAAAAAATTAAAGAACCAACATTAACTTCAAGATGATAGCTTGAACTTAGTTCAATATTTATACCATTAATCGCACAATTGAAACACCTTTTTGAGGTAATTTGAACTAGAAACTTACTGAAACAACCTTTCGAAAGATTAAAGAGGCACAAATCTTTTCTAGCAAAAGAGTCTACCAAGGTTTAAAATAAGTGGTTATTTCCCAAATACGATATATTTCAGTATCTATTTTGACTATTTTAGTCAAGAGATATATAAAATAAAACCAAAACATTAAAAAATTAACTATAAATACGTTTAGTGAAAAAAACTTCTAACCTTTTGTATTGGAAATTTCATGGAAAGAAAAAAGGAAGCAAAGGCTCAGTCAAGAATCGAACACTGGCATGTACTCTAAAAATAGAAAGCTTTTCCACTGGGCCAAATCCCGTCTAATTGAAATAGTGCCACATTAATAATTAATTTATTACTTACCGACATACATATATCTCATTGGGGGCCCTTAAATTGGGCCCAAACCTAGGGGCCTAGACCCAAGCCTACCCCCAGGGCCGGCCTTGGTTATTTCTCTCCTTAACGGGGCTATTAGTGATTGCGGGCTTTATTCCCAGTTTATTGGATTATTTCTCCCCTTAATGAGGTTATCAGTTGGGTTGGGCTTGTAATAATTATGTGGAATTTGTTTATAGTTTGATGTAATCCACACTTGTATTTTACTACCATTTGACAAAAAAAATAAAAAATTGTTTCCCCAAAGTCCCTCGCATTAATACGGCGTCGTTTCTTGTATTGAATAATATTTCCTCAACTCAGACGATGGAAAGTACTTTACCACCTTGTTCAGCTTGGGTTTAAGGTTTGAGGTTTTGGGTTTTGGATTTTGAGTAAAGAGAGAAATGAAAATAATAATAAGAAATTAGGGATAATGATTAGAAAAAGATAAAGAGAGAAATGAGAATAATAATTAAAAATAGAATTAATGATGGGAAATAAATAATAATAATGATTGAGTATTAATTTAGAAACCGGATCTTGAGACCAAACCGAACAAGCCTACATCATCCAAAGCTAATGCTTAGCCTACTTCACTAACCAGTACCCAATCAGAATCATATTGCTGAGCTTTCTATAACATACAGCAGCAAAGCAGTCCAAGTTACACACCCAGGGGTTGCCCTAGTGGTTAGGGCGAGTGTCTGACTTTTAGGGGTAGTCCATTTGGTCAGGTGTTCGATTCCCCATAGGGTGAGTACCTGCGCTAAGCGGGGGGCCGTGACTGGTGTGGGTTGCGCCAGCTCCCTCCGAGGGTTTGGGTCGTGCAGTGGGTCCAATTAGTGGGCTATTGTAGGACTGTTCCTCGGTTATCAAAACAAAAAAAGAAGCAGTCCAAGTTTTTGGGGAATCATATCTAAGTTTACGTACAAAATTTAGCTTGGTGAAGTGATGGAGTACGAATTATCGATCAAGTGTTTGATTAGTGGAAGCGAACTTGAAAGCATAGCTTCCACGGATTCTTCTTAATTAAATTTAATGGGGTCATCTCAAAGGTTCTAGTCCAAATTTGCCGACCAAAAGATTCTTTGATTTTTTCTCTTGCTACAGGGAATCTTGTTGAATCTCTTTGTTTTTTGTTCGGTTTTAGAGTATCCTCATTTGGCTCTCCACTTTAACTTTTGGGTTAAAGTGGAGAGCCAAACCCACCAAAATCAGTCTCTCTACTTTTCCTCACCAAATTATTTTTGCTACAGTGTCCGCACAAAATTTGGTGCGGCACTGTTCACGCACCAATTTTCTTCCGGTTTGATTTCTCGGGTGTTGCGTCAGAGAGAGGGGAAGGGGAACGCGGGGGGGGGAGGTCATGACACGTGGAGGGGAGCACAACCTTTTCCAGAAAACTGTACTGAAAGTTTGATTTTATAGGGAGAGACTTTTTTTTTTAAAGATTTAAGGGGAATAGTTTAATATAGTAAAGTTAAAATAGAGAGTTTGATTTTGTGAGTTTTTGATAAAGTGACTTGCTAATTTATAAAGGTGTTTTTGAAGTTAAATTTTGTGAAAATTTTGGTGCTCCAGATAAGGATGCTCTTAGAGAGTGGAGTAGTTATGTATTTTAGTCCCCTGGTTTTGAGATATTATAGGGATTTAGTAACCATAAGAGCATCTCCAACCCATTCGTTTTCCTTCAACATGAAGAATGGAAGTGACATATCAAGAGGAGATTTTGTAATTTATGCCCTCTTTTGTTTAAAAAAAAAATGTACTGTTTGGAGGGACCCATCCTCCTTTTTGGAGAATTGGTTCTTCAAATCTATTTTTGAAGAACCAAAATAGAATTTGAAGAATGGATGTGAAAAAAAGGCCGATGAGTCCCTCCAAAAAATACAAAATCTCTCCTTTATATGTCAATTCGGTTCTTCGTTAGCTTCCATCAGAATGTATGTATATGTTGATTTCTGATGATGTGGTTGCAAATTGAAAATGAAAAGGGATTCCTCTATTGGTCGTTTTAAAATGACTGGCTCATGATCAGTTAGCTACTAATGGAAAGTTGAAGGAAAAAAGTTCCCAACACATGGTAGTATGGTACTACGGTGGGGATCGGGCCAGATTTATGGTAGATCACGAAAAAATGTAGGCCTATGTACTAAAGTCTATAAAATGAATGGTTATGATTAGCCGAAGGGACCCTTTTGTAGTGACAAAGTAGGCCAAACTTTTAATTCATAGTCTTGTGAGCATGTGGCTTGTTTTGCAGGCACAGCGAATTAACAAAGAGCTAAGCATGCATGCGTTGAAATTTGCACCAATTAAGATCAACCTTCTCCATAAAACTATGGGTACAATATTGTAGTGTATACTAAATGTACACCGCTTTCATGTCATGACCCATTGCAGGATTTCATACAAATGATCGAAGCAGCTCAATATTCTTAAAATATTTTTCAGGGGCCGCAATATAAATTAGTTCATTTTAACATCAGTAAGGACTCAATCGCTACTACGCCCAATTTACTGACAGGAAATTGGGCAAATAATCTATCGAGGCCTTACCGATATTACAATGAGCTAATTATTTACAGTAACCCTTAAAAAAGTGTTTAAAGAATACTAAGCGGCTCCGATCATTTATATGAAATCTTAAAATAAATCTCACAGAAGCAATGTATATTTAGTGTACGCTAAAATGTTGTACCTAGCAGGACTCTGCCTACTGTGGCTACAGCTTTGGTAAAGGTTGCGTGCTTCTATCCAACGTTCCAACTTCTTCCTCGGCTTGCCAAAGATTTCAGACATTGACACTTTATTTATTATATTTATATGGAAAATTCTAAAATTCACCCAATGAGCTGATTATAAGGTTTAAAAAGTATATGAGAATATGTGAAAAGTGTATAGGAATGTGTAAAAGTGTATGAGAAAGTAAAAAAAGTACATTGGAATATATATATTTTTTGTTTTTTTGTTGTCTTATTGTCAGCCCAGTGGGCTGACAATAGAAAAACCCTATTTATATATATACCCTCCCCTTTCTTCTTAAATACTAATAAACTAGTCCTTCACTAATTTATGACCCATTGACCATATTCGAATTGCTTGCTCAATTGGAAAAGAATGGCCCACTTGAAGTTTACTTTCCGTGTTTATCTATCCCAACCTCCAATAATTTCATTTCCATGGCCATGAAATTTCATTAAAAATGCTCTTTTAATTTATCATCAAATTTTGGTACTTTTTAATCGCAAATCTTTTGGTATTTTTAATCGTAAATCTTTCGGTTATAGTAGTGGTACGCTACATAACAAGCGGTGTACATGTATGTTTATGATGCATATATATTTACTATCAATAGTAATTTATAATTGTCTTAATATTTTATATGATATGAAGTGAGTCTCTATAGTATGTAATATTCCACGCAGTACAAAATAAGAAAAAATATATATTAAATCAAGTACCCTATTCTTCCCCAATTTGGGTTTTATTCACATCTCGAATGAATTCAAGGACATATTAGAAGAAATTCTGACCGCCAGTTGGAATGGTTTCTATTTGAATTTACCTTGAATTTAACGTTCAGAAGAAAGGTATAGTGTTTGTCGCGCTCAGGGTTTGTTTCGAATCGCGGGTTGCTCCCTATAATTCCCATCCAAACGGGATTTAAGTCCGTCAGGACGGTCGGACACGGACAGTACGCGTTATGTTGCGGGCTGCGCATATTGAGGCCTTTTTGGACCTAATTTGTTGTACTCTCTTATAAATAGCAACTCTAGGGGCTGTTAGGGTTTAGACTTCATAAGTGAATCCCTTCGAGAGAGCTCCCATAGGGTTCTTGGTAGAAAACTAGGGTTTTGTCCATTGTTGGTCTTTTCAATGGATTAGATATTAGGGAGTTCTGTGTGTGTTTCTCGATCGTTTCTGTGAGACATTTGATACTCTATTGGGGTTCCGCCGCCTAGAGTTTGATTATCCCTATTAGGTTCCGCCGCCTAGAGTTTGATTATCCTTATTAGGTTCCGCTAGAGATTTGTCCCTAGATATTAGTTGGATGCTTCAAATTGAGTTACGAGTATAGCCGGCTCGTTGTATTCTCTCGGTTTATAGTGAATCCTCTTAATCTTTCTCCGTAGACAAGGTACCTTCTTGTTTCATGCTTAAAGGAAACTACATAAATCTTGTGTTTCGTGTTTGCTTGTTGATTTGTTTAGATTCTGAACTTTGGGTGTTTCGGCCCAACAGTTTCATTTTTTGGGATGCCTCTAATAAACAACGAATGGCAAGTGTTTTTCATTGTGGGGATCTTATTTCAATGGGAACCTGCTTCTTAAGCTTATGAATTAATTAAAATATCCTCAATGAACGAATTATAGACACTGTCATCTTTCCATTACTTTGAATTTCAAGGGTAAGTACTCACGTCAGTTTTTCCCAACCAAGTTTTCTTTACTGGATTGCACTTTTTTTCTTTTTGTCTGTGCGAGCAAAGATATTAATCAACTTCTCAGAACTATGCAAATATAAGAAAATGTTAAAAATTTGCGTTCTTAGTTTTCATTAATAGCAGGTGCGAATTTTTGGCTCATTCTGTCACATAAGTAGATAGACGATTGTCGATTTGGGGTATCAGTAAAACACACATGCATAGAAATCACACGTGCTTTAGAGTCGTTTTCCATACATGAAGGGTTATCCATCAATAATGAAAACCTCAGGGGGTGTCATTGAAATTTACCCAAAATTTTAAAAGCTTTTGTACCTTTTACCTCATATACTATCTCAAACTGCAATTTTTTTTTCCAAGCCTTCAAATTTAAATGATGAGTAGAATCCTTCAACTATCGAATCCTATTAGGAAAAAATGTGTTTTGGTATTTGAAGAATATATTGCAATACACAATTAAGACAAAGTCTCTACAATTTGGAAAGACATCATGCAGATTCAGGATATTAAGCCTCATCTTTTCTCTAAATTTTCTGAAAACATCAAGATCTCAATTGGGGATGGCAAAAAAATAATTTTTTGGACTGATCAATGGGTGGATGGAAAGAGCTTGAGCATCTTATTCCCAAATCTATTTAGAACCATAGTAAACAAAGGGGAAACTTTGGCTGAGGTATTTCAAAGGAAGGAAGAGCAATTCAGTTGGAATTTCCACTTCATAAGGAATCTTTTCAGCAGGGAAGTGGAAGATTTGGAAGGTATGATTGCACTATTAGAGGGCTTGCATATTGTTAGTCAATCTAAACCTGATAATTTGATCTGGAATGCATGCAACTCCAAATCCTATTCAGTCTCATCCATGTATAATCTTTCCCTTGTTCCTACATCCCATGTGGATTTGAGAGAGAGAAAAACTTTTCAGTGGATTTGGAAAAATGTAGCACCTTATAGAGTCCAATGTTTTGTGTGGATGGTCAAATTGGGTAAACTGAAAACTGGTGAATTTTTGTTGAGAATTGGGGTCCTCCATCAAAATCACGCTTTGTGGAAGTTTTGTGGGGAGGTCATTGAAACTCTGGATCATTCTCTTCTCTTATGCCCTATTGTGTGGAACTTATGGGTTGAAATTTTGGTATGGTGGGGAATCGAATGGGTTACACCTTGTTCAATGGATAACTTGCTCCTGGTTAGACTCAAAACACAAACCTAGAATTAATCTGATCTGGAGCTGTATACCCTTTGCTACCCTATGGTCTCTGTGGAAGGTGAGAAATGAAATAGTTTTTCAAGGCAAATCTTTTGATAAGGTGGAATTAGCTGAGCTTATTAAACTCAGAGTTGCTCTTTGGGTGAGAACAAAGTGGGAGCTTGCTGACTATTCTGTTAATGATTACATGTACAGACTGAATAGCATTATAAAAGTATTATAACTCTTTGCTATGGGGTGAGGGTTGGAGTTGGGGCTAGGGTTGGGGTGGGGGTTGAGGTTGGGGTTGGGATTTTGGTTTTGGTCTTGAGTAATCTTGTTTCCTTTTGCTTCTCTTTGTTTTGGGGCTGGTTTTAGGGTTGGGGTTTTGTCTTGTGTCCTTTCCTTGTTTCCTTTCGCTATTCTTGTTTTGGGAGGGGTGGGGGTTTGCTCTTTTCTTTTTTGGTGTCTTGTTTTTTTTTTCCTTGGTCTTGCGTCCTTTTCTCAGGTTTTGTGTCGTGTCTGCCCTTGTGTCTGGTATTCTGCCTTGCTATGATCTCCCTTGTGCTGTTTCTCACACATATGAGATTTTCTCATTTGTGTGATGGATCCTTTTAATGCTGCTCGTGTGATGGATCTTTATACTGCTGCTCTCCATCGTGCTGATTTCAATATTGGCATATCTTCTGCCGCTATGTTTCTCTGCTGTCTCTAGAGTATTAGTATTGGTTGCACCTATTTATTCTGCCCTTTTACCATATGTTCCTGCTGAAATCTGTTGCACTTGTTTTATCATGGCGTGGTATTGAGATTTGCTGCACTTGTTCTTATCATGCTGCACTTGTTTCTGCTGAGAGTTGCTGCTACTGAGATCTGCTGCATACTGCTCTTAATTTCACTTCTGATATTTACTTGTGAGTGTTGCTGCTCTTTACCTTGGCCTTGGGGTATTTCTACTTCACTGCTGAATGTGGAGTCTGTGGAGTCTGTGGAGTCCGTGGAGTTTTGTTTCCATTTTCTGCTGCTGAACTCTTAGCCAAGGTGACCAGTGTTCCGGGTCTGGATGCGTCCAAGCTTTCTATTTTGCTGCCATAGCTCATAGTATACATAGCTCTCATTTGCTATGTATTTTGTCTATGCTTTTTCCAGGAGCTGAGCTATACTATGAGAGTTATTTTCGTTACTGTTCTTTATTTCCAAAGTGCATTTGTATCCCTTTTGGGCGTTGTATTTCGACTTTGGTTGACCTTTCGTTAACCTTTGGTTATTTCCCCTCGGATCCTTGGTGTGCATATGATTGTCGCGGAGAGGGGTGCCAACATAGTTGGTATGTCTCTTTCGCGTTGTGATGCCTTTTCCCTTGGATCCCATTGATCTTTGTAATTCGTTTTCGAAGATTAATGGATATCTTTTTTGCCGTTCAAAAAAAAAAGATATCATCAACACCAATACACAAAAATTCAAATATAATACATTGAAATTCGAAAAGTCAGCTGGAGTGCACTACACGAACTCTGTCCTCAAATTATAAGGTAAGATAATAAAGTACACGTTAAATGGTAAATGTTGTAGCACATCCTTCAAATCATACTAGTGTCCACCCTGAATTTGTTAAGTTCTCATTATGATGATTGATAATTGTCAACAGACCCTCTAATCCACAAGTCCATTCGAAGTAGGGTTGGGCATTTCATCCGCCCCGTCCGAATCCGATCCGATCCCCGATCCGAACGGATCGCAATATGGAGATCTGTTTGGAGATTGGATAGGATATGGGGATTTTTTTTGAAAATGTTTGGGGATTGGATAAGGGGTGGAGATAGGTATGTCCCCGCCCCGAATCTGCTCCGAATCCGTTCCCCGCTCCATCCCCACCCCGTCCCCGATCTGCCCCGTCCCCGAATCCCCGAAATATAGGGGTTTATTTATGAATTATGAAACTTTGGGGTCTCACTGAATTTTCTTCAAATATATGGCTTTAGCAAGTGGAATGAGTTTTAGCGTGACATGTATTTCCCAATCATTAGAAACATGTTTTTCTAATGATTTTTGGTTTTTTTCTTCGCTTAGGTATATATTTTCCTGTGACTGGAACCTAATTAATTCCATAAAGTAAAAGCCAATTGAAACAAGTCAAAGTACATATCAATAGATGTGGCCCATTTAGTTTCCATCTTCGCGAACATCTCATTTTAAAAAAATTGGAGGGTTTTGAGAATGTAAACATAATGGAAAACATGGTCTTCTAATGATGTTTTCCAACTGGTGGGAGTTCGGAATTCACAATGTTATATGTTGGGCTGCTTGTTATTTTGTTCGGAATTCACACTTGATTTTAGGGAAAATGATTTGTAATTGGGCTTCTATAACTATTTACTTGTTACTCTAGGGAAAATGATTGGATCCCCGAAATCCCAGTGGAGATCCCCGTTCCCCGTTTGGAGCGGGGATGGAGGATAAAAATAAATCCCCGTTGGAGATTGGATAGGGGATGGATATGAGTAAGGGGTTTGGGGATTGGGGGTGGAGATAGTAGTCTCCGGCCCCGATCCGTCCCCATGCCCATCCCTAATTCGAAGGGCATCTCTAATGCACTACCTAAAAGAGTTCCCTAAAATGTCCTAACTAGTTACCTAAGAAAAATTCAAAAAATGGTCTCTAATGCACAAAAATTGACTCCCGAAAATCCTAGGTGGCACTACTCACTACCTAAAGTGTCCTAAGTGACTACCTAAATTTGGGAAGAGATTTAAGGAGAGAGAAAGAGGAGAGAGAGAGAGAGAGAGAGAGAGAGAGGGAAGGAGGAGAGAAAGGAAAGACTTAAGTTAAAGTTAATGAACATTTTTTGGGTTCTCAGTATCTCAATTTCTATGCTCGTGTTTGTAAACTTCTACAACAATAGACATGCGTTATACTAACACTTAGTAATGAAGGTTGAATTTTGCACTCTATAATCATAATTTTTTTTTTTTTTTACCATGCACATAGGAGGTATCCCTACGCCCAAACAAGATGGGACTAATTCACTTGAGGCCGGCCACATGCAACCAACACCCACGAAAAGCAGTTAGAAGCAACACTGTCGGGCCGCTTTTATGTTACAATGCAAGTACAACAATGCAAGATGATTTTATGTTACAATGCAAGATGATTTTACCATTTCTACGTAGAACTTTTGTCCACGCTACTGCTTACAACCACTCATGCAATCAAATTGATTTTGTTGCACTACTTGTGGAGGTCTAAATCAGAACATTTTGCAAGGCACCTAGCCGTAGATGTTGATGTCTCTCTCTAGTAATCACTGATCAGTAGCCCCGGAGCACAGCCACGTCCACGTGGTGTTCCTTATCATTTCAACATCACATATTTACGTAGGGTTCACACTTCATTCTGGGGCCTACAAGAATTTGTGGGGTTGGAGTGATTCAAAGTACCGCGTGGCGGTGCTCCAGGATCACTAAATAATTAGAAATCTCTCTCCCACAAACGCTACTGAGGAGAGAAAGGAAAGACTTAATTTAAAGTTAAGGAGGAGAGAAAGGAAAGACTTAAGTTAAAGTTAATGAACATTTTTTGGGTTCTCAGTATCTCAATTTCTATGCTCGTGTTTGTAAACTTCTACAACAATAGACATGCGTTATACTAACACTTAGTAATGAAGGTTGAATTTTGCACTCTATAATCATAATTTTTTTTTTTTTTTTTACCATGCACATAGGAGGTATCCCTACGCCCAAACAAGATGGGACTAATTCACTTGAGGCCGGCCACATGCAACCAACACCCACGAAAAGCAGTTAGAAGCAACACTGTCGGGCCGCTTTTATGTTACAATGCAAGTTGATTTTATGTTGCAATGCAAGATGAGTTTACCTTTTCTACGTAGAACTTTTGTCCACGCTACTGCTTACAACCACTCATGCAATCAAATTGATTTTGTTGCACTACTTGTGGAGGTCTAAATCAGAACATTTTGCAAGGCACCTAGACGTAGAAGTTGATGTCTCTCTCTAGTAATCACTCAGTGCCCCCGGAGCACAGCCACGTGGTGTTTCTTCTCACTTCAACATCACACATTTACGTAAGGTTCATACATTTCATTGTGGGACCTACAAGAATTTGTGGGGTTGGAGTGATTCAGAGTACCGCGTGGCGGTGCTCCAGGATCACTGAATAATTACAAATCTCTCTCCCACAAACGCTATTAGAGAAGGAGTGTTTTTTAGTTAAGAATCTTGGCCTATAAAACCCCAGCTAGCCATGCAACGTCCCTCATCAACTTCCTCAGTATTCCTAGCTAAGGTACAACATAGTACCATGGCTTCTACCCTGTCCATGTTCTTTGCCTTTGCAATTTTATTAGCCCCTCAATTAGCTTTCTCTCGCCTTATCAATGAGGAATATTCCATGCTAGAAAGGCACCAGCAATGGATGTCACGCCATGGACGGGTTTACAAAGACGAAGAAGAGAAGGGCGTGCGGTTTAAGATATTCAAGGACAACGTGGATCGTATTGACGCGTTTAACTCCGGCGTGGAGAAAGGATACAAGGTGAGCGTGAACCAATTTGCTGACCTGACCGACGAGGAGTTTCGGGCTTCTCATACCGGTTACAAGAGGCAGCAACCTAACGAAGCGATGTCTGTCCCGGAACCAAAAAAATTTCGGTATGCAAATGTAACTGTCGTGCAGCCTGTGATGGACTGGCGGGAGAAAGATGCAGTTACTCCTGTCAAGGACCAAGGCTCATGCGGTAAGCATTCGTATATATGTTGATAAAAATAAATTAAAAATCGGATGCTCTTGTCTAAGCATTAAAAATCCTTCTTGTTTTTAAAAATGTCCCTGCAATCTCCATATGCGTAGAAAACATTTTTAATGAATAAAAGCACGGCCGGCTCATGGCAAGCCGACGAAGCCACCGCTTCAGGCTCCCAAAGAAATATAAACAAAAATGGGCTCCCAGACATGTAAGCCACATATATATATTGTAATAGTTGTTTATTTTTTGATCCATTTCAGGCCTCAAAAACTAATGAGCCGGCACTGAATAAGAGCCACAAAAATAAAATAAAATATTCCTTCTACTTAAAAAGCCCAAAATGACACATGCTAAACACGTCTTAAAGTTACGTTACTTATTAAACAAAGATGAAGTTTTGATAAGATAAACCCGTAATAGATTTCGTATAAGGAAACACGAGATTATTGAGTCGGCCTTGAGGGCCAAGTAATTCTTTCTATTTAGGAGTATAATAATTAACGGCCCACAAAATTTTCACCACGTCAATTTTTCGTAGATTATTGATTTGCCTCAACAAGATGAAACAGAAAAAGTTAAAAAAATATGAATCAAACTAATTAATTTTTTTTTGGATAAAGTAAAAAATATTCTGCGTTATGGATAGTTTTTGTCGTCAGTAAATTTTTTTAAGATTTCGTTCAAAAAAAATTAATTTTTAGATTTATCTTGTCGAGACAAACTAACAATCCGCAAGAAATTAACGCTAAACTAACAAAGGCGAAAAGGGAAAGAGCTGATTGATGGCGAGGGTGAACAAATTTTTTTCCAATATGGAAAAATTGAGTCAGCCTTGAGGGCCAAGTAATTCTTTCTATTTAGGAGTATAATAATTAGTGGCCCACAAAATTTTCACCACGTCAATTTTTCGTAGATTATTGATTTGCCTCGACAAGATGAAACATAAAAGTAAAATATATATATATATATATGAATCAAACTAATTAATTTTTTTTTGGATAAAGACAAACATTCCGCGTTATGGATAGTTTTTGTCGTCAGTAAATTTTTTTAAGATTTCATTAAAAAAATTTTCTTTTTTAGATTTCTCTCGTCAAGACAAACTAACAATCCGCAAGAAATTAACGCTAAACTAACAAAGGCAAAAAAAATTTGAATAATGACAAAAAAAAATAGCCAACATGGCCCTTATAAGTTTTGTCGCAATCTTCTACACAGGAAGTTGTTGGGCGTTTTCAGCAGTGGCAGCTATAGAAGGCATTAACCAGCTCAAAACCGGTAAGCTCGTATCCTTATCCGAGCAAGAGCTGATTGATTGCGATGTTAGAGGAGAGGATTATGGTTGTAGCGGAGGGTTGATGGACAACGCCTTCAAGTTCATCGTGCAAAACAAAGGTCTCACGACAGAAGCCAATTACCGTTACGCGGAACAAGACGGGACTTGCCAAACCAAGAAATTATTGGCCCCTGCAGTCAAGATAGCCGGATACGAAGACGTGCCGAAAAACAACGAGAAGGCTTTGCTGCAAGCCGTGGCGAATCAACCCGTTTCGGTTGCCATTGATGCCAGCGGATCCGACTTCCGATTCTACTCCGGCGGTGTCTTCCGTGGAACGTGCGGAACGATGCTCGACCATGCTGTGACCGCGGTTGGATACGGGACTACGAGTGATGGGACCAAGTATTGGTTGCTTAAGAATCAGTGGGGCTCTGGATGGGGTGAGAATGGGTATATGAAGATGGCAAGAGATGTGGCTTCCAAGGAAGGTTTGTGTGGGATTGCTATGGAGGCTTCTTACCCAATTATGTGAAGAGCACTGCTACATACACAAAAAATATACCTAGAAAGTACCCGAAAAACTACAATCAGTGGCCCAGATTCACTCTTAAATGAATCTGACCCATTGATTGCACTTTTCTGGGTATTTTCTGGATAAATTTTCTGTGCACTTAGCATTTTCTTTATGTGAAATACTTAAAAGACTACTATACTTTCAAAAATTCAAATGTGTATAATCTTAGCGAAGTGTGGATATGTGAATAATTGGGAACGGAACCTATAGTGGGCAATTACGGTTGTCCGTTCGATAATCATGAACGGTCTGGACTAGCCCGGATTATAGTATAGCAGCTATAGCTAGTGCATAGGTCCCATGTTGCACATATATGTCACTATTTGTATAGCGCAAGAAGGGATTGTATTATTTGATTGGTGGAAGTGTGGCATACCTTCTTGCAATAGCCACATATGATATTGTGGAATATTGTGCTTTCAAAGCCTTGGCCAATTATTTATTAAATAGGATTTCTATATCATATATTAATATTGGTCATTATTTTATTTTTATGCTTACATGACATAATATAATTCATGAGTCCGGTTCTATCCGGGACTCAATTTTTTTTTGATTGATGCAATCATTTTCAATGTAATCACGCGGAAAATCTTCAAAAAAATACCGGGAAGGGCTTGATCAAGCAGTTTTCGCAAAAACTTTATATTTACACATTTGCGAAAAACTACTTGGATCAAGCCCTTCCCGGTATTTTTTTGAAGATTTCACACGTCCTTGGAAAACACCTTTTGAAGACATTGACAAAAACAATTTTTAAAAGCATTTTCAAACGATCCTTGACAGATCGCAGGTGTATAATTCATATGCAATTTCTTATTGATGCAATCATTTTCAAACGAGCCAATCATGATCATGCGACTAAGTCGTGACAAAATACGATAAAGCTAATCACACGTACATTTTTGTAGATCGTAAATAGCAGTCGGACTATGTTAGTTTGCGATCACAAGACAAAACCTCGTCTACTAGCTAGGCCAGTGAGTTTCATGACCTGTGAGACCAGAAAAAATAACACCAAAATTGAAGAGAGATTTGTTAAATCCAATCATGACCATAAACAAAGTCGTGAAAAAATTACGGTAAATCTGATGATACGTATTTTTTGTACGCAGACAACTTCTTGTCCAAGGGACCAAGCTGCACTAGGTGCTGCCAATAAGTTTCATGAAATCTGAGACCAGAAAAAACCATACCAAAAAGAAGAGAAATATCAACTAAATCCAATCATGACGATAAACTGAACCCTAACCAAATTCAGTAAACCGGTTCACATATATTTTTTGTATATTGTAAACAGCAGTCATACTAGGAGTATATGTTAGTTTGTGACAAAATGTTTCTCCGTTTTTGGACAAACTAATGACGCGGGTGTGTCACAACTTGTCGACATCCAACGAGTAAAGAGGCGTGAGCGTCTCGATCCTGACTTCAAATGTAGAGCGGTAGTGTTTGACCAAAAAGGCGAAGCCGAATGTTGGTTCGTGGTTTGCCTACAAGCGAGGACTTAAAATTTCTGTGAGAAGAAGAAAATAAACGTAGAGAACAAGAAGCAAAAGAAGAATTTTTTTTTATATCGAAATAATAAAGTTGATGATACAAGTGAATATAAACGAAAGCTAGGCTGGCTAGACTAACGTATACCAGTAAAGAAAAGATAAAACTCAACGGGTTGAGTGAGTACTTCGTAGGAAAGTAAAAATACAGTGTGGTCGGAGCTGAAAGAAAAAAATTTGGGTAAGTGCTGGACTTTGTGGTTGAGGAACCCAATTTTTGCCTTCTTTTCTTATCTTTATGGGCAAAGTTTCACTTCAAAAGACCCTGAAATGTAGCTTCCCCCCACTCCAAGCAAATGCCAAGTGTCCCACTACTGTCCATCCTCTCAAATGGCGGTTTCCAGCGGTTCATATTTATTTTTTAGTTGGAGCCGAAAGCCAACTACGTGTAGGGATGACCATCTCGGCCGATCCGCCCCAATCCAATCCGTCTCCTCTCTGAATGAGTAGGGTGTATCACACAAATTTCGAGTCTGCGAAAAAGACAGAAAGATGTTGACCAAAGTTGAATTTATTGATGTATGAAAAATTAGGGTTTACAATCTCTGTAACAATTTCTAATGAAAGAAAAGAATCCTCTGATTCTTCTCTTCAAGAGTTTGATTCGAGGGCTTGGTGCTTGTTCTCGAATTGACTGGCGAGATCTTCTTTGGTCTTTGCGAAGATGACGGCGAATTTGACGGACTTTGACTTGAGGGCTTTGAAGCTTCTTCTCAAGTTGATTTGCTTGATCTTATTTAGTTTTGTTGAAAAAGATTACGAATTTGTGACCGTTGAATTGAGGGCTGTAGAGCTTCTTCTCAAATCGGTCTTTGAGATCTTCTTGAAGGAGATGCAGATTTGCAAATGTTGATTTGAGGCCTTTGGAACTTCGTCTCAAATCGGAATTTGAGATCTTCTTCAATTTGGTAGAAGGAGATTGTTGACTTGTGAATTTGGCTTGAGTGATCTTCAGAGCTTTGAAGCTTTGATCTGAAGAAGCGTCTTGCGTGATGTGGATTTGAAGAATTCTGAAGGGTTTTAGAGGCTTGATCTTCAGAGCTTTGGAGCTTGTGGGTTGGATAGAGGCTTGAATGTCCTTCGGAGCTTTGAAGCTTTGATCGAAGAACCGTCTTGTTTGATGTGGACTCGGAGAATTCTGAAGTGCTTTAGAGGCTTGATCTTCAGAGCTCTTGAGCTTGAATGCTTGAAGACTTGAAGAAATTCTGAAGGGCTTGGAAGCTTGATCTTAAGAGCTGTTGAAGCTTCAATGTCTTGATTGTGTTGATGACTTCAATGTCTAGATGGAATCTTCAATGTCTTGATTACTTCAAGAAGTTCGAAGGGCTTTGAGGCTTGATCTTCAGAGCTCTTGAGCTTGAATGCTTGAAGACTTGAAGAAATTCTGAAGGGCTTTAAAGCTTGATCTTCAGAATTGTTGAAGCTTCAATGTCTAGATGTCCAAAAATATGAGAGAGAGCACATTTATTTATAGGGATGGGAGATGGAAAGTTCTGGCAAGACTGCAATTCTTTCAATACTCATCTTTCTAAATTATTTCCTTATTCGATTTTAAGGAAAATATTTAGAATTTAATAAATATCTTTCTTTTTATTTATTTTGGGAAAGATAATTATATATAATGAAATACATAATTTATTTCACCAAGTGGCATAATTTAATTGGCCAAACTTGATAAATAAATTACTGCATCATTTTGACACGTGGCTCCATTTAATTGGTCCTCACACATATCTCTGACTTTTGACTTGTAAACACGTGGCATCATTTGATTCGCCATTTATCGTGCTTAGTATTTTGACCTACGGACACTTGGCAGCATTTAATTGGCTTGTCCGTAAAACTTTGACTTTGACTTGTGACACTTGGCAACATTTAATTAGCCAATTTATGTGCCCTAGCAACACGTGGCAGCTTGTGATAGGCTAGAAATTTTACGTGTCTACATAGGGTATTTAGGAAATTTGTCGAAGATCGGGTAGGATAAGAAAAAAATTTTAAAAATTCAGGGATCGGGTAGGGGATGGTATAGTCAGTCCCCGCCCCACAACCATCCAAAATGTGTACACCTTTACGATCATCACCATACAGAGCCAACCATCCGAAACGCGTACACTTGATTAGCCTTACTTATCTTCTCGAGCGTCAAAGCTTGTCAATTTCCATAACTTGCATGCTCGTCGGATGTGTCCATCATCATAGCTTTGTTTCATGGCATATCTACTTGTATCTACATTTGCCCAACCAACTACGCTGGTCTGATCCCTACAATGGGGTAGTTCGGAAGAGCGCGACCTAATGCACTGAATGCTTGCATGTTTGCTTGCATTTTGTTTTGGCTTAAAGGTTCTGGAAAGCCTGAATTGGGCTGTCTCAATCTTTGACGTCACTCGTATCAAACAATGGTATTCGAGTTTTGTCAAAGAGTGACAACTGTAGACACCCCAATTTGAACCCTCCAAATGCCCTTAAGCAGTGGCCAGGTGGCTCCCCAATGATGAAATGAATTAAACATGCCTCATAAACTTTTAACAATGCTCTTGGACTCAAAACCCAAAGAAAAGCCTTTTCAAAACAAACCTTCTGGGTATTTTTTTTGGACGAATTCCCGCGGTGGACCGTAAAAACACATTTTAAACACATCTAACGGTTCGGATTGTCAAAATTCAGTTCGGAAAGTGGAAAAATTGTTTGGTCCTAACTTTATTTAAAATGAGGGATCCCTGATAAGAAGTGGAACCTATATATATATAGGTTCCACTACTTATCCGGACTTTTGATTTCCGGACTTTTGATCCCAAAATTTTTTTGACTATCCGATCCGTCCAATGTGTTCAGAATGTGTTTTCAAGGGTCCTAGCGGAAAATCTTCAAAAAAAAATACCGGGAAGGGCTTGATCCAAGCAGTTTTCCCAAAAAATATATATTTACATTTTTTGCGAAAACTGCTTGGATCAAGCCCTTCCCGGTATTTTTTTTTTGAAGATTTCCCGCGTGGACCCTTGAAAACACCTTCTGAACACATTGGACGGATACGGAAAACTTCACATCCACACCTCCCGGAAATAAGAAAAAAATGGGTTTTTTTGTGTTGCAAATTTTTTTTGGAAAATCCGATCCGTCCAAATATACATTTTTTGCGAAAACTGCTTGGATCAAGCCCTTCCCGGTATTTTTTTTTAAAATGTCTCGCGTGGACCTTTGAAAACACCTTCTGAACACATTGGACGGATCGGATCGTCAAAAAAAAATTTGGATCATGAGGTCCGGAAATTAAAAGTCCGGATGTGAAGCAAACCCTATATATATATATACCGTGAGGTTCTAATCCGGGATCCCGGATTAGAGCATTTGGGGTGTTTTTTTTGTGTTGCAAATTGCTTTGGGAAAATCCGAGTCTTCCAATGTGTTCAAAAGGTATTTTCCATATACAGTTTTGCGAAAAACTGCTTGATCAAGCCCTCCCCGGTATTTTTTTTTTGAAGATTTCCCGCGTGAACCCTTGAAAACACCTTTTGAACACATTGGACGGCTCGGATCGTCAACAAAATGCTCGATCATGGAGGTCCGGAGGTCCGGATCCCGGATTAGAACCGCGTCCTATATATATAGGATCATGATCTCCTAAGGGATCTCTTATTAAAATTTGGTGCGGACCTCACCTTTCCGGATCAAATTTTGATGATCCGAACCGCTCAAGGTCCGCACCAAATTTTAAATAAGGGATCACTTAGGAGATCATGATCCTATATATATATATATATATATATATACGGAGCATTTCCTATAAGGGCACCCTTATTTAATAAAAGTGCGGGCTTTTAAACCATAGTCGTTGGATCGCATCCAACGGCTCAGATTAGATCATTACTTAAAAAACATCTCGCGGGTTGCGGTCGGGTCAAAAGGTGCTCGCGGGTCAGGATCCGGGTAATAATGCCATCCGGATCCCTTCCCCTCCCCCCCCACAATTCATTCACGTCTGGTGTTCGAAGAGAGAGGAGAGAGAGAGAGAGAAACAAGCGATTCCACTGCGATTCCAACGAAAACGACGAAATCGATCGATCTCGAAGGTGTTCCCGGTTATATTTGACGAATCTCAGGTATTTCTCTCTTCTCTCACTTCCCCTACTCCATCTGGTTCGAGCACCTCGATTTTTGAACTCGTTTTTTCAAATTTTAGGGTTTCAGTCAGGAGAACACAAATTGAACAAGTAGAGGTCGATCAAAGGTATTTCTCTCTTCTCTCTCTCTGTGTGGTTCTTACCCACTGCGATTTGTTGAACTCGATTTAGGGTTTGGTTCGCTACTGTACTCGATTTGCAAGTTCGGTTCGTTTTTCCCCAAGATATACTGTTTCCATTATTTGTATTCGTGGTGATTTGTTATCGAATTCAAGGTGGCTGAATGCCAATGAAGGAAATCTCTGAGGACTGCGGGTTTTTTTTTTCCAGAAATTTTAATTAAGTTTTTCTTATAGGTGCTCAAATTCTACTACTAGTTCCTTATTTTTTATGTTTTCATTGGTGTTTCTGTGGTACACATAATCAAGGTTCTTAAACTCGCTAGGCACTCCCAGGGCGGTCGGGCACCTTCTAGCTTCCAGGGCTGAGTACTCGGCGACTAGTCGGGCAATTAGTCGGGCTAGTCGGTTTAGTTGGGTTAGTCGGGCTAGTCGTCGAGAGGCCTTCTAGCACCTAGGCGGCAAGTACTCGGCCTTCCAGACCTTCTTTTAGAACACTGCACATAATGTTGTTACCATTCCGTGTTCTTGTTTTGAAGAGTGAGGAATTGTTGAATTGCCACATTTTATTCTATAGAAAGGAAGGCAAACAAAATTTCAGAGTTTAAAGCTGTCCATTTTATCATATCAAACAAATTGCAATCAATGACAAAATTCCCACTACAGATAATCTTATACGGCATAGAATGGTTATTGTAATTGATGTTGCATGTGTTTGAGAGATGGAGAGTCAATGGTGTATTGTTCATTTGTTGTCAATTACTGTAGTCTGAGAGGATATGATAGTTTAGTTTTCTGTATTATTTGTTTGCTTTAAGTTTGCCTAGATATTGATGGAACTTATTGATGGAACTTATTTTGGAACTACATACTCATTTTGCTTTAACTTGCTACTCAACACAGTCATGTCTTCATCAACCAACATGGGACACAGTGAAAGTCCTTACCCACGATTTCGAAACACGACGTGTGGGTGTGGTTTGAGAGCTGCGGTGAGAATTTCAGAGTCAAAAGCTAATCCTGGAAGGCTCTACTATGGCTGTCCAAAGGAGAAGGAAAAAGTAAGATGCGCGTACTGGGACTGGTGCAATCCAATTGGGTATGACCAACCCAACCCAACCGTTGCAGCAAACGAAGCACGTGTTCAAGTCATTGAAGTGAAAGTGGCGAATCTTAATGTAATAATGTTCTTTTGTGCCTTACTAATGGCTTTGGTTGCATATCTTAAATGACTAAAATCTGTATTATGATTAGGTAGAAATGTACGAATGTGAACCTTGTTTATTTTTGTCGTATTGTGCTTTGCGTAACAGTGAATGATGATGATTACTCATTGGAGCGACATGAATTATTCACAGGAGACAATGGTTTCATGGAGTGCCTGATTTATTGCCTTATGAATACAAGTACTGGTGCTAGCTTAATTGACATCGTACTAAAATGCTTAATTGAGCCACCTCAATCATGGTTTTGTGTTTGAAGTTTGAGCTAATTAGGACCTATAACCAGGAAACCAATTCCGTAACAAACCCTTCCGGGTATTTTTTTTGCCGAATCTACGCGTTGGACCTTGAAAACACCTTTTAAACACATCTAACGGTTTCGGATTTTCAAAAAAAAATTGGAAAGGTGGAGGTCCGGAACTTAACAGAATCCGGGAGTTTGGAGGTGAAGTTTATTGTATATATATATATATATATATATCATCAAACTATATTGTCCCGTCCTCTCTCCATTTTTTCATTTAAAAAAAATAACAGTAATAGCTTTAATATTTTTCGAGTTATGAAACAACTTTGTACTAAGTTGATATAAGAAACATGTTTAGTTTCCATGTGTATTGGTGTTATTTTGAATTTTTTTTAGTTAGTAGAAATTCACATCGTTGTCTCTCTTTATTTTAATTTTTTTGATTACATATATTCGTCCCCCCTACGCAAAAATTTTGGCTTCGTCCCTGATCTCTATCATTTTTGAAATGAGGGAAATGCGAACGTTTTACTAAAACCACTTATCTTTCGATCATTTGATCATATCTTTTGATGTACAAATAATTATTTTGGGTCCAAACCACTTGGGTTAAAAAGTAGACTCAACAATGCTTCAAACCACGCGCAAAACGGAGTTCGGTAGCCCCTGGGGCAGCCCCACAAAGTTCGGCCTGTTCTGGGGCAGCCCCACAAAGTTCGGCCTGTTGAGCAGTCCGCCCATGGCGATACAATGGTCAAAGTGCCGACTTTACTCTCTTTTTTACTGCATTTTCTTGCTCCCAAAGTAAAATTTTCTAATAAAAAGCCCACTCATCTTCCATTTCAAGGGGAAACTCTCCCACTCCATACACCATGTCACTATTTTTCACCTCATACCACGCCTTCATTACATTCACATATCCATACATTCAACCTCAACTGCTTTCAAGCGTTTTCAACCAAACTTCCGTCAAGCTTAAATAAGGTCAGTAACCGTTCATAATTTCTATTTCAACAATCTGAAGGGAGCCATAGGGGGGTCAAACCAGTTCCTCATACTGATTCTAGGCTCAAATGGCCTTTGCTACCAAAATTACGGGAAAGTAAAATCTCCAGGCCATTACCGTAACGCCATGACCATTATCATACAGTAATGGCCTCTTGAGAAATGATAATTTTCAATGTTTTGCCTCCTTTTGGTTTATCAATATCACAAAGGTGTAGGACATTCTTGATCATTTAAGTTATAAGTATTTAACATGAATAGTATTATATGCCCTATTGAACTTCAAAAATCTTTTAAAGGTCTCTAGAAAAATAAAAGTTTCATAGGATATAAACTCATAAGCCTACAATATTCCAACTTGCACTCATTTAATTACTTACTGTCTGGACATTATCCCAAACACACCACTATCGTATGGTAATGGCTTATGGCTGTACGGTAGTGGATCAAAAGTAAAAAATCAAAATTTGTTTCTTGGACAGTGTGTAATACAGGTAGTTTCATTCAATATTTTGATGTATAGTTAAATTGGTCTTGTTTTGCATAAATCAATATTCCTGCATAAATCATTATTCCTGTCATTTCATCAAATATATTAGCATAAATGACCTATTGTTTATGTGAATAAAGTTAAGCAATAAAGTGTTTTTAAATCCCAAAAGCATTGGGTAGAGCCCGATTTTGTGTCGGTGAGAGGGGTGCCTTAAAACCATTCACTCTTGTAACCTGGCTCTCGAACCCAAAAGTACTCTGTTTTCAATAGACCAAAACCTTTTTCAAATCGAAGGCACCTAAGTCATTCAAATTTTCAGAACAAATGGTTTCTCGGGTGGCAAACCTTTTTAAAAAAGAAAACCCGACTAGCGATTCTGAATCTTAAAAATCAGTGGTGTGTCCACTCCTCCCCTCTTCCGGTCATATTTTAATGATTCGAACCGTTCAATGTGTTTAAAACATGTTTTTAAGGATCCCCGCGAAAAATCGGCAAAAAAAAAAAGAAAAAAGACCGAGAATGTCTAGATATATACAACATTTTGGATCATCAAAATGTGACTGGGAGAGAGGAGGTCTGCACTGTAGCAAAGTAAGGAACCCGTCATAGGAATCGGATTGTGTCTATATATATTCTTGTACTTTATTTTATTTAAAGAATTAATCTAAGGTCCATTATAACTTTTTGTAACATGTCTAGTCCACCTCTTAGTTCTATAACTCCTCTAATCCACCTTTTTGCAATTTATAAGGTGTAAGGTCCACTCTCCATTTTTAATAGACAAATATACCCTCACATTAAATTTAATACATAATATACTTTCATAGGATACCCTAGGATTTTAGGCACTTTCATAGGGTACCCTAGGGTTTAGGGTGCACTTTTCTATTATAGGGTTTTTAGTGATTTAGGCACTTTTATAGGATACACTAGGATTTTAGGCACTTTCATAGGGTACCCTAGGGTTTAGGTTGCACTTTCCTATTGGCTTATTTACCTTTTTAGTCCTCAAAGTATTAGCGAGTAGCCAATTTTGTCCCCAATATAAACATTTGTCCAATTTCGTACCCAATGTTTGAAATGTGTGTCAATTTGGTCCCTACCCCTAACGCCGTCCATCTTGTCCGTCAAAACGGATGGCATTAGTGGTATTTCACCCAAAACACTTTAAAAAAATAAAATAAAAACATCAACAAAAAAACCCATAAATCATTTCATTTTTCAAATTTTTTTTGCTGTTTTCAGCACACTGTCTCTCTCTTTTCAGGCGATCGAAACCTCTCTCCTTTTCATCCTCCGATCAACTTTCCCCCTCTGTGGCAAGTCGGCAACTCTCTTGTTCAACTCTTTCCAATCTCATCCCCAAAACCCCCTCCCACTTCACTGATTTCTTCTTTCTCATCCAACTTTCCACCGATTTCTAGGGTTTCAAATTGGGGATTTAAAAAATCCCCTCCCCTCAGCAATTTTCGTGCGGCGGCTAGAGGCGACGGCGATGGCGGGAAAAAGTGACAGTGGTGAGCTGGTGGTGGCGACGTTGGGTAGCGGCGACGGTGATGGTGGATTCTCTGATTCGATTTTCAGGTTAGGGGTCTCTGGAATTTTGCATTGGGGTTTTGGATTGAGGGAGTGGGTTTTTGAGGAGGCGGTCCAGGTGATCTCGGAGTGGTAGGGTGGAGAGAGAGAGAGAGATGCCTGATAAAACCTGTTGCTGATTTTGTTTTTACTCAAATTTTTTGCTTAAGCCTATTGCTGATTTATGTCATTAACTTAGGTTCTATATCCTTGCGCTTGTAACTCACGAATGCCTGATAAAGTCTAATTTATATCGTTAAAAATTTCTCTCCCTGAACCAGTACTATTATTGTTAGCAGTAGACATTTTTTATTTGGTTTTTTTGAAGTCCCATTCATCCATGCTTGGGTACAAGTTTGGTTCCAGTTATATTGGTACTTACCAGTTCAAATCTCCCCTTTTCCCTTTCCCACCTCTCCCTAAGCGGCAACGATAAGGGTTACAGACGGGTATGGAGGAGTTGGTGGCCAGTGGTGGGTAGAGGTTAGGCTAGGGTTGGGTTTAATTGGTAAGAGGGAAGGAGAGGGTGATATACCGTTGGTGCCCTTCGTTTTGACGGACAAGACTAACGGTGTTAGGGGTGGGGACCAAATTGACTTACATTTTAAACGTTGGGGACGAAATTGGACAAATATTTAAATTAGGGACGAAATTGGCCACTCGCTAATACTTTGGGGACTAAAAAGGTAAATAAGTCATTTCCTATTATAGGGTTTTTAGTGGTTTAGGCACTTTCATAGGGTACCTTAGCAAAAAAAAAAGGGGCCACAAAGAAGGAGCATGTGACGGACGGAACACATGCCCAGCAACATGTCGCCATCACCAACACCAACATGTCGCCATCAAACACTGACCTAACAACTACTCCAAAAAATCAGAAAAGTGTTTTGCTTTTCCATTGAAAATCGACGGTTTTGCTTTTAACCCACATCGCCATCACCCCACGTCGCCATCACCTCAGGGTTTGTTTTTGTCTTTTGCTCACGCGTGTGGACTGCTTCTCTTAGGAAATTATGTTGTGGACTAGAAGTGTTAGGGAATAGCTATAGTGGACCCTATAACAATTCTCCCTATTTTATTTTAACAACACTCAGACAACACTATTCTAACACTCATTAACTTAACAATATATTTTGTCTTAAAAGAACACAAAGGGGATTCATTTTTTATACTTTTGTGTCATATAACACCGCATTTTTAACACCACGACCGGAGATGCCCTAACACTAGTGTCAGACTGTCAGGAAGTCGCGGGCTAGACTACAACTAAATAGGCTCCCAATTGGGCCAACAAAATCCAGGTACTGGGCTTCCATTAGAATTCTTGGGCTGTTTTCATGTTGCTCGTAAAGACGAGATAGGGCCTCCGCCGAATTGTTGACGTCGGACCAACTAAACATCCATGTCCAAAATTTACTCAAAAGAAAATTCGTTTTGGATGCAAAATTAGCAATAACATTTTAAGAAAAGCCCACGGTTTGAATTATCTTTGCGAAACACAAAATAGGCCCATACAAAATATCAATAAACATTTTAAGACTCTTGCATGTTGTCCCATAAATGAATGAGGCTAATATAGTCATTTCAAAACAAGACGGTCAAAAGTCAAACAATGTTCCGCGCGTATGATGCGCCCGATGGACGAACTGTAGAAAAATCATTTACAATTTGATACTATATACGAAAAGTAGAAAAATCATTTACAATTTGATACTATATACGAAAAGTAGAAAAATCATTTACAATTTGATACTATATACGAAAATGATATCAATTTCGATAAATTTATGAATTTTTCTGCTTTTAGTTAGGGGTGAAATCGGTTCGGGTTCGGTCGGTTCGGGGTGCCTCTTACTTGGACCGAATCGGTTCGGGGTAGGACTTCTCTAAACCGATCCCGACCGATTTAAAGAAGGAACCGATCTCGGTTCGGGGTGTCTCGGATCGGTCTAAGATTTCGGGGTATTCGGTTTTTTCGGTCTGGGCCACTTGAGCAACAAAAGCAACAGAAATTGAAAATCATGAGCAACAGAAGCAATAGATCTTGCTTAAGCATATGTAAAGAACAGATCCAACAACTTGGGACATCCAATCAATGAACCCAATGGAAATAAAAACAGATTGAAAGCAATTTCGGATCTCCCTTTCTTTCCAAGAGACAATTTCTTCAGCACTTTTTCTCCTATGTGAGGCATAGAGAGAGCTTACAAGTGTGATCCTGTTTAGATGAACGGCGAGCGACGATGTTACTGAGTGAGCGGCGAGCGGCGTTGTAGATCGTGGGAGAAGGAGAAGAGAGGAAGAAGAGATCGTGGGAGAGAATGAGATGGTGGGCTGCTACTGAATACTGATGGGAGAAGATAGAGAATGAGATGTTAGGGTTACTCTTGTAGGGTTGGACGACGTAGATCAAGGGTAACTTTTAGGGTTGGACAGTGTAGATTAAAAATCATGAGGACTGGTGTACGTAATTCGGTTCGGTTCGGTTCGGTGCGATAGTAATTACATTAAACCGAAACCGAACCGAGTATATTTTTCGGTTTTTTCGGTTTTATTATAGCTTGGACCGACCGAAAACCAGACCGAATTTTCGATTTTCGGTTCGGTTCGGTTCGGGTTCCGCCTTTTTTTTTTCACCCCTACTTTTAGTGGGTGAGGTTATTATAATGATCTCCAATGGTGCGGTGGTAGAAAATATTTGGTACAACCATGTTGTGAGGTGAAGACTTTATCACATTTTTTATTGCAACCTTTTGTTTTAATTTCGAATTGAAAATGATGAATGTGTGATTAGTTATTTTGGGAAAAAACATAACAGGGTTGGGATGAAAACGAAGCTAAAAACAAGGGCCGGCCACTAATTGTTTAAACTTACAATGGAACTGCAATGTAAATAGCTGAAGTCGCCGAAATTGCCCCTGATAAAACCCAAAATCGCGTGGGAGCTCCGCCCCCACACCCCTAACAATTTTACTACAGCATCAAATTACATGAAAAACACAAAAATGACACTGATAATTAAAAAAACTACATGAAGCTAGCAAAAAAATAAAATCCAGAAACATGGTAATAGACACAATATAGATATTGTTTTAAATTTAAGAAGTATTTGATCACCAGTAAGGGCATATCCAAACCATCCTCAATTTCTCCATTTGAGATGACTATATTTTAGGGGAAATACAACTCTACCCCATCTTCTATTTCCTCCTCCATTTAAGAGGATCAAGTTTGGTACTCCAAGTATGGAGGATGAAAAAAAAAGGGAGGATCTCCTACATTTCACTATTCACTCTCTACGAAATCCCATTAATTTCATTCATCAAATTGATTTTGATACATTTATTTTTGTAAAATTGTTACCAATCAAAAGATATTTACAATATCTTTAAAACAAAATTAATATTGAATAATTTTCTATAAAGTGAGAAAAATGAGAAGTTGACTTTTGGAGGGAAAATTGTGAAGTTTGATGATCGAAGTGAGTTTTTTTTTAAAAAAACAAAAATAGAGGAAGAAATAAAGTATTTGTTGGAGTTGTTAATCCTCTAAAATCACTTTGTCATTAAACTATATTATTTTGACATCCTCAAATTTAGGAATGAAGGATGATGTGTCGGAGATGCTCGGGCATCACCACAATCACTGAATCACATTTGTGGTATCATCTTTCCTTTTTAGTTGACATCTTGTAAACCGTTTGTTTTCCCAGTGAGATTGGGACGGCATATGATTGTAGTATGGTTGGGTGTTAACTTTGTTGCGATGTTTACTTATGTTTTGATGTCTTTTGCCTCGGTTTCTTTTGATTTTATAAATCGTTTTCAGAGATTAAAAAAATATCTTCTTGTTAAAAAAAAAAACGATCACTGAATCATCAAATTCCCGGAATCCTCACCAGAAAAGAATTAGTTTTACAATTCAACATACAAAATGACAGCCTAGCAGAAAGGCAGTTATAGGAATCTCATTTGCAACTCAGTTCAAGTTAGCTAGCAAAATATTCTCTCACGTGTTAACATGTAATTAGTTGGTTAATTAGTGTTAGTTGGTTATCAATTGTTTACATGTTTATCTGCTACTCTGTCTTCATCTACACTGCCTCAAATTCTAGGACTTGATTATGTGGCACACATCTGGAATTTGCATTTTTCAAGAAAGAACAAGAATTTTATTAGATACTAATAATAATATACAGGAGATTAACCAACAAAACATTGATGATTTTAGCAAATGTTGATTTTATTAGATGGGAAACTCACCTTAGGTTTAATTCCTTTTCTAGGTCACAAATACACGCATTATCTTAAGGAAAATTCTAACATGAGCCTACTGGGCTGATGTTAAGGTTTAAAAAGAGGGAACTCTTGTGCAAGAGTTAACTCTTTTGTGTAAAGAGTCTTCAAAAGTGAAAACTCTTGTGTGCAAGATTTACATGCAAGAGTCTTACCAGTAGAAGGACTGTATTCTACGATCCATCCATTGGGCGCACTATACTCTTGTTTTGAAATGACTTTTACCTCTCTCTCTCTTCTCCGAAAACCCTAGCCACCACTAACATTACTCTTCCTCCTTCCCCTCCCCCCATGGTTTCAATACCCATGGTGGTGGGAGGGGAGGGTCATGGTACTATTTATTTTCTTCGTTCGTTCGTTCTTTCTTTTTCTTTTGTCTCTCTAGATCAACGATTTGTCGTCTGATCTGAGAGCGTTATGTCTCTCGCTTTGTGAGAGTTGTTAGTTTCGTCTTTGGACGAATTTTCGTCTATAGATCGGGTAATTTCAGGCGTGGTTGCTTGACAATGGTATCTGTGCCAACAGTGTTCTTACCCGACATAATATCACTGGCAGGGCAACTCGTGGTTGGCTTTGAAGATCTGTAGTTTTGGGAGTTCATTGGTGTGAGCATATTTGGTTGGAGTCCATCCGATCGTCTGGGTATTCTTTGTCTTTTATCTTTAACTAGCACTAAGTCTCTTCAGAGATGCTGATTCTAGGTATGAATCTTGTAAGTGCCGCTGTTTGCGTCAGGCCATGTCTGGGTTAGGGTGAAACACATCGATTGCCTTGTGCGTTTCTTGTTCTCTATTAAGATTATTAGTTTGGCTTTGTCCAAGATCTTTGTAATGAATTTCGTTTTTGTAAGTGCCGTTGGGCGTTCATTAATATAATCTTCTCATTTCCGTGTAAAAAAATGACTTTTACCTCAAACTAAATTACCATATTAGCCTCATTCATTCATGGGATAACATGCACTGTCCATGTGCCATACGGTGCTTTTTTGGTTGCTATATTCCCTATATTGATATTTTGTGGGGCCTATTTCGTGTCTCGCAATGATTATTCAAACAACGGGCTTTTCTTAAAGTGTTATTCTATGAGTACTTGCACAAAGTTAGCTAAATCTGATATCGTTAAGAGCTTTTCAAAATTCGTAGGGCACCCTATTAATTATGAGAAATCTCTTATCGATATAGGATTGGGTTAATTTTTTCATAGGAACACATGAAAATACATCTAAGACGGATAAGCGATTTAAATCATCTTTGTAGGATCCAAAAATAGCCTAAAAAATTTTAATAAATTATTGCTCTGAAATTAAGTGGTTCGCCTTACAAATTATGAAAAAGTGACGGGCTTATTTCGGCAACAATGATACATCTACACCAAAAGTTTTCAACAAGTCTCCAACACACTCACATGGTGTGTAGAGCCCACACACATTTCACACTCAAGTGCGTGTGGGATCTGCACACATGTGAGTGTGTGGGAGACTTGTTGGAGCTAAATTGTTGTACATCTATCATGTTTGTTATTTCGGGTCCCTCAAAGATGATTCAAACCGTAAACTCTTCTTAAAATGTTTGTATACGGGTACCTAAAAAAAAAATTAGCTCAATTTGACATCGATAAGGGCTTTTTCCGAGTTTGTAGGGCAACCTATAAATTCTAAAAACGCTCCTACAAGTTCTGAAAAAGCTCCTATCGATACCTATGAATTCTAAAAAAAACCTCCAAATCTTTCACTCAACTATTCAGTAGCAAGACATGGTAAGAAAAAAAAAATCTAACACAAATTGAGTTCAGTAGCAAGAATCCTCTGTTTTGGTGGAAAAAAAAAAAAAAGAGTTCAACTTATAATTGGGGCTTTTTCAGAATTTGTTGGGCGCCCTACGAATTTTGAAAAAACTCTTACCATGTCGGATTGAGCAAATTTCACATACACTTCACACTCAAGTGCGTGTGGGCTCCGCACACCATGTGAGTGTGTTAGAGACTTGTTGGAACTAAATTGTTGTACATCTATCATTTTTGTTATTTCGGGTCCCTTAAAGATGGTTCAAACCGTAAAATCTTCTTAAAATGTTTGTATACGGGTACCTGAAAAAAAATTAGCTCAATTTGACATCGATAAGGACTTTTTCCGAATTTGTAGGGCACCCTATAAATTCTAAAAACGCTCCTACAAGTTCTGCAAAAGCTCCTATCAATACCTATGAATTCTAAAAAAACCACCAAATCTTTCACTCAACTATTCAGTAGCACGACATGGTAAAAAAAAAAAAAACATCTAACACAAATTGAGTTCAATAGCAAGAATCCTCTGTTTTGGTAATTAAAAAAAAAAAAAAAAAAAAGTTCAACTTATAATTGGAGCTTTTTCAGACTTTGTTGGGCACCCTATGAATTTTGAAAAAACTCTTACCATGTCGGATTGAGCAAATTTTTTCCAGGTACCTATATAATAACATTTTTAGAAGAATTCACAGTTTGAATCATTTTCGAGGGACTCGAAATAAGTCCGGCTACTCAAAATTCACAAGATGTTGGTACTCAAGGGCAGATGCAAACATACATCAATTCTTCAAAATCAGGGACGGAGTTAGTAGAGGCACGTGCACCCCGTTTCCAAAAAAAAATAAAATTACGCACAGAAAGGTTTAATCTAAACATTTGAAATGTTCTACGGATGCTCATGCTCTCGTGCAGTGGTGAAGTGGTATTACGCCAGCCGCCAGGGTTCGAATCCCCCTTGTAGGCCATTTTTTTTTTTTTTGCAATTCCATATGACAAAACACATATTTTTACCGAGTTGTAATTTTATTGTTTTTTTCTTAATTTTCTATGTAGCGAGTCTGTATAGGATTAGAGTGGAAGGAATCATTCTATTATGTAAGTTGAGAGTTAGTGCTTTAGTCGTTTTGTTGCCGATCAATATGGTGCATTTAGAACGGGAAGATCGATCATGGGATCAATCGGTTTATTAGTCGGGTGTCTCCAATATAGCACAAGCCGCAAGGTTGCATAGGGCGTGCAGGTTCAGAGTGGGTCATATATTGATGTTCATCAGTTTATTTGCTTTATGGTTGTGATTGGGTCATATATTGAAAATGAAAATAATCTAGCAAATTATTTCCACGTATATCTAGTGTTCATCAGTTTATTTGTTTTATGGTTGTGATTGGGTCATATATTGATTGATGTTATTGTTTTTATTGAGATTAAATAATCTAGCAAATTATTAAACCTAGGCGATCTAGGATTTTTCATTTGGTATCAGAGCGGGTCGCTCATATTGATTTTGTGAATTATTTTTCACGAGCGGATCCTTGTTTTTTTTTATAATTTGCTAGCATGGATACATCAAAAGAAAGCAATTTTATATTCAAACCTCCTGTTTTTTATAGCTCCAAATATGTTGCATGTGCTTCTTCAATAATTTTTTATGCTAAATCTAATTGCGATAGTGCAAGTAATATTTGTTGTGGTGTTGAAACAAGGGCGACTTGTTCAAAAGTCCTAGGCAAAGAATTTGTAACCCCGTTAATCCACCAAACAAGTTTATAACCTATCCAGTCCTAAAACTGGCATCTTTTTTTCTTTTCTTTTTTTTACATTACCAAAAAAAAGTTTGTATCCTATGAAAGTGCCAAAAAAGTTTGTATTCTATGAAAGTGCCTAAAATCCTAGGGTACCCTACAAAAGTGCCTAAAACCCTAGAGTACCCTATGAAAGTGCCTAAACCACTAAAACCCTATAATAGGAAAGTGCACCCTAAAACCTAAACCCTAGGTACCCTATGAAAGTACCTAAAACCCTAGGGTACCCTATGAAAGTGTCTAAATCCTAGGGTACCCTATGAAAGTGCCTAAACCACTAAAACCCTATAATAGGAAAGTGCACCCTAAAACCTAAACACTAGGGTACCCTTTGAAAGTGCCTAAATTCTATAAATAAAAAAATCATGGACCTTAGACCTTGTAAAACTTTAACATGGACTAAATGCCCAATAAGTCCCCACTTCTGGACCTTAGAACAATTAACCGTTGAAACAAACCAAACTAGTGATAGATAGGATAAATATGATATCGAAGCTATGGCTACCAGTATGAAAAATTTTAAACATTCTTTTAAGAAAAAACATGATTTAGGGTTAGCCACGCGCGGAGCTATTTCTACAGACATGCTCTTTGTTGTGTCTGGAGTTTTGCTTTTGCTTTGTAGTTTTTGTATGCTTCAGGTGGATAGGCTTTATGGTGTAACATTATAGTGTTTTAGTTGACATCCTGCCAAGGGCGGAGCCAAGATATAATGTACCCTGGGATATAATGGGTTGGCGGGTGGCATGAGTTGGGTTAAAATTATGTGGTACTAGAGTGATGTAGAGTGGGTCACATCCACATTTCTTGACCGTTTCAACCATTAACGGCCCAAACGACATCTATATAAATAAATAAGTCACGTGGGCCAACTTTGTCGAAAAGGCCCAGAGTCCGCGTTTGGAAGGGAAACGGGCTTCTGCACATTTCTCATCGCCATTCCAGCGATGATCAATGATGGATTCCGGCCGTTCGATGTCGTCTAGACCTTCTTTTTTTTTTTTTGTCAAAAGTTGAGAGATAGTATTCATCAAAGATTCCCATGGGGAAAGATTGGGAGTCCACAGATCGGACACTCCAACGACAACAGGTCATAGAAATACAACGAGAAAGCGTATGACCAAACCAACGGAACACACCGGACAAAAACCGGCCTAAAGCCGGACATAACCGGCCTAAAGCCGGACAAAACACAAAAGAAACGAGAAAAAAGATACCCCTTCGTTGCTGAGCAGTCCATCTCTAACCAAACCTCCAACCGATCATGCGCCTCTACCGGAGGCCTAAGAAGCCGCCGGAACCGGTAAGGTTGCAAAGGAGGAGCAGACGAATCGTAACGCCCAATAGGGCTGCGGAACGCCAAGTTCCAACGATTGGCGAATAGAAGGCGGATATGGTGCAAAAGGGGAAGGAGAAACCAGATCTAGAAAGGGGATTAGTCCCTCCCCTCCCGCCGCCCAAAAGGTGTGCAACCCATGGAGGGGGAGGGGAAGGAGGGGCTGCAATGGTAGGGCTGTGAAGAGTTGAGATAGAGAGAGCGGCTCCTAGGGTTTAGCAGAAAAGTTACATTTACAAGAAGAAGTTTTTTCGTCGTCTAGACCTTCAAAAGGGGAATTTTTCTGTTTTAGGAAATAATAGATTTGCTAATAACTTTTAGTAGGAAATTCTGTTTTTGTTGCCGTCTGTTTTGGCAACCTTATATTTCTTTCTAGTTTTTTTACTCTGTCAAGTATTTCTGAATTTCTAATTTTTTTGTAATAATTTTGGTAATTTCTTTGATTTCGGCTTGATTAGCAAGTCAAATCTTTTTGTTATTTGTTTCGTAGTTGGTCTAGAGTTACTTTGACACTATAAGTATCATTGTAAGCCTAATGGCAAAATTTGGCTGTTTATGAATTAAGAAAATCGAGTTTTTACTCATTATCATTTGTTCAGAGAGGGAGTACCTCTGGCCCAAACATTGATGGTGTTTATCTCTTGCAAATAATTTCGTAAAAGGAGGCTACCGTGCATCATAGAATGGGTGGCAACATATTTTGAATGTTTGTGCCCTATTGCGATTAGGGATGGCAACGGGGAGAATCGGGGACGGATTTGGCCATCCCCGCCTACAATCCCCGAACCTTATATCTACCTCTGTCCCCGCCCCGATCCCGAACGGGGAATCATCTCCACCCTCTATCCCCACTCCTAACGGGGATCGGGGATCCCCGCCCCGATCCGAAAGTTACCAAACCAATAAAAAATAAAAATAAAAATCTAGAAAAATACCTCAGACTTTACCAACATATTTGATATCTAAACCACCAAATAGTGAAAAATAACATGGCAACAATTGGCAATTTTCCACCAAAAATCCCAACCAACTAAATAAAATTACATAATAGCAAAGGATTCCAACCTTGAAGGTTGGAATTACCAACTAAATTATGTTTGATTATGTTTAAGAAGTGAAGAATGAAGTGTATTTATTATAAACTAATAGTATATATTTTGAGGAAGCCCTAGCAATTAACAATAATTCAAGAGGTCTAAATGTGAATAACATATTAGATGTGTAATAAAAAACCGGGTCGGGGACGGGTCGGGGAACGGATCGAGGGTATGTAGAACCGCCTCCAACCCGATCCCCGATTTTATTTTTATTTTTTCCTCCAAATCCGACCCAAACCCAGAAAAAATTCCCAAAACTCCAACCCGAAAGGGGCGGGGACGGATCGGGGCCGATTGAATCGGCCGGGATTGCCATCCCTAATTGCGATGCCGCCATGCTTAAGATCCGTTTAATGTTTTTAATCCATATTCAAAGATTGACAAATTCGTTTTTTGTTAGATCAAAACAAAATTCCAACAAGGGTTTCGTAAATAGTAAGGATCAAACTTACCACATATTTCATCACGAGGCTCAGCAAACCCAATATCATCATCATCTTTGGCTCTTTGCCAAGGTGTTTTGGATTAAAAAGCCAACTTAACTTAATTTTTTGTCTTTATTTGAATTTTTTTTTTTTTTTTTTGCGCTTGTTAGTTTTGCGTCTTTTTTTTTAGTATTATTGATTCGTCTCGGCGAGAGGAATCCAAAAAGGTAAGATATTATGACTAAAACTCTCAATTTTTTAAATAAGATCGAAAAAAAGTGTAAAAAACTGTCTTTTTTACTTATTTTTGTCTTTATTAAAAAAAATTATGCTTCGATAAAAAAATTTTACTTTTTTTATTCCTCTCGCCAAGATGAACCAATAATACACAAAAACTTGATGCAAAATTAAAAAACACGAAAAAAAAGCCAGCTAACTTTTTAGGCTAAAACACACTGCGCATTGCATATACCGGCTCGTGCTGCACGTGCTTAACTTCAACAAAATGATAAACCTTAATTTGTTGCGACTTGCGTTATGTACCAAATGCAATATCAAATCTTTTTTTTTAACAGCGAAAAAAAGATTTTGTTAATATTGGAAAACGGATTAAGGTTGTCTACTATGCCATTTGCGCTTTGTTAAAAAAAAATTATGATCATCACCTCCGAGTATATTGTAGCAGTTTATTTTTGTCTGCTAGAGTTGTTGTCCTCTATCAGTTGCGAATGTCGTTAACCCCTTCCATTCGCACTCGAAATAAATTTCACCGTCGATCATCATTCATGATCACTACCAGTATCGATCCAATTTAATTATGCAAAACCGGATAGAAACGTAAGGAATTTGAAGAAATTCGGGGTGGAGAAAACCCGGAAAAGCCGAATCAAAAGCAAAACCGGACAAACCGAAGGTAAAATTTGTGTACTAACATGATTCGATTGGGTATTTACTGGTATGCGAACAACTAAACATTTTATGCATCTAATGTAAAATTTGCAATTTAAACAATGAACGGTTTGGATTGGTGAAATAAAATGTCTATGGTTTTCATTAAAATACGACAAGAGAATTGGACCAAGCTTATTCTTTTTTACAGAAAATAAAGTCCACCAACAAAGCTTATTTATAGGAATTTACACTCTTAACCTTATTCTTCACGCTTTTACGCACCACATGCAACAACATGAGTACATTCTAATTAATCAATGCTATTCTCCTTCCAAAATCGAGAATCCTTGCTCCGCCTCTACTGGCTTACACACCTTTGGTTATCAACAAATAGCTAGGCCTTCAGCTACCTAAATCTCCACAAATACAAATAAAAGCCCTTAATAGCACAATTGAATATGGAGAATATCGGCAAAATGAGAGAGAAACTAAAAGACCTTAACTAGGTCTGACATTTTAGCAAAAACCTTACGCCAAAAAAAAAAAAAAAAAACCTCTGACTTTTGATTAAGGGGTGGTTGATGTATGAGCAAACATAGACGAATTAGCTCTCCTTTTGACATCTACATAATCACAAGATAAGTTGAATCTGAACCAGCACCCCAATATATAACAAAGTCCTTTTCTTGTAGGGTGTGGGCAAACCAATAACCTAATAATTGACAGTTGTGACAATCCCAACTAGTATATAGTAAGCTAGTCAACTAGTAACCGGCCACCAGTGTTATTAGTTCGGTTGGTTGGTGGGTTTATACTCCAAACAAATGACTAGAGTTCGATTCTTGGGCTCAAACCGCAAGAAAGTAATTTCTTGAATCTCTTCTAGTCCAGGTGGGGATAACCCGTCTTTGGTATCGGAATGGGGTGGAGATTAGATTATGTGCACGTAAGCTGGCCCGAAAATTTCTGGCTGTCGGCAAAAAAGATTAAGTCAACTAGTAGTAAATAATGGGGAATATGTGGTTGCAAATTAAGTTGCGTCTTTCCTCTTATTGTGTAGTTGCAAATTGGGGGAGGGTTATTTAACTTCTAGCTGCTCTTGGCTTCTGGAGACTCAAAGCAACATATTAATTATCAGATTGAAACTTTATTGATAAAAGAATGGGCTGCTAAGGCGTTCAGATAGAGTTCCAAAAATCAGGCCTCAGTTGAGGTCATTTATGTGATAGGGTAGACAAACTATCATTTGGTAATATTATCTCCACACTTTGCATCGATCATCAGACATTAACTAGTATGTTACTACAAGAAGTACAATAATGGATTACTAAATATGTTTTTTTTTTTCTATAAGCCGAACGTCCGTATCAGCTTCCGCATACCTCGACTAATTCCGGAGCTCTAGAGGTAACGACTAGGCACTACCCTAGTGGCCCTAAGAGTTTGCTGTCAAAGAGAATCGAACCTGACAAAACCACTTTGTCTACCAATAATGGGGTTAGTTTTGATTTAATTATTGCGGACCCTTCTGGCCTGGCCTTACAAAAGGGTCTGCAATAATTAAATCAAAACTAACAACCAAAGTAAATCCAGCAATAGGAAAAAATATATCATTAACCCATAAAGAAGACATAAATTGGATAAAAAGGCCAAGATTCATTGCATTCATCAAAATCTAACCAGCTAACCTCCCTGCTTAACTTGTGCCGAGGTGTAGGAAAAAATAATTAACCCATAAAAAAGACATTGGTAATTTTTCATTCTTTTCTTAAAAATTATATTTCATCTTCTCTTTTCTTTCCTTTCCATTCTTCTTTCAAATCATGGAATTACTACATTAATTTCCATAATTTGCACCTGCAGCTCCCTATATTGGGATGAACAACAATTTTGAAGCCTCCGGGCAGTTTCTTTCAATCCAAAAAAAAAAAAAACTAATTTTGCAACTCACTATATATATCATGACTTCGGTTAGTCTATTAGAATGTAATTAGCAATGCTATGCATACAGCTTTAAAATATAACTCCGGAATTGTGTTTTAAAGTTGTGTGCGTAGAGTTTCCGTAGTTTGATTTATTAGTAGAAAAAATGATTACATATTGCCTTGTTTTATTTTAATGCATCGGCTTACTTTGATAATATTTTCTTGATGCAATGCCATGACGTCGTTTGACTGATTTATAAATGAGAAGCTATAATACAATATTAAGTAACTTACAATTTGACATCATCCATGACATTTCCTAACTTAATGAGTTGCACAATGGAACTTCACCGATAACTTATTGCAGTTGCATTAATTTATACCTACCTGCTATTATTCTTAATTTCTTATTATGTTGATAGACTAAAAAAATAATTAATTCTATACATGATTGAAGAGGTAAGTCAAGAAGTTTGGATTCTTTGGTACCAAATTGAATTTGTTTAACACCAGATCGAAGATACTTTTTACATTGGAGAAAAAGTATGGTACATCTAGGTGTACCATTTCATTCTGTACTCCTTTTTTTTTTTTTTTTTTTTTACTGCATGTCATATATTTTTTTGTCAATCATACGTATTTTGGGGGATAAATACATACAATGCAAAAATATTGTACGCATAGTTTCGAAGGATGGTGTGCAGATTTTTTATGTGTGATACCCATATTCTTATGTATAGTAAGTATATTTTTACTATGAACAATCTCATTTATTATGGCATACTATGACCAAAGTACAAAATTAGGCCAAACTCAGTGACAATCTCAAAAGTTAGGGCAAACTATGAACACTGTCGGAAATTAGGACAAACATTTTCTCACAAAACTCATCAATTAGGGCAAACTGAGAGACAATCTTTGTTGAAATTGGCGTTTGGGACTTTCCATCTCTAAAAATTAGATCCACCTAGGGTTTTTTTCCCTCTTTTGCCGGCTCTTTCCTCCGGCTTTCTTCTTCTTCCTCTTATTTGCTTCTTCTTCCTCCTTCCTCTCACTCCTCTCTTTCAATCTCTTTTCTTTGGGGGTGGGGTTGTCGCCTCCGCGCCCCACCCCCCCACCGGTTTCCTTCCTCTGCCGTCCATCCATTTTCAACCCCTAGTCACTCTCCTCCTCTGCCACCAGCCTCCTCTTCTGCCCTCCTCCACCACCACCATTAACTATCACCCACCATTTTCAGCACCTCTTTCCAGTACCCACCGTATTCTACCATCTCCGACCTAGCCCGCCTTCTCTGCCATCTAGTTCGGCCCACCTTCTCCGCCATCTGGTTCGGTTAAAGAAGATTCTAACTTCGGTTTGAATCTGGATGGTTTTGGCCCCCTCTAGTGCAATAAGCTCTCAGATCTGTAGGCGGCTGGACTTGGGAGCTCGGTTCTCAACCTAGAGAAGCAGCTTTTTGGTCAACTCGGTTCAACTCTGTGCTTTTGATCTGACTCATTGGGGTAACTCAGTGAGGTGACTCGGTTTGCATTTGTGTGTCTGAGTCTAGATTTAGCTGGGTTTTTTTTTACTTTATTTTAGGGTATTGGTTTGTGTTTTTTATTACAGTTGCGCTGTATTGTTTTAAGGGATTGAGCGGGTACCCGTTGGGTTCTCTACTGCTAACATTTTGATAGGATTCATTATTCCATCCCGAAGGTGTTGGGTCTGCTTCGGCAGGTGTGTCTAAGAGCTAATGACATTGTATGCCAAGCAAAGGCCGTGCTCATATCAACTATTAGTGGTTTTGGTTTCACTCCTGTCTTTGAATGTAATCGTTGCCGGATGGCGTTTATAATGGAATTCTTGACTTTATTTCAAAAAAAAAAAGACAATCTCTGAAATTAGGGCAAACTATGAAGATGTGATCAAATTAGGACAAACAATTCGTTTTCAATCTCAGAAATTATAGCAAAGTATGAAAATTTAGTCAAACAGTGTCCGAAATTAGGGCTTCCTCTTCAGAATTTTTCACCAACTGCTTGCCCTAATTTGTTTTGAGTTTGGTATAATTTCTGAGATTTGTGACCAACTAGGAATCCCTAATTTGTTTCACTTTTCATAGTTTGCCCTAATTGCTCAAATTGTCACTCACAAACCAGTTTGAAATCCCATTGAAACTCCAATTTTACGACAAAAATCATACCAAATCTATACACAAACAAGTTCGAAACCCAAAATTAGTGCCCAATTGGTCACAAATCTTAGGTATTATACCAAACTTAGTACAAATTAAGGCAACCAGTCGGTAACAAATCTCAAAAAATAGTTCAAAATCCCATGAAAACCTAGATTTTAGGGCAAAACCATACCATAGGCAGATATATACACAAAAAAAGTTCAAAATCCCAAAATCAATGACCAATTGATCACAAATCTTAGATATTATACCAAACTCAGTACAAATTAGGGCAAACAGTCGGTGACAAATCTCAAAAACAGTTCAAAATCCCATGGAAACCCAAATTTTAGGGCAAAACCATACCAGATCTATACACAAATGAGTTTGAAATCCAAAAATCAGTGGGTTTTGAAAATGCCAACTCCCCAAATCGAGAACAATAATGTAGTACAATGTATACCTGAGTGAAAAGGTTAAAGATGAGGTCGAGATGACCAACAATGGAGTCGCAACAGTTTGAAACGGTGACTTCCTCTTTCTTCTCTCTTCTCTTTCCTCTCTTCCAAAACAAAACCCTACTGATTGGATTTGCTCATATGCGTAGGAGAGGGTAGATTTGGAGCGGTAAAAATGTACCAAAACCTCCCCAAAACACCCAAAATTATAAACGGTTGGGGTCAAGCTGGTGTTCGCCAATCTACTTCAAGGGTGATTTCTACTCCAAACAGTAACCGAATCGGGGAGAGAGAAATGGTATCCAAACGCCAGATGAAATGGGACCAGGAGAATAAATCCAGGTGCATATTCGACATCCAAACGGGGACTAAGGGAGTAGTGTTATTATTAGTCCATTTAGGATTTTAGCAACTCAAAAAGACCATAATAGCCCATTCTTTTCTCCTTAACACAAAAATGCCCACATTTTCATATGCTCTCATTTAGCCAAACCTAACCTCATGCCTCTATCCACGCTTCAAACCCTTGCATTCGAAGGAGACAAAACGATTTCCGGACGATGATGGTAACAAGTTCTGCGGAAGATTTTTTTCATTGTTTTTCTTTTGAGTTTTTATAAGTTTGAAATAAAAAGAATTTTTCCTTCAATTATTATACCAAAAGTCAAAAAGATTTCTCTGTTTTTGGCTTGAATGGATTCCTATTGCCGGATAACAAAAGAACGAGAATATTAGATACTGGATTTCTCTGAAACTGATTGGTTGGTTCCACGGTCGATTTGCTTTGTTTAAGTTCTCGAAAATTCTCTTTTATTTTCTGTGATCCCGAAATTTAACTCTTTGTAGTTTTTTCATGAAAGAACTCGCAATGATCTCCCTCAATGTGCTTGGGACTTCGCCTGAAACTATAACGAAAAATTAAATAAGTTATCATCACTACTCATTTATCTTAGTTAAGAGCATATCAAACAAGAAGTTTTTATTAACCTCTTCACTATTAATACTTCTTCACTAACCATCTCAATCTCAATTTCTCGCATTACAAATCTCTTAGAAATTAAGACGTCAAACAAGACCTTTAGGCCCTGTTTGGATGAGGGTAAAGGCCCCCTCCAAAACTTATCACCCCTGATAAGGAGTGGGTCCCACCCTTTGGCTGGGTTTGGCAACCAAAATTTCCTCCCTGATAAAACTTCACCCCTTCTTAGTTTTCACCCAGTTGAGGCATTCTCCCTGATAATTTTTGGGCACCCCTGAGCCTACCCAAAAATTATCCAGGAGAGGAGGGCTGGGTTTTGGACCCTAACACCCCTCCTTATCCCCCTCCCCAACCCCCACCCTTCATCCCGTACTACAAATTTCCAGTACTACCCAAACAAATTTTATTTAAAAAACGCTAAAAAAATTAAAATCGTACCAAACTGGGAATTTTGAGAGAGAAATTTGAAGTCTACGGTCACCATACTGGTGAAATCCGAAGTAGTCGGAGACATAAGTCCAGTTGCAACAGCGGGCACCGCCGGAGGGGCGATTAGCAGCTCTAGCTCCGGAGAGAGAAATCTATGGAGAGAGAGTGATCCAGGGAGAAGATGAAAATGAAATCTATGGAGAGGGAGTGATCCAGGCATCGCTGTGGGAGATCTGATATGGTTCGCTGTGGGAGAGGCAAAGAAGATGAAGTGAAGAATATGTGTGTGTCGATGGTTACAATGAAAATAAAAGAAGAAATTTTTTCTAGTGTATCACTTGTGTATTGGAACCAAGTACACCTATAATCTAACGGTGGGAAAAAACAAAGAAATAGCAAGCTGGCATTTTACCATTGGATTGGAATCACATACACTATCCGTTTTTCTTAACTTTTTTTTTTCAATGGTCCATTTTCTTCTACATGTATATAAAATGAACCAAATTGTGCAAAAGTTTTTGTAAAACTCACAAAAAAAAAGAGTTATATTGGTGCCTTGGTGGAGAGATTTGGGTTTTTCCTCCAAAATTAATTTTATAAAATTTTGGATGACAACCAACCATTTAAATGTACATATTAAAAAAAACGTTTTTAAAAAAAAAGTTATTACAAAAAATTAAATTTTCAATGAAATAAATTAATATAGTTTGAAATTGTCCAAAATTAATTAAATAGATTAAGTTTTGAAATTATATAATTATTTTAATGCATAATCAAGTTCGGTACACTACAAGGGCAAAAGAGTCACTTGACATCCTTTTTCATCATCTACCCCCTCTTATTTATAAAACATCCAAACCAAGTCAAAAGTTATCCCCCTGTTTTATCCTTCATCCAAACTATCTATTTTTTGTATCCCATTTCAAAAAAAATCAAAAAAACCCATCTCAAAATTATACTCAAAATTATCTTATACAAATCTCTAACTTATCCTCCCTCGAATTTTAACACCATCCAACGAGACCTTTAAGGATATGGAATAGTGCCCTTGGGAGGGTACAGTTGTAATATGCAAGATAATAAGACAAGAAAATATAAGACAGTTTGTTTGGAACTTGTGAAAAAGGAGAGAAATGAAAGGAAAATTAAAAAATTCTCATTCATTGTTTAGTTTGAATAGAAAAAGGAGAGAAAAAAAAAAAATTCTAATTTTGTGGGCACTACCATTTTGCTCTTATTTTCCTCTCATTATTTATTTTATTTTTTTTTTCAAAGAAGGTGAGCTTGACTAGAAAAAACGGGGAGGGAAATAGAGTTCCACCAAACCAGAACTCTATAAAGTTGAAAATTCACTATATGCTGAAGCATCATCATCACAATTCATACAGCTTTTGTTTGAGCGCTATCTCCAAACTCGAACAGATCTTCAAAATCTTCCTCAAACCCTCAATTCTTTGTCTCTTTCCGTGCACACACAAATACAGTAGGGTTCGCTCCCGTTGTATATTCATCGATTTGCTCAACTGGGTCTTACATATTCATACCTCTACACATCAAAATGTCCATATTCAAGACCATCAAGAAGAAAATGTGGATGTTCTTTAATTGATCTTGTCTCCAAACCAGCCCAATTTTCCTCTCTCACGTGACGGAAGGTATGACCACACCCACACCCACAACCACCACCATAGCTCCTCTTTTCACCTCTTCTAAGCTCAAATTTCGCCTCAGAATCCTCTCTTTCTGGTTCGCACCAACCACTCGCCCTCCTGGTTCTGATGACCCTTAGATTCTTGATAGAATATATTGTAAGTTTCTTTTTCCAGTTGATATAAGGATAAGTAAAGTCAAATTGCTCTTTGTAGCAGTAATATTAGAAGATTAGTGTGATATTGAAACATGACTTCGTACTCTTGGAAGTCAAGTAGTTCGAATTTTGGATCGAATTGTTTGGGGATGTTTTCGGAGAATTTAGGTGGGAATTGGGGAGGTGGGCCAAATTCGGTGTCCGTGGTTTCGCGGTCGTTGGTCTTGGATGGGGAAAAGGGTGAGCTGGTGAAGGCTCCAGTTGGGGTTGGGAAGAAGAGTGGGGTGTCAGAGGAGAAAGTTGTGGCAGCGTTGAAGAGCCATAGTGACGCGGAGAGGAGGAGGAGAGAAAGGATCAATTCTCATCTCAATACGCTTCGCAGCCTCGTGCCTTGCACTGAAAAGGTAGTTTGTTTTTCCATTAATTTGTGGTTCATTTTTGTTTTCAATCTGGTTATTGGCCTTTCAATTTGCTACATTATCAACAGGATTCAGGATTACTTTGCGGAATAGTCTAACAGGAAATATCTGAATAGTCTAACAGGATTCAGTATGATTTTATTAGTAGAATAGTCTAAGATACGAAATATCTTCATGGTATGCTTTAGAAAGCATTCTAACAGGGAAGTGAGAGTAACTTTGTTGTTTTCAATTAGTCTGATTCAGATAAAAAATAATGTAAAAAAATTGTCTGATTCGATATTTTGTGACGGTCAGGCTTTTTTTGAGCAGAAAAAAAAAAAACAAATCTCCATCCAAACAGCTACAGTATAAAATCATATCATGTGTTGATAGTTGATACTAGTATGACCATCCAAACATCGAGTACTCACACACGGGAAGATCTTATAACTGTGGGCCTGTGGCTGTTTGGGTGGTCAGACTTGTACTATCACATGATATGATTCGTTTAGTTAATAATCCGGTTGTTTTCCTGGTTTCATGTCTCAAACTGTTAACTATTGGATAGATTATGAGACACCAGACTAACAATTTTTCCATTTCATTGGGTTATCTTTTTCATTCCTTGGGTTGTCGTGAATGATTGAGGTGATGTGGGAACATAACACTGCAGTTCTAGCTTATAATCACTTGAAAAATGGTTCTTGCTATTTGAAACTCCTTATACAACTAATCAACGTTCATCCTTAATTTGTTTTATTGTTACACTTAGACAAAACCAAGTTGAATATATGAAGGCTCCAAATGGATATTACTGAACTGTGGTCAATGGGTTACAAGCAACGGAGGGATCCCAACTTGATTACATGAACAAAAGTCTCTTTGTGGTTTAATTGTACCAGGTCTCTTTACTTTATTGTTTGGAGTGTGAATACTAAGATATGCACCATCATTTGTTACATGAAGTACCAAGGTTATCTCTTTACCCAGTGATAGTATAGGTCAACATATTTTGAGAAAATTGGTTATAACTAGAGTAATTGGAGTTTGGACACTCTGCACCCTCTAAATTTGGGAATCGTTGAAGACCTTATTTTCAAGTATTGAGGAGCTTTCCTTAATATCGTCATTGCATGCGAATACTTCGAAGTATTAAATCAAGAAGTAGTGTGAATTTTAGCGTAGTATTACATCAGATGATCTTTATGGTTGGGAAGTACGCCCATGAGAGAGCCTAGTAATAGTGGTTAGAAATTCCGTGTGTCAAAGGCCCAGTGGTCAGGAAATTGCCCATATAATCATCACATTTGAATTATTGATTAGATGCAGGGTATTCTGCTAGCTGGCGTGATATGGATCTCATCTTATATTGCGATGCTTAACTTGTGATTATCATATTTTTATAGTTCCTGAGTACATAAGCAATAAACAGACGTTCAGAAGAAGAACTGTCATGGATTATTTTATTATGTTTCAAAGTAATATATTTGCTTTCATCCCTTCTTTCAAGATACCGGAAGGACACTAAATTGGAAGTATCTGGTGTATTACTCACTTTTCACGACTGTGTCGTCTCTTGATTTCTGTTGACTAAGTCAATTCTGTGAGTTAAAATAACTAAGTGATCTAATATTAAAGAACCTGCTACTAACCCATATACCTCTAATCTTTTTCTAAGGAAACTTTGTTTCTATCAGCCATAATTAGTGTTGGAATTCTTGATACTTGTTGCGCATATTGCATGTGGCTCTATCACTACATAAAACTATTCCTTGTTGACACTAAACTAAAATTCAGAAAAACCATTTCCTGTTAAGAGTGAAGAACAAATGAAACTAAGTTTAGTTTCCACTTCCTGCAGATTAATTTCTGTGGGGGCATTTGGTAACGTTTATGTTTTATGTTTTTGTTTATGTTTTCAATTTTATTGGAAAATTAAAAAGAAAATATGTTTGGTAATTGTTATATGTTTTTTGTCTTTGATAAACGTTTATAAAGTTTTTAAAATTTATGAAAGCAAAGAAAGGGTGTTTTGACTTGTTTTGAAAACAAGGCAGTTTCTTTTTCTCTTAGGCCCCATCTCTCGCGACTCTCCCCAACATGACCTCTGATCTAGTCCTCTCTTTCCCGATCTCTCTGTCATCTCTCCCCATCCACCAACTCCCTCTCTCTCATCATTCTCGTCCCTTTTCCCTTTTTAGTTTCTCTGCCAATTTTGATCTTCTTCCAATGCCCATTCTCAACATATACGTATAGATGTGCAGATGGATTGCTAGGTTTGATTTGATTCTGTATATGATATCTGTATGAACATATATATCTTGAATTCTTGATTACTGGAAAAAATATATAGATACATTCACACACATGGTACTTGTCAGATTTTCCCTATCTGCATTTGAGTCTGACTCTGCGTTGGTTTGCGTCTTTTGTAGTTTTCCTAATTTCTCTTGTAATTGCTTTTCTGATTGCTTTCGGCTTTCTTTAATTGATTGACATGATGTGTTGTCTACTACTGAATTTTGACAATGGGAGTAAATAATAAGGTTGGCCGTGGGATTTGTGCTTAATTTGATGTGATTTGGAAATGGTATTGTTATGGTTTGTATGTTTAATTCAGTGTTCTAAAAGTCAAATAGTCTGGTGGCGAGACATCGCCTAGCGCCTTAGCTGATTAATTGGCATAATTAGTCAAGGTTTTTTCCTTTTTTCAAAATTGACTCTTTTTTTTTTTACGGGTATCGGACGTTGACTCTGATGAAAATGCTATTAGTAAGTTAAAGACTTACAGTGTTGTTATTCGTTTGGAGGTGAAAATTTATTAAATTTGCTTTTTCTTTCACTCCATTCAATTTGAAGGAGAAACAAAATAACAAAATGATATTACCATACATGGTTCAGGTTATTTTTTTTATTATTATTTATAGAAAACGTATTACCAAACATTTTTTTCCCCTTGTTTTTGTTAAAAATAAACATCATTCTACTTTCAGTTGTTTATAAACAAAAATCAGAAAATAAAAACGTTACCAAATGCGCCCTAAGTTTTTCTATTTCTGTCTGTTTCCTAGCAATGGCTTTTCAAGGATATCACCGAAGGATTAGTATTGAATCTCTCCTCGATGAACATGATTTGGTAACACTAGGGGGTATCTAGATTCTGCTTTATTCAGAGAGAGAGAGAGAGAGAGAGATGACGAGTTATTGTAACATTTTCTGATGGAAACAGATTACATGAAATTCAGGAATTGTGTCCTTGTCATGGTACTTTTTTTTTCCCCTAGTGGTCTACTTTGACACTCTTTCCGGTTCTGTGTAAGTAGATGTTAATCCACAACATAAGCTTACACACTTAGAACTCTTATATGCTTGCATTTGTTTATAATATCTTACTTGTGAACCAAAAACAGGATTACAGGTCATAGAGATCTCCAAGAAAAAATATTTATCCTAAAGGAAAAAAAAATTGTCTGTGGCATGATTTCAGCTTACTCTGAGTTTGAATGGTTTGTTCATAGATGGACAAAGCCGCTTTGCTTGCTGAAGTTATTACCCAAGTGAAACAACTGCAGAAAACAGCAACAGAATCTGCTACAGGTTTAATTATCCCAATGGACGATGATGAAGTAAGAGTCGAACAACATCACGATGAAGATGGGACTTTTTCATTATTGGTATCTCTCTGTTGCGAGTACAGGCCTGAACTCATGTTGGAACTGAGACAAGCTCTTGATTCCCTTCATCTGAATACGGTGAAGGCAGAAATCTCAACCTTGGGAGACCGGATCAAAAATGTTTTTGTTTTCACCAGTAAGAAAGACATTGACATTGAAGATGCTGAGTCCTGCCAACTACTTGTGAATTCTGTTCATCAGACTTTGAGCGGTATCCTCGATAAGGTTTCTGCATCAGCGGAGTATTCACCGAGAACAACACTACCAACCAAGAGGCGAAGGATTTCATATTTTGATTCTTCGAGCTCATCATCATGAGAGTGTAGATTCTGGTTGGTGGCAATTGATATGCAACTGCTTTGTAACATAAAAGTGTGGAAAGTTTGAAAAGCTATGTGATGATGTATGTGCTGTGGTTGGCTTACCCTATGCGCATACGAATCGGGAAAGAACGTGGGGACCAAGCACGCAAGATTTACCCTACTCGCATACGAAGTAGGAGTGCAGTATATTGTATATACTATATAGTGATCCCGTACCTTTTTTTTTTGCCATGGATGTCTGTAAAATTTGGTACTGTTAGTGAGTCTTTTTGTGTGAATAAAATGGTGGAAGTAAAGCAGCTTGCAGTTGGGAAGCTCGCTTGCTGGGATTAGTCCCTGCACTCCATTTCAATTTACTTTTAGTGCTCTTGTAATGCTACAATTTCCCATCTTCGTTTGTTTCTTTCATTTCCCTTCGGTGCATTGTGTGTGGAGGTCTGATACAAAACATGAAAATTTTCCCAAAGATCTCCCCCAAAAATGAAATGTATTGATGTGATTCACCCAGTTTACGATGCACTAGTAAGTTTACGATGCACTAGTACACTGGGTGAATCACACCCACACATTTTGTTTTCGGGGAAGAATTTCATGTTCCATGCATACACTTTTCTATTTCATGTATCAAGGACAGATAAAAGAAGCAGCTAAACCGAGCAAATCATCAACTCAAACGTGAGACGATCGGACCAAATAGGGAAGAGAAGTCAAAGGGAAAAGACGCATAATGTACTACAAAAGGGCATACGGAAATGCATATTAAAGCATTACTTCAACCACAATCGTGAAACAATCGAAACATGCGGGGAGGGGAAACTAGAGAGGGGAGACCGTTCCAATTGGGAAAAGACATAGAATTATGAAAATTGATGTACTACGAAAGGGCATACAGCAATGCACATAAATGCATAACCTCAATCACAATCGGGAAATGTTTGGCCGGACCGGGGAGGGGAAAGGAGAGAGGCTAGACCGATCAGAAAGGAGGGAACAAGTACCATGCAAAAGCATACTGAAATGCTCAAGATAACACACAAAAGGTTGCTGCAAAACAACTGGCCCACAAGACAGGACGCCACGCGTCGACGCATAACATATTCATGCATGCAAAGCAGACGGATAAAAAAAGAGCGATCTGTTCAAAAGTCCTAGGCAAAGAATTTGTAACCCCGTTAATTCACCAAACAAGTTTATAACCTATCCAGTCCTAATGTTGGCATCTTTTTTTTTTTTTTTTCTTCTTTTTTTTAACCTTACCAAAAAAAACATTTGTACCCTATGAAAGTGCCAAAAAAGTTTGTACCCTACGAAAGTGTCTAAAACCCTAGGGTACCCTACGAAAGTGCCTAAAATCCTAGAGTACCATATGAAAGTGCCTAAACCACTAAAACTCTATAATAGGAAAGTGCACCCTAAAACCTAAACCCTAGGGTACCCTATGAAAGTGCCTAAAACCCTAGGGTACCCTATAAAAGTGTCTAAATCCTAGGGTACCCTATGAAAGTGCATAAACCACTAAAACCCTATAATAAGAAAGTGTACCCTAAACCCTAAACCTTAGGGTACCCTTTGAAAGTGCCTAAATTCTATAATAAAAAAAAAATTCATGGACCTTAGACCTTGTAAAACTTTAACATGGACTAAATGCCCAATAAGCCCCCACTTTTGGACCCTAGAACAATTAACCGAACTCTTAATTAGGCTAAAATAACAAAAAAAATCCCACTTTAAACCTTTTTTTTTAACAGCAAAAAGGGTGGGAGGGGGCGACCGGCGTAGCAACCCCCCTTGGGCGTGACCATAGGGGCTACCGACTCGCTGTGGAATGTCCGGTTCGAGCCATAGCTACTGTCCATGAGGACAGCCCGTCACCACAGCAGCACCTGAGTGCACAGCTGGCATATGACCCAACACGCAGCCCTCCAGCACAGACATGTATTACGACTGGAGGGACTCAAACCCGAGTGCACGCGTGGGAAAGGCATTCAAGCCCCATCACCCATGCCAACTCGGCTACCACCTCGGTGGTCCCCACTTTAAACCTTGAAAACCATGAGTAGGAGAAAGACACGGGTCTCGAACACCAAATCCAAAATATTAAGGCTAAGAATAATAATGAGGGCAAGCACTACAAAGGTATAGAGTATACTTCAATAACAGAAATAAGCAGATACGGGTAACGCTAAATTCGAGCAAGAGAAAACTATGCTAACAGGGACGCTAAAACCACAAGCAGAGGCTAAGCGGAGACCCTATATACCCATGCAAGTGCCAATCAGTGGGTTCGGAAAGGAATCAGTCGGCACAATAGACCCAAATCTGAAAACGATCGGACCCCAGCTGCATTACCGCACCACAACCCAAGTTGTTGTGGGTATTCAGAGTCGATTGCATGTGAGATCAGAGCAATAGAGTGGGTGGTCAGTGATCGGAGTGGCGGCGGCCGAGGAGTGGGAGGAGGGGTTATTTGATGCAGAAAGTAAATAGAGAGTAGAACGAAGGGAGGGGAGGCCGGTGACATAGGTTCCGGTCATGAGGCGCACGGCCTCCCCTCTAGCGGCGGCGGCTGAGAGGCGGCTGAAAAGGGGCGAGCTAGAGAAGATAATTTAGAGAGAGAGAGAGAGAGAGAGAGAGACCTTACACGTTGTCCCTTTAGTTGGAAGTAAGTTATTATTGATTCCATTATGGGCATGTTAAATTCTAGGCACTCTTTTGTTAATAATAGAACATTTCATTCATGGTCAAAACAATCTATTACAGATCATTTTTTGCTCGCGTTGCATATTGCGCGCATTTTATTCATACTTCATGCTCAAAACATTACCTAGTATCTTCACTACTTACTTATTTTAGCTAAGTACGCTATATAAAAATATAAGATAACCAAGACAAGTAGGGAGCTCACAACATTCCTCGTTGCCTTCTCTTTTTTGCCTTGCTCGTCTCAAGCTCCCACTCTAGCCAATCAACATTTTGGAGAAGTTCATATCTCTCACGGTCACACATTGAACCTGTCCTTTTCGCACATACACAAACTATCAATATTATGGTTGTTACTATTTTGGAGAAGCACCCCACCTAGTTCACTCCTCTAGTACAACCGCAAGCCCCAACGTGGGCAAGACCACCATCACAGCGTTGTTGTCGTCACCTCTGGCAAGGGCGGCGTTAGCAATACCACCACCACAGCCAACGTGGGCCTCTCCATCTCTGGCCTAGGGTTCTCCGTCGTGGCCATTTCGCCGACGTCGGCCTCCGCAACCTCGACCTCCTACTGGGCCTGGAGAACCGTGTTAGTAGAGGTCTTGAGTGGGGATTGCAGGCTCGAGCAAGCTCTAGTCTGGGATAAGCGATGGGACTTCTTGTTCGTTGCCGACTTCTTGCTTCGATTTGTCTAATGGATTTGATTTATTTCAATTCCACACAAATTTAGATTGGGTCTGGTTCACTTGGGTTAGAATGTTTTTTAGTTGATCAGTGTTTGAAGGTGAACTTGGTTCTATGGTTGATCCAAATCATCATAGTTGGTTCTATGGTCTGATTCAGATTTTTTTTAATTGATCAGTCTGATTGTAGATTGGGTCTGATTCAAGATCTCCAAAAGTGTGATAATTTCTATTCAAAATAAGTATATTGTGAGAGAGACAAGAGAGGGTTTCAGCCCTAGTCAGTCAGAATCAGAGAGCGAGAGAAGAGAGAGGGTAGGGGAATCACCGGAGATGGGGTTTTTGGGAAGGGAATCGCCGAAAATGGAGGGGCCAGGGGGTGTCGTTACTCCCCTGTGACTCGCTGGAGATGGGGTTGTCATGGGAAGGGGACGGAGAGAGAGAAAATGAATGGTTTGATTTTTATAAAAAAACGATGATAGAAACACCCTCTCAACCATGGTTTGATTTTTATGTGTGGTGGGCCCACCAAAAATGGGTGGCCAATGAGAGAGGGTGTGGTGGGGGTGGTTGAGAGGATGTGTACCTATCATTTTTGTTTTAGAAATCATGGAGGGTGTCTTTTATACATGGGAGTTTATCTTTATTTTAATAAAATTTCCATCCCAACTCGCATAACGAGTGTGTGTACCACACCTGCTATCTATTTGGAAGGAAAATCTAACATTAGCACTTTAGTCCAAAACCATGAGGAAACGAAGTTCATTTTTAAACGTTAGAGCCTAAATATTTATCCGGGGCCTAAAAGAAACTGGTGGCATCCGGGTAGGCGTGCACCCCTAGGTGTAAGTGGTTAAAAGGTTAGGGGTGTCCCTTCAAATTGGGCAAAGTACAAGGGGTGTAAGTGAATATTCCCCTTTCAAAATTTCATATTTTTTTGGGAAATCGGGAACTCTCTCTCTCTCTCTCTCTCTCTCTCTCTCTCTCTCTCATTTCTGTGAGATGGATCTGCTTTGTGACGAAGATATCGACGATTGGCTCGCTTACGAATCTCTGGAGGGGGGAGCTCACACCGAGATTGATCTGCGTTGCGACGAAAATATCGACGATTTGCTCGGTGACGAATCTCTAAAGGGGGGAGCTCACATAGACTTCGACGAGTCTCTCGAGAAGGGAGCTCAGGCAGACTTCGAACGACTATCAGACAATGTGAAAATCTTCAAATAGGTCATTCATAATGCTTGGAATCGCTTAAGCGTAATCGTTGTAGACAATCGTGTATGTTGTTCTGTTTTTAACCTAAGTAGTCAATCGCGTATGTTGTTCTGTTTTTAACCTAATTAGTCAATCATGTATGTTGTTCTGTTTTTAACCTAAGTAGTCCATCGTGTATTTTTTTTTTTTTTAACCTAATTCAGCAATCACAATCAATAGTGGTGTTCTAAGGAGTTCAAATTTTCAAAAAAATACAATTTGAGTTAGTACAGAGGGCTCCGGCCAACTATTTGCAAGAGGTGCAGACTGCTGTCCACTACGACTCGAGGAGGACATTGGTACAATATTTATTTGAGGTTGGCCAGCGGTTCAATCTCCTTTCGCCCACCATCTTCCTTTCCCTATTCATGGTCGATCGCTTTCTTTCGATGCGCCCTATAACGAGTGACAAGTTGCGGCTTGTTGGTTTGACAAGCATGCTTATTTCATTGTAAGCCTTAAACTTCAAGTTAGAAATTTCAATTCTTTTTCATGTACTTCTTTCTACTGACATAGGCTGGTGGTGTATGGAAATCGAAGAGAGGAAGGCGCTTACGATTCCAAGCTTGCTTGCTATGACGGGCAACAATTATTCAAGGAAGGAGTTGCTGGAAATGGAGATCGATATTCTACATGTACTTGAGTGGAAATTGCATTTTCCTACGGTCCATAATTTCTTGAGGTAGAATTATTATTTTCCTCAATTTGAGAAAATGGAGTATTTTTGTCGCGGCTGCTAAAAATACTTGTAGGGTACGTACAACAGTATCACTCCTCATCATCCCTATTTCATTATTGACTTGTGACTTCCGTTTGGGTTTGGCAGGAATTTTTCCTATTTCATCGCTAGTTTGTGATTCATAATGTCTTGTTGGTGAAATTCTTTGGTGTCAAATCAATTTCACACTATTAGCACTTACCATCTCCATACAAGATGATGATTGGAATGTTCCTATATAATGGGATGCAGAAATGCCATCAACAAAAGAATGGTTTCCCTTAGATCATTGTCATCTTGTATTTTATCGGTGTAGTCTTATGTTTTTAGTTGCTTGGGAGGTTGGTGATTTTGTCTTTGTACTTTGAACTTATTTGGTGGATAACACTAGATGTGACTTCTAGATTTAATGAATCTTCCACAATTGTGCCTATTCCTGTTTTATCCATTAACTGATACTCGTACAGGGGTATTTTACTTGACTGGACCTTATTACTATCCTTGGACAATGGTCTAAAATAAAGTCTAACAACTTAGAATTCCTCGACTTTCTTTTTTTCTGGTTCAAATTGTAATGTAATTTCTTTGCACCTGACTGTGATAGCCCATTCTTTTTTTTATCCGAGTCACACAACCACAATTCTTACTGTTCTTTGCTGTTTTTCTTCATTTGTTCTTTGCTGTTTTTCTTCATTTGAACTGTAGTTTTTCGATTTTGTGTTGGAGTGTTTGAGCTGCTATCTCTCGGAACTCAGCCTCCTAGACTGTTCCTACCTGGAGTACTTGCCATCCCAGGTAGCTGCTTCTGCCATTTTTCTGGCAATGTGCAACGCTGATTGTGAGATGCGTCCTTGGGTAAGAGTTAGTGTCCCTTTATTCTAGTTAATCCTTGGCTTGTATCTTTTATTGTATAAGAATTTGTATCTTTTGGGCCAATGTATATGGTTAGCGGTATAGCAACTCTCTCGTTAGGGTAACTGTATTTACCCTTATACACCTGTTATTGATTATATAATGAAGAGAACACAATTCAATGATGCCCTCACTCGCTAACAATAAGATTCACACAATCTCAGCTTGTTACGCAATAACTTGAACCGTGGTTAAATAAACACGTCACTAGCTGAGCACCTTAAGACATGAAAGTCGAATCACCTGTGTCACAACTGAAAGATAGTCGTAAAACAACACCCATCAAATAGCCTCTCAGTTGTGACTAGTGTTACTTCAATGTAGACAATAGGGTACAAAGTATTTATTGCAAAAAAAAATGAGTGATTGACTGTCAAACTTCTTCTACAAACTGCCGCGTGAACTCTCAATAGCTAAAGCACATCCCCCTGCCTCTGTATCTCTCCTAACCACAACTAATGTTTCTCTATGTTCTCTCAACAAGACCCAATACCCTTCCTATACGTTTAGTATCCTTGACCCTGTATAAAACCTTTTCCCATGTTAATCTAAATGGTTAAAAATTCTTAATTTCACCCAACAGGGAATTCCAAAAGAGTTTATTTTGACCCGTATAAATCATGATAACCAATTATGTAAGACCATATCAGTTTATGTATACCAAAAGTTAGTTTGATGCATGTGTGAGAAACTGAGAATACATTACTCTTTAGAGTTAAAATAAAGCAAGGGAAATGCTTTTTTTTACTCCACAACTTGTCTTTCAGAGCTTCAAATTACACACGTCGCAGATCCCAATGCATGCTAGATGATAAATTTTGGAGTACATTTATTAAAAAAAAATGGAGTGCAGTTTAGGATAAATGAGGGTTTAAACCAACAAGCCGCAGCTTGTCGCTCGTTATAGCGCGTAGCGAAAGAAAGCGATCGATGATCGATATGGAAAGGAAGAGGGTGGGTGAAAGGAGATCGAACCCCTGGCCAATCTCAACTAAATATTGTACCAATGTCCTCCTCTAGTCGTAGTTGACAGCAGTCTGCACCTCTTGCAAATAGTTGGCCGGAGCCCTCTGTACTAACTCAAACTATAATTTTTTTGAAAATTTGAACTCCTTAGAACACGACTATTGATTGTGATTGCTGACTTAGGTTAAAAACAAAACAACATACACGATTGACTACTTAGGTTAAAAACAGAACAACATACACGATTGTCTACAACGATTACGCTTAAACGATTCCACGCATTATGAATGTACCTGTTTGAAGATTCACATTGTCCGATAGTCACTCGAAGTCTGCCTAAGCTCCCTTCTCGAGAGACTCGTCGAAGTCTGTGTGTGCTCCCCCCTTCAGAGATTCGTAACCGAGCCAATCGTCGATATCATCGTCGCAACGCATATCCATCTCGCGGAGAGAGAGAGAGAGAGAGAGAGAGAGAGAGAGAGAGAGAGACGAAGAAGAAAAGGAACAATGCGTGAGTGAGAGATTTCCCGATTTCCCATAAAAATATGAAATTTTGATAGGGGAATATTCACTTACAACCCTTGTACTTTGCCCAATTTGGAGGGACACCCCTGAACTTCACCTTTTAACCACTTACACCTAGGGGTGGGGGGCACACCTGCCCGGATCCCACCCGTTTCTTTTAAGGCTCGGATAAATATTTAGGCCCCATAGGGTTGGTCTGGCCTGAGCTAAAATTTTAAACTTGTTTACTAAATGGACTAGATTTGAGAAAATCCATTGAGGCCCAACCCTGCTTGATTAAAGTAATATTTTTATTTTAATAGGATGTCTGTGTGTGTGTGTGTGTGTGTGTGTGTGTGTGTGTTGTTACTGTTAAAAGTCCTAGTTGCTTAGGGGTTTATTTCTTGAATTGGCGCATCTCCTCTCATTAAAGATTAGGTTTCATCTTTGTCTTCTTGCTCTTCAATTTCTTCTCTTTTCTTTTAACAATTATTTAATTTAATAGTTTTATAAGAATTTAGAACTTTAACTTCCATAAAGGAATCTAAACACGTCCCTATTCAGTTTTTGTTTCAGAGTTCAGACGTAGGGTGTCCATGCATTGTATATATATATATTGGATCAACTTCTAATAAGGGTCCCTTATATAAGATTTTCGTGCGGACCTAGCCTTTTTTTGTGTTTCCAGACCAAATTTCGACGATCCAAACTGCTTAATGTTTTTAAAACGTGTTTTCAAGGGCCTATGCGAGAAGTATCCTAAAAACAATACCCGGAAGGGTTTGATCTGAGCAGTTTTCGACAAAACTGTACGTATACAGTTTTTGTCAAAAAATGTTCGGATCAAGCCCTTCCGGGTATTTTTTTTTTTGTGGAGATTTCTCGCGTAGGCCCTTAAAAATACGTTTTAAAAACATTGAGCGGTTCGGATCGTCGAAATTTGGTCCAAAAAGTAGAGGTCCGCATTTTAACTTAAATAAGGGTCCCTTATTAGAAGTTTTTCGTATATTAAGAAGTTTCCTGTGAGGGCTCCCTCACAAAAAAAAAGTGTAGGAAAACAGTTGTGGGCCATTGGATCCTATGCCCTTCACGCGATCCAACAGCTCACAACTGTTTTCCCGCACTTTTTTTTTTGTGAGGGAGCCCTCATAGGAAAATGCCAAAAAAAAATAAAATATAACAGATAAAATGCCAAAAAATCAAATAAGTTAACTTCTTACATGAACTCAACAGTGATACCCGCTGGCTCTGTAAAATTAGACATCGAATTGTTCTGCAGATCTACAATTTCCAATTGGTTGCTATAGCTGGAGCCAGCATCCAAAGTGCCATTAAGCTGGTTGTTACTCATGTACTGTCACACATCCAAAGGAATTGGACCATGAAGGCTTGTGTTCTCCAACACATTGCCAGCAAGACATTAGGGGAAATACGTAAATATATAGTAAATAATTTGGAACTTTTTGATCAAAAAATTATGGAAGGAAGGTATTTATGTTACACTTAAACTCAAAACTCTTGGCCAGAACCCATCCATATTTATACTACTCAATGGAAGGGTCTAGTATAAAGATATTTTCATATAAGATAAACTTTGAGGCGGATTCTAGAATTGCAGATGTTTCTAATTCACACAAAAAAACTAGATATTTCACAAGGATATTGTAGAATTTCTAGAAGATAGATATTATAGATATTATAGAGCTTCTAGAAACTAGATATTTATATCTACTTCAATAATATCTTTCATCTTTGAACTTTGTCAATTAGGCTTATTTGGACTTTATTTTTTCTTGTGCCAAAATACTAAATCTAGTTTATTCTTCAACAATAATAATCATAATTAATATACGATTAAAATTAGTTATACCTAATGATATCAACAGACTATACTTACATTTACAAAAATAAAATGTTTTTAAGATGCAAAATTTCAAGTCTCTCAATTGGGGTATATCACATTAAGGCTTTTTGCTGCCTTAGCTATGGAAAGAAAAGAAGAGTTTCTTTAAACTTTTGGCACATGCTATTATATGATGCACTCTCTTAAATATACTATTGGTGATGCTTTTTGAAAAAAAAAAATCTCTTTCTTTTGGTTGGTTGATGGCTAACACAAATATCATCGTTCACCAAAACAAATCTTCTTTTTTTCCCTAGTATTTTCTTTTTGTCAGCTGACAAAACTATTTATTTTTTTGACATTGTAGCAAACTAAAAAAAAATTGGGAATACTATTTCAATTACAATGGGTGAACTTGCTCTAATCTCCTAATGAGGTGTAACATTGCCCTTGTATGATTCAGGCAAAACACAATCGAATTATGGTTCTTTCCTCTATTCAAGCTAGCCCTACATTGAGGTTGAATTTCTATCAAGTGTTTGAATATAGCCATAATTAGATCAAATGGCTTAGATTAATACGTTTGGGGTTCCGCTTCTTAAAATAAGGTCAGACTTTTTTCCTATAAGTAATCGTAGGGTACTGTTTACTGGTTCTTTTACTTCTTTGTGATAAAATAATCGTGTGCGAGCGTGCCAGAGAGAGTTTCAATCTCCTCCCTCAGATTAACTTTGGAAAAACCAAGTCTAATCAGGCGATTGTGTTTTATTGGTTCAATTACCTCAATTAAGAGGATTTTTCTTTATAAGTGAAGAAATGCAAACCAATAACTCAGGAAATTAAAGAAACAAGGTACTTCGATTGATGAATCAAAGATAAACTTACTTCGAAATTGTCTTCAACTTCAAATACAAATGTAACAGAACTTCGAACTGGGTGATTGTTACAAGAACAACCGAAAATGGGTGATTGTTATGAAACAATCGAGAATAATCCTAACTACTTCCTAATCTACTTCCTAATCTATTTCGAACTGAGTTCGAAATCCTAAAACTACTTGCCAATGAACAAACCAAGCATCATTTTTTGATAGCTGTTTGTTGAAGATTTGTTCGGGGCTTTTTCACTCTTCAATTTTTTCTATTTATAGACGCTGCTTGTAGTTTGAACTTCCCGCTCAATGAATTTGAACTTGGCTTGCTTCGAACTCTAACTTCTGCTCTTTGAGTTGGCAGTTTCTTTCTTTCCCCACGTCTGAATTTGAATTCTTCAGATTCTTCCTCCTGAAGCTTTGATTTGAAATCTGCATAACTGCTCAACTAATCCAAATGATTACACGTTTAAAAGAATAACTGCTTTTTTGAGAAGTACTCCACGTACTCTAACTGTCAACTATCCCATTTTATAGATTTACACGTGGAGTTTATGTGTCTAGCAATAAATATCGTGGCTTCGAAGTCAGTTTCTATTTCGTCCTTGACTTGTAACTGCCAATAACTGCTAATTTGAATTGAGGAATAATACGACACCGTATTAACTCAATTCTACTTCAATGATCCAGTGTATCTTTATTGACAAGTAATTGCCAATGTTTGGCATTTCTGATTACGTGTCAATCAACTATTGGATTTGCTAATTTTATATGTAAACATACCCCCCACATTAACATTGTTGTTCAAGGGATTTGAATAAGTGTTATTGTGCCTTTTGCCGCTTCGAATTCCTGTAAACTTCCAAAGCAAAAGTTATTGGCAGTTCTTGATACTTCCAATGATACAGTTATAATTAACTCTTACGTTCTCTGTTGAGAAAATTAAGGATCATGGGCTGAAGGATAATGGGCAGTTATTACCCACGTTCTCCACCTTCAAGAATTTAAATCGTTTCCAACTTAAAACTTGTCTATAAAAAGGGTTTAATTACTGGTAAACTTAATCATCATCCTTCGTTAGAAACTGATTCCTTCCTCGACTGAACAATGGCTGACTTCTCTAATACCCAAAATGCTTTCGAAAACTTGGTTCTTAATGACCCAATCCCTGTTGATATCCAAAACACCGTCACACCAATTATTGGTGAGATTCGAAGGGATCGTTCTTACGTAGTGGTTCAAGCAGAAGATCCTGAGCCTGCTGATCCATGGAATCCTCCAATTTCTTCTACTCCTAAACCCTTCTTATGGGGTTTACCATTTGAAATAGTGGTGGTAAGAATGGATGATCCTGCTGGTTACAAAGGTTGGAGCAAATATCGTTCATTGGCTATGAGTAGGTATTTAACTCCCTTTATTAGACGTGATCCTAACATAGTGATACTTGACAGTCTATTTGCCACCTGTCTCACTCCTGCTTTCTTCAAAGTCTCTGAAGAAGAGAGATCAGGCTTCGCTGGCTATGGTGAGCTTAAGCAAAAAGCTAGTAGCCAATTTATATATTGCTTAAATGAAGTTCGAAAGCCTCACTTTGAAGGAAATTTCGTTGATCTAGCTAACCTCCCTCTTCGACCTCTTCCAGAAAACCCAGATTGGTTTCAAGAGTTAAAGAATATCAAATTTGATCCTATTATTTATCATGCTGATATCTCTTATTCTCTTTATCCGCAATCTAACTCTATTAAAGCCAAAGAATTGTTGGCTGCATTTGCTTTTTTAGAGATAGGGATTCTTGAAGAAGACATCCCTTACAAAAACTTCTTGTGGGCTTGTGAGACTCTTCAATGTACCACCTCTGAGCAAGCTGGTACTTTCATCCATTCTTTTCTAAGTCAACTCCCTCTCCTGCGAATGTGGATGAAGAATAACACTGCTGCTTTTATGTTCAATCAAGACCTTCATGAGTATGAAATACTTCATGATCGAATTACTAGGCTTCACAATAAGATTGAACATCTGAAGGAAAATTCTTTCGACACCCCATCCGAAATTTCTACAAGGCTTCGAAGGAGATTCAAAAGTTGTCTTAAAAGAAATACCTTCAAGTTGGCTAAAGCTGAAGTCAAAGCCAAAAATCTGGTCCTAAAAATCAGACCATTGATTGAGAAGAAACTCAAGTTCGATGAAGAAGAAAGGGTTAGGATGAAAGAAAAAGAATTTTTTAACTTTTCCTGGGCAAGATTTCATGCCTTAGTGACTTGGAGTTTTCCTCATTACTTCCAAGTTATCCCTACTCCAACAACTGCTCGATCATCAGTAGATGTTTAGTTCTCCTTTGAATGTAATAGGATCTTTTAGCAGTATGTAATTTCCCTTTGTTAATGTAATTTCAACTTTCTATGGTTTAATTTGTACCTTTAAATGCTCTTCGAAGCATTTCAATGCATTCTAAACCAATTCGAACTCATAATGAACAAAAATTGATAAAGTATCTTTTATGATATCAAACCAATAAAAATGGTTCGAATTATAAGGTAATTCGAAGCTGAAATAAAATATTAAATATGGGTAAAAACATTCAAATTTTGGGCCCGACGTAATATAGGCCCAATTAATTCTTTATGAATATTTGACCCAAAACGCTGTCTCGTTTCGTCAGTTCATATAAATTTTAGGGCTTGAAACGTCTTCATTACACATTCAAACTTTTCTACGCTTCGTACTCCCTCCTTTGTTCTTACACTCTTGCGATCATGACTTCTGAAAGCGAGATATTCAAAGGTACTCCTTCCTTCGTCCTCAGGAAGTTGGTGACTAGAGAAGTTCTAGAGTCGAAAACCGGTAGTGGCAAATTACAAAACCGTGCTTTCATTGAACATCCTACCCTACCTAATACTCAAATTCTAGGGCCTGCATTTCTTGATCTTCCTTTAGATCTTACATCATGTTACCCTATCCTTGAAAAGAGTGACCTTGTGAAGGATAGGCTTCTAGGTTTCTTTAATTGGGCCAAGAAGAATTTCGTTTGTTGGCCAAATTATGACAAAAATTGGGATGACTGGACTACACGTATATTCAAAGCCAAAGGGAAAGAGCTAACAGATGTTGGTTTATCACACATCATTTCCTTGCTCAGGAATGGTATTTTACAGAACCCCACACTTATTCATGCTGCCCTAGCCTTCTGGGATCCTTTATACAACTGTTTCAGATTCAACTGTGGAATGATGGCTCCCACAGTTTTAGATGTATCTTTCCTTGTTGGGCTCCCTCCGTATGGTATTTTATTTGACATTGCTTCATCTACGGAAGTCCCATTTTTGGATGAGATTGAGTATGCTGGGAAAAATGCTTCTTATAGCAAATTCCTAGACACTGAAAGGAGATATTCAGAAGAAGTATCTGAAAGAGAAATGTTTGCTTATATTTGGTATACCACTGTGCAAAATGATTTTTGCCATGGTGGTAAGAAAATGATGCTCGAATTCGCACCCTTAGCCTATTCTTTTATCAAAAGGTGAAACCATTGATCGGCCTCTCATTTTTAGGCTATGTTTACAAAATTGGGTCGATAATCATGCCAAACCACTTTCTTATAACTTGGGAGGTCCCCTCTGGTTTCGCAACTCGGTTGTTAGCTTATTTCCCAGGACCAAGGTCGCGAAAGGGTCTCCTCTCGCGCTGTATATGGGGACAAATACACCATCTTAGCTTCGACTCCCCTTTCCTTGGTTGGATATTTACAATACTTTCATCAAATGAGGGAGGACAAGGAAGAAAGAGATTTTGTCCCTTTTCACAACTGGGACATTGGACCGAAGTGGCTAGACAGACTCAAGACTCAAAGAGGTAGCCCTAATTATCGTGAAGCTTGGGCAAGTATTCTTCTCCCAAGGGAAATTATTATAGGGGCCTATGTTGGTGGCTGCAGACAAGCTCATGCTGAGATCTATTGCCCTGCACAATTTGCCAGACAATTTGGGTTGATGCAAGCTATCCCTTGTCCTTATCCTGGTGAAATTAATGTTGATCTCTCTACAAGAAATAAGATTGATAAAGCTCATGTTGCAAATCTTAATGCAGAATTTAAGAACTCTAGAGCACAATTCCAACCATATATATTTTCTATTGTTTTGGAACCTCCTCTTCCATCATTCTCTAGATGGTGGCACAATTCCATGAGATTATATTACAAGTCTGCAAATGTCAAAGATTTCGTTGAAGCCCTTGGAATTGCCATTGAAGAAAAATCTGATTCGATATCAGATGATGGGTTTGGAGAAAGCTCAAAAGAAATTTCTCAAGGAACAGAACATGTACCAGGAGCTCAATCTTCTGCCTCAATGCCTGCTGCCTTGAATATCAAACCACTTCGATCTGTACCACAAATGGTAACTAGATCTAAACAGCAAAGATCTCCTTCTCCACCAGGTGACTCTTGATTTTATGGCTTAATCGACATTTTCTTTTCAACATATTCTTTATATTTCTTATGATTTTGAGTAATGCAGAGTCTACTCCAAAGAAGAAAACCAGAAAAGAGGCAGAACCTACTCAAACTTTTGCTTATGCAGCTTCGAAGCGAAGCACAAGAAGAGGGGCTACCAAACAAACACTAAGCCATGATGCCACAAAGTTTGACCAAGTTTATGAGGCTTCGAAAAGAAGGAGAAAAATTTTGATTGAAGAATCAGAGGAGGAAGAGACAGGAAATGATCCAATTAGTCAACTTGTAAAAGGCAAGCTCTTGTATTCTTTAGTTTTACCAAAGCCTTTGAACCTCCATATCTCTTAAATTTGTTTGCTAATTCCATTTCAGAAAAGAAGGCAAAATCTAAGCATACTATAGCTTCGAAGACTCTTTCTGAACAAGATCCTCTTGGAATTCAACAGCCAATTGACTCTCCTGCTACTGGTGCTACTGCAAGATCCCCAACTCTTGATTCGAACTCATTGCTCGGGCTTCTCTTAACAAAGAGTCTCCTCAAAAGCAAGCTTCTTCAAGAGAAAATGTCGAGCACTCGCTCAGTCTGTTCTAAAGACTGCGAAAACCGGTTTGAAATTTGGAAAAGGCAAAATTACGAGGCCGATATTCTGTTCGACATACTTGATACTTCGTTTCAAAGGATGACAGGTTTATTTCCTGAAATTGCTTCCCATACTATTGGTATTAAAACCTTTGATCGGACAAAAATAGCAATTGATGAGGCTGCCATGGATCAACCTTCAAGATCTAGGATTCCCGGAAGAACCAATTTTATCTCGAGCAAGTCCCTCCACTTGAGGTATTGTGTCTCTTTATAATTTGAACTTTCAGGTCATTATACTTATGCTCAAAGGATTAAACTCAATCATGTCTATGCATCTTTCCAAACAGAAAACTAGTACTTCGCTAGCACAATTGTTGGTGATCTCCCTTCATTGGAGGCGGTTCAAATTAAGAGTGGGTGATTTACGTCAAAGAATCACCAATCCTAAAGCTCCAACTCCTTCTCCGGGTCTCTCCTATTATTCAACTCAAAACTCAATATAGTTCATCTCCTCTTGAGTTGGTCAAACCTACTTTTACTCCGGGAGAGATTCGGGAAAAGGAAGTCCTTCAACAATTTTAGAATTGGACTTTGAAAAATTGGTTGAAGGGGATTTGAAGGTGTATTTAGAGATTTGTTGTCAAGCAGCTTGGGTACTAAAACCTGCTTCCCAAGACTTACACAAACAACTCTTGACTAAAGTCTCTGAGTTTCAAATAAAAGCCTATCAACTTTGTGAAGTTCAAGAGAAACATCTTCAAAGACAAAGTCGAAGGCGACATTGTCAAATATGGAAGATGAGGCACAAAATGTAGTTTCTTCTTATGATCGGGATGCTATCGAATTGTATCGATTGCAAAAGAAGAAGCTCACCTAGAGGAAGCATTGTTAAAGGTGAAAGGGAAAATTGCTCAGACAACTGCCAATATGCAAGTTTCTTTGAACAAAGCTTCTTCGTTTGTTGCAGACACGAACAATCTTAAAAGCCAACTGCAGCGAACTATAGATCAAGAAGAAATTTACGATTTTGTTTGTACGAGTGCTCATGTCTTGAGTGACCTAAAAGATACAATTGTATGATTTTTTCGATCAATGAATGAAACGTTTGTGTTATTCCGGTTTCATGACCATTTGAATCTGCTTGAAGTGTTATGATTTATCCTTTCCAAACTAAATCACCTATGTCAAATGCTTCGAATAGCAATTTTTATCATATTTTCTAGTTACCCTTAATTTCTGCAATAGAATTTAATTTAAAACCTGATGAGGCTTCCAACAACTCAAATTCCAGCCTTTTAGGAAGTTTTCGAACCATCGAACTACATCTCCCATGGCTTCATTGTCACTGTATCAACATCTGCTATTTCAGGAGTCTCAATTCCATTTGGATGATCAGTCAAGAAGTTAGCTAAAGCTTGTCCTTTAATTGATTCTTGAGGAACATACTCTAGGTTAAATTCAATTAAGGACACAATCCATTTCCCAATTCTGCCACTAAGTACAGGTTGAGACAACATATACTTCATAACATCAGTTTGGGAAATTACATAAGTTACTCTAGGCATCATATAGTACCTGAGTTTCTTCGAAGCAAAAAACAAAGTTAAACATAATTTTTCTACTGCAGAATATCTACTTTCACAATCATTAAGAAACCTACTTAAATAGTAGATAGCTTGTCCTTTTCCTTTTTTATTGTCTTGAGCCAATAGAACTCCTATTGAGTCATAATTTGCTGCTAAATATAACTTGACAGGCCTTCCTTTTGAAGGTGGAACAAGCACTGGTGGATTGATCAAATACTCCTTGATGGCCTTGAAAGCATCATCATGCTCCTTTGTCCATTCGAAGTCTTCTCCATCCTTCAATTTCAGCAGAGAAGAAAAGACTTTAGTTTTTCCTGCGGTATTGGATATAAATCTTCGAAGAAAATTTAAGCGACCAAGAAACTTTTGAAGTTCTTTCTTATTCGAAGGAGGTTTTACTTCAATAATAGCTTTAGCTTTATTGCTATCAACTTGAATACCTTTCTTTGTGGACTAGATATCCTAAAAAGTTACTGATGTTACTCCAAAAGCACATTTAGCGATTCAACTTCAGTTGATAATGTTTCATCTTTGAAAAAGCTATTTTCAAATGTTCGACATGCTCATCCATAGATTTTGATTTGACAATAATATCATCTATGTAACACTCTAGAAAACCCCCAACTATTTCATGAAAAATAGTGTTCATTGCTCTTTGATAAGTAGCACCAGCATTTTTCATTAAAAAGGCATTTTGACCCATTCGAAGGTCCCAAGATTGCCAGGGGCTCTAAATGCAGTTTTATGAACATCTTCCTCAGCTATACAAATTTGATTATATCCTGAATGTCCATCCATAATAGACATGATTTTATGGCCTGCAGAACTATCCACCAGCATGTCTACTACGGGCATTGGGTATTCATCCTTAGGAGTTGCAATGTTTAGGTTTCTAAAATCAATGCAAACCCTAATCTTCCCATTTTTCTTGATAACAGGAACAATATTTGATAGCCATTCCACATATCTTGCTTGTTCTAATAAAACCAAAGCATTTAAAAGATTTTGAATTTCCTTTTTAACCAATAAGATGGTTTCGGAGACATTTTTCTTGGAAGTTGTTTGAAAGGTTTGAAATTAGATTTAATAGGCAATCTATGTTCAACCAAATCTCTATTCAAACCTGTCAATTCTTTATAGCTCCAAGCAAAGCATTCTTTGTTCTCTTTAAGCATTGTGATCAACCTTGCCTTCGAAGCAGCATCAAGTTCTTTGTTGATTTGAACAGTGTTTGGAACAATCCCTTCTCCCAATTCCACTTCTTCTAAAGGATCTTGAGAATCGACATAACCAACAAAGGCTTTTTCGAATTCAAATGGCTTTAACCCCGATCAGATTTTTTCGCCCATAATTCTTCCCAATCATCATTTTCTGTAACCTTCGCTCTATTTCTAGAGCTATAAACTTAACTAAGGCCAATGAGTTGGCCTCTTGAACTTCTCTTGGACTCACATCCAAGCGACCTCATCAGTGAATTATCGATTCATAATCAACTGTTTGTTTAAGCTTAGATTTTAACTCGCAATTCTCCAATTTCAATACATTGGATGGAGGGTAGCGAGTTGTGCAATTTCACTTAGAGGAATGATTTCGGGTTTATACATTTCGGCCTCTGCACAATTTGTCAAATCTTGAAAGGATGTGGGTCTGCTTTCACCTCTTCGACCCCACTTCTTTCCCATTTTCATACTTCACAATCATCGAGTTTGGTGCATCGAAGATGGAATACAACCATTGACATGAATCCAATCCCTACCAAGCAAAGCATTGTACTTACTTGTGAATGTATCCACCACAAAAAAGGCTGTATCAGTTTCCACTTGGCCAACTTTCAAGCGTATAGAAACAATTCCTTTAGGACTTTTACTTTCACCAGTAAAGCCAGCAATAGATGTGCTTGTTGGGATCAATCGAACCTTTTCTTTCCCCAACTTTTTCAAAGTCCTTGAAGGCAGAATGTTTACTGCTGCACCATTATCAACCAAAACCCTGTTTAACAAAATCCCATCGAATTCTGCAGAGATGTACAGTGGTTTCAAATGGTGCCTCATATCACTTGAAGGTGATTTGAAAGGATAAGAAAGATTAGCACAATTCAAATCAACAATCAAAGGATACTTAGAATCATTTTCAGTTTCTGGAGCAAAAATTGCTCTTTCCTTTGATGTTACTTCTCTGGTTCCTCTAAAGCATTAACCATGACCATGAAATCTTCCTCTTCTTCCTCCTTTTGAATCTTTGAAATCAAAGCTCCCCAACCATCATTCCAACCATTGTCATACGTAAGATCATATTCATCATCACTTGATACATCAATGACCTCCATAGGAGCAACTGTTGGCTGTAATGCCTTTCGAACTGGTGAGTAGTCTGGTCCAAAAGGTCCAAAATTAATGAACGAAGGAGAAACCATGTTAATTTGAACTTCAGGTAAAGTCCCAAACTGGATGGTCCTTTTTTCCTGCACTGGTATATCTGATTCTTCTTCTGCTATACCCACTTTTTCAGACAGTTCTGTTGCAGAAGTTTCCATGGGAGAGGATGTTTCAACAGGTGATGAACTTATGCCTTCACCTCCTTCCTGTTCCACTATCATGGCTTCTAAAAAACCAGATTGATAGCTTGCCAAGGAATTTGGTGAAGTTGGGCTATTCTGAGGCATGTCACTATCCATCCTTGCAGCCAAACTCTCCAATGTTTCTATTTCGGTTTGAGTAAACCCTCTTCGAAGAGATTCCTCAGAGTCTTCTCTTCGAAGTCTGTTAAATCTTGGGTTGATCTTATCACCCTCATTAGGATCTTCCTTAGAGGCATATTCTTCCATTTGGAAACTAGTATACCTCCTTTGCAATTTCCTCTTCTGAGTTCTTGTCAACATAGGAATCATTTGAGGTGTTTTGGTCTTTGGATCTCGAACCACTACCCATTGACCAACAGAGGTATTTGGAGGTTTAACCATTTTGTTTCCAACCTTAGAAGGAGCTTTGTATCCCTGGAAGAGTTCTGGTTTAATTTTCTTTAAAAACTAATCAGGAACCCCCTTTACCAAGGAAAATTGTTCACCCTGCCCTTCATTTTCCTGACCCATAGGGGCCTTCCCAGTGTTAACCTTCTTCAAAGGAGGATAATCTCTCTTCGAAGTTGGTGGAACTGGGCTAGAAGGTACATTTCTTTTAGAAACCAACCAAGGCTTCTCATTTCTTCCTTGACTTGGGCTTACCCAAGGTCTTCTTTCATTATTTCGATCTAAGGCCTTTCTTTCCATCCTTTTTGGAAAGAAATCTACCCCCCAATCGATCCAAGTCTTTAAAAACCAAATAATTGGCTCTGCATTCCATGCATAAACATTCCAAAAAGGAAGCTTCGAGCATAGGAAGATGAGACTGCTTGAATCCCCTTTGAGATGAACTCTCTGGTGCGTGTCTTGGCTTATTGTTTCCGTAAGCCCCATTTCGAAGTTGACCAACATTTGGCCTTCCTCTACCAATTTGCACGGAATTCATTTCAACATGAACTTGTTTATTCTGCCACACTTCTCGAACAGTTTTAGCCAATGATGTTGGCACATTAGTGTTAGCAGTTACTTCTTCAATCTTTGGAAATGGATCAGTATCAATTCCCATAGCCTTTTCTGGAAACATGATCCTTCCTTTCTTGATCTGTTCTTGAACCCTATCACGGAAAACATTACAATTTTTAGTTGAATGAGTCCAAGAAGCATGCCATTTACAATAATTCTTCCCTTTGATTTCTTCCAAAGTTGGAAGTCTAACATTATCAGGAAATTTGATAAACTTTTTCTTCAAAAGGTAATCAAAAATTTCATCTGCTTTGGAAACATCAAATGAATATACTTTGCTAATGGCTTTCTTATTATTCCTTGGTGCTATAGAAGAATCTTTTCGAACCAAACAATCACACACACAAGGATCATGTTCAATAATTTCAGCAGCATCAATTTCGTAAGTGGGCTCTTTGTAATAAGTAGAATAAGAAGAATTGTTCCTATCAACATCTTCTTCTAACAAAGATTCATATCTAGATGCTTTGTAGGTTAAATCAACCAAATCCCTAAATTGAGTAGAATCGAACTTCTTTCTAAGTTCTCTACTTAAACCATCTTGTGCTATCCTAACAAATTCCACTTCAGTAATTGAAGTTTACATTTGTTTCTAGCCCTTTAAACCTAGTAATGAATTGGGCGACCTTTTTCATCGGGTTTTTGTTTTAACCTTGCTAAATCGGCCATAGTGACTTCGAGGCTCGGTTAGGTAAAATTGTGCATGGAATAATTCTTCCATCCTTTGCCAACTTGGAGGCCGACTGGTGGTAAATTCGAATACCATTCGAAGGCAGTTCCTGTCAAAGAATTAGAGAATAATTTCAACTTACTGAAACCATTATTACCTAATTCCTTACACTGAGCAGTAAATCTAGCAATGTGTTCTGTGGTTGATTGTTTCCCATCCCCATGAAACAAAGATGTAAAATCGGAATTTTAAACCCCTAGGGACTTGAATCGCCTATCTATCCATTCTGGATAAGGTTTTCTATAAGCTTGAGTTTGTATTCCTCGGTTCAGAGGTCCATAAACTTCTTGCATAAGGCCCAATATTTCATCTCTAAGGGTGGGATTTCCTTTAAAATGGACATTTGAGTTAATGTGTGGTTCCCTATTCACATTTCTTGTCATATGATCTTCTGGAAACCTATCAGGAGGGTTTTCAAAAGGTTGGGGCTGTCTGTAATCTCCTTCTTGCCTTGTAAAAGGTTCATAAAGGTGATTCGAATGCACTCTTCCCATTTCTGGAATTCCTGGATGCTTAGGAACTCCAAATTCTACATTAGGCCTTTTTTTGAACTAGCTCTATCAAAAAATGATTTCCTGTAGAATGACCATATCCTTCAAACCCGTAGTCATCATTTTTATAACCTTTATCCTCATTTACACCATCAAAACTAGGTTCGAATGGGATATGAGTGGTTTGTTTGTATGTTCTCCTAGGCTTGGGGACTTGAGAGTTATAAACATTTGCAGGTTCATACCAAGATTCTGGTATTTCATCTACATTGATAGGCTCTTTTCCAGGTCTTGACTTAAATTTGTTTGTGCTAGCCTCTTCTTTGTCCTTCTCAAATGAAGGCAGAGGATTACTTTTAAGTCCTGATTGCTCTTCTAATTTTTGTAACATAAGCTTCTGGGTTTGAGCCAGTTCCTTAAATGTAGCAATCATTTTAGCAAATTGGCTAGACAACACACTTCCTCCAATATCTGGATTCTTTGGGTCATCAATTTGCACTGTTCTATTGTTCCTAGTGTTCATACGAGAATTTTGGCCAATTCCAACATTTGTATCTTGACCAATATAAGTTTCCTGACCTATTTGAGGTCTTTCAACCTGTTCATTCTCTCTAGGATTAATGTTATTCTCATCTTCTGGCATTTGGCCAATTTGAGAATCATCTGTTTGCTTCCTAAGTTTTGGAGCCATTCAACACTTTCGTGTGTCCCACCGGGCGTGCCAAAAAATGTTTACTGGTTCTTTTACTTCTTTGTGATAAAATAATCGTGTGCGAGCGTGCCAGAGAGAGTTTCAATCTCCTCCCTCAGATTAACTTTGGAAAAACCAAGTCTAATCAGGCGATTGTGTTTTATTGGTTCAATTACCTCAATTAAGAGGATTTTTCTTTATAAGTGAAGAAATGCAAACCAATAACTCAGGAAATTAAAGAAACAATAAAGAAACAAGGTACTTCGATTGATGAATCAAAGATAAACTTACTTCGAAATTGTCTTCAACTTCAAATACAAATGTAACAGAACTTCGAACTGGGTGATTGTTACAAGAACAACCGAAAATGGGTGATTGTTATGAAACAATCGAGAATAATCCTAACTACTTCCTAATCTACTTCCTAATCTATTTCGAACTGAGTTCGAAATCCTAAAACTACTTGCCAATGAACAAACCAAGCATCATTTTTTGATAGCTGTTTGTTAAAGATTTGTTCGGGGGCTTTTTCACTCTTCAATTTTTTCTATTTATAGACGCTGCTTGTAGTTTGAACTTCCCGCTCAATGAATTTGAACTTGGCTTGCTTCGAACTCTAACTTCTGCTCTTTGAGTTGGCAGTTTCTTTCTTTCCCCACGTCTGAATTTGAATTCTTCAGATTCTTCCTCCTAAAGCTTTGATTTGAAATCTGCATAACTGCTCAACTAATCCAAATGATTACACGTTTAAAAGAATAACTGCTTTTTTGAGAAGTACTCCACGTACTCTAACTGTCAACTATCCCATTTTATAGATTTACACGTGGAGTTTATGTGTCTAGCAATAAATATCGTGGCTTCGAAGTCAGTTTCTATTTCGTCCTTGACTTGTAACTGCCAATAACTGCTAATTTGAATTGAGGAATAATACGACACCGTATTAACTCAATTCTACTTCAATGATCCAGTGTATCTTTATTGACAAGTAATTGCCAACGTTTGGCATTTCTGATTACGTGTCAATCAACTATTGGATTTGCTAATTTTATATGTAAACAGGTACGTACCAAATTAGGATACGCGTATAAATCATAGGATACGTGATCGTATCGTAGGATTTCTATACAAAAAGGATACAGGATGCGATACGTATCGTTTAATGAAAGAGATGACACGAATCGTAGGATACGTATCGTGTATCGTAGGTTTTCAACAACTATGAGAAGACCCCAAAATGAAATTAAGCCTTTCGAAACTCCGACTCGGTGACTAAGCTCAATAGTCTCCCAAGCCAAGGGTTGTTCATGGGAGCCCAAAAATTGAATTTATGTTGTACTAAGCCCAATCAACTACCATACGTTTGAATCAATTTTTAAAAATCGAAATTAACGACGACATTCATACATAAAAAAAAATGAATTCCATAACTCAATTTAGATTCTAAAAATTGAATTAAATTATATCGGATATTCAAACGACAAGGATTCTGTTTATAACTTCTGAATCAAAACAATTTTGTCGGTACTCGATATCCGAAATCGCTAAATGGGCTCCTACTTTCAACCTTTTTTTAGGTTAATGCAGTGCGTTCGAATCCAAGAGGGTTCGAATACCTACCTTATAGTAGCAGATCTGAGTCGGATAGAGTAAGTAGTGCCAGAAGTGCTGATGATGGCGGCGGTCAGAGGAGAGCAGATGCAGTGGGAGTACAGATGGGAGGGGAAGAGAGGAGAGGAGAGGAGAGGAGAGGAAGGAGAAAGGGAGGGGAGGCGAAGATGATGGAGGTCGGTGGTGAGAGGAAGGGGAGGACGGCGTTGCTGAGAGGAAGGGGAGGGAAGAATTTTGGTAGGGGAGGCGGTGAAGAGATGAACACAATGACAGAGATGAACACCTGTTTGATCGTTCCCCTCCCCTGACTACGGGTACATAAATTTTGGGTACACAAAATGTACAAATGGCTTGTGGGGCCTATTTTTGGGTCCCACACAAAAAATCCGAACCATTCTTTAATTTTAAAATAATATTTCAAATGACCTTGCAAAAAATCAACTCAATTGGATATGTGTAATTGGTTGATCCAAATTTCAAGTTTTTATTTAGAGCAGGATTCTAAATGAAAACTTGAAATTTAGATCAACGAGTTATGCATATCCAATTGAGTTGATTTTTTGCAGGTTCATTTGAAATATTATTTTAAAATAAAGAAACGGTTTGGATTATTTGTGTGGGGCCCGAAATAGACCCTGCAAGCCATTTGTACATTTTATGTACACCAAACTTCTATACCCTTGGGATTTTCCTTTTTTCCTTATGTTTAGATTTAGGGTTTAGGTTTTCAAATGGGGTATTTTAGGCATGAAATTTAGAGGAGAGAATTTTAGGTAGAAAATTGGATTTTGGAAGTGGAGGGGCAATTTTGGGAGTTTACGGGTAATTTTCGGTTGGATCTAGTCAAAATAGGGTTTGAAAATGAAATTTTAAAAACTCCATTTTGGGTGGGTTGCATATAGCATTAAAATGGTTGTAAATAGAATCTGCCGTACTGGAATTGGACTTCCTATAGGACCTTTTTTTTTCCCCTGAAGGGAGATCCATCAGGACTTCCCACATAACTTCTTTTTTTCCACAAGGGAGTACAAGACTTCCAACAAGCAATCCAAAAAAAAAAATAGAGTATTGGAATTGGAAATACATTCCCATACAGAGAGCATTCCAACAAGCAGAACCACACCCAAACTAAAAAAGTGCATGACTGTTAACATTTTTTTAAAGCAGCAAGAAAACTGAAAGAAATAGCCCTATGAAACAATCATATGATTGAAAAAACTGGTAACTAAACTACATAAACTTTCTGGTCCTCTCTCTCTCTCTCTCCCTCTCTCCCCGGCCTAAAAAACAGATTTCAGAGTCATTGCTTTCGTCGGCCTCGATGAGGAGAGAGGGTATCACAATTTTATGAGTACAAATTTGTTTACCCTCGCTTTGTTCACTCCGGTGAGGGTGTACTCATTCCTTGATCATCGAAAATGTTCATTCTGTCTAGATTCTTTTGTTGGGAAGCCACGCAAAAATCTGTCTTGATTAGATATAAATAACCGCTTATATCCTCTCTCTCTCTCTCTTTAACTCTCTTTAAGTAGCAAAAGGAAAAAATGACCCTAGTTAACAATTTTAAACATCATAATATCGCCATATGTAAAGACCAAAATGCCCCCACCGCCATATGTAAACTTTTTCAACATATCGATGTTGAAACTTTGAACTTAACCAAAATTATGCAAGACAAAATTCAGTAATAAATTGTCGACTTAAGTTACTTTTTTCATCATCATAATATCGAATTCTACGCATTACATCAATATTTGCATTCCGAAAACGATACCTAAGAAATTCACATGTTTGATTTCACAAATTTCAACATTAAGAAGTTGAAAATATGGTTATATTGCGACATGTTATTGTCGAAAATAATAATATTTTATCCACATGTATTTAGTTCGACATTCGAAAGTTGAATATAAACATAAATTTCGACATGAGGATGTTGAAAAAAGACAAGGTTCAATTTTTGAAAATTCGACTTTCAATAAAAATCGACATGTGGTTGTCGAAAATGGGTGTATATTTCGACATTCAAAGTATAAAAACTGGTCGCGATGGTTAAGGGTAGTTTGGGTAGCTTAGGTGTGTTTTGTGAATTGTACGAAGTAAATTGGTTTGAGGAAATTTTAGGTATGAGTTAGATAAAGAAAATAGGTTACATAGAGAAAATGAGGGTTCTTAATAGAATCACCTTTTAATTATATACTCCGTATTTTGATCCTCACAGAGTATTTGGTCGGAGATGCTCTCCAGTCCTCAGTCGTCTGCGTTAAGCCTCTCTCTCTCTCTCTCTCTAGGGTTTACTCTCACTCCACAGTAGAATGGACCCTTCAAAGAAACGCAGAGCCGACGAGAACGGCACCGCCTTATTCACAACAGCCGAAATAGAAAACCCTCCGCCACCAAACCTCCTCACTCTAGACGACGCCCACAAGATCATCAAACCCTTCACTCTCGACCAGCTCCTCGACATCCTCCATCCCGCCCTCCTCCGCCACCCCGACATCCTCGACGCTGTCCGCTCCATCGCCGACCCCGACCCCGCCAAGCGCAAGCTCTTTATCCGCGGCCTCGGCTGGGAGACCACCACCGAGAAGCTACGAACCCTGTTTTCCTCTTTCGGTGACATCGAAGAGGCTGTAGTTATCACCGATAAGGCCACCGGGAAATCGAAAGGCTATGGCTTTGTTACTTTCAAGCACGTTGATAGCGCACTAATTGCCTTGAAGGAGCCCAGCAAGAAAATCGACGGCCGGATGACGGTGACGCAACTTGCGGCTGCTGGAAATTCAGGTCAGTGATCTGTGGGCTAGGATAATCTGTAATTTTTCTATGGACCAGTTTGTTCCATTTTTTAGAGTGTGCTGCTTTTTTATTTTTCCTAGAGCGCAGCTTGATACGTAGACCAAGCTCTAAACTAGTCTATACATTGCATTTTGGCTCCAGTATACCTAAATAGTTTGAAAAACTCCCGATTAGACTAATAATCTACTAGCATAAAACCCGGCACGTTTAAAAACATGAAGATTATACAATTATGAAAACTCAAAAATTATAGCAACATGAAGAGAGCAGCGTAACTTCAATACTCTTTAATTGGATTTACTCTTATTGTCTCCTCCAATCTTGCTTTAAGGTGCTTATTAGAAACATGACCTTTTAGTTGCGGTATAAGAAGATAACGAATATATTTCTGCTACCTATGCTCTGTGTTTGTTATAAAATGGTTAGTACGATGCTCGGCTCTTGGTGTCAAATTTGCCATGTCATTCTAGCTTGGCCGATTTATTTTTGCGCTTAGCATGCTTCATTTCATGCCTAGTTCGGTTTCGAGACGCGCTATGTAGAAGCCACAATTCGTGTAATTGTCATGTCGAGTGATGTCATGCCCCATTGCCTGCCTATCTCATGCATGTGCCATGCTCTCGCCTGGACGGATCTTGTAAAGTTTTTTTTTTTGATAATCAAATAACTTTATTAATCTCTGAAATAATACAAAGATTAAAAGGGAGGAAGGGTAGTTACGCCGTCGGAGGGAGTTTCACCCTCACAACCACAAGACGTAACAAACCACATCGAACCCCAACGGTTGGCAAGGAGCCAAACGAGAAACCAAAACAAAGCCCGATCAAAAATCTCCATGTCAGCCCATCCAAACGAATCTCCATGTCTGCAGCCGCGGCCACCAAAACCTAAAGTTAAAAGAAAAAAATTTAATAAAACGAAAATACATTGAACTTAAGTGTACCATATCTGTCATATAGAAAGAAGGAAATAACATTACACCTCAATTGTTAAGATTTGCATCCTTCTACGAAATGTCCATGCATTCTTCCGACCAATAAACTTTCACTTTGAATGACACCAAATTAAAAAAGGTACCATTTGTCCGTTGCCATTTGCAAATAATAATGACAATGCTCTATTCTTGAGAATGTGAGATTTCACAATAACAGGGTATATAGTAACTCTTGTCAGAGATTACATAGAGTTCACCCAATTCAGAAACAAAAACAGCAATTGGGCCAGAGAATGCAATTTCATTATAAGGTCGTAATTGATGTTTTGCGTTAATCGAAATTTGATTATATAATTAGATGCGTTTTCACGTTCAGTCAATCTACGTGGAGTGAATCAAATTGAGGTTCCATAAAATCAGAGCCAGAAAAGAAGATAGTTGAATCTAGAAAAGAAAAGTAGTCCCGGGATTAAATTCATCACGGAATTGGGCCTTTCTCCAAGAGTAACAGTCTGTAGCGGCTGGGTTCACGGTGGTCCATAGGGCTCACCCTTGTACCTTTGGAACATGAAGGGAGGTCACATTACATGAAGGGAGGTCACATGCCAAATGTGACCAAGGTGAATGTGGATCAAGCAAGCTAAGCCTTGCTGAAAGGGATGTGTTCTCTGATCACGCCAACTCAGTGCCGGTCGAAACGAATATTGAGACGAAGCTTGGCCCTATAGCCAAACAATGGGCGCGGGACCTAACCCCCTCGGTGAAGACCTTTCGGAAGGGTCCTACGGACCCAACCAATCGGATCGATGGATCCCGTGGTCATATCTCTCGGCATCATTGATGGTCTTCATGCCGCGCGCTTACTAGAGTCGAGTCAGTGGATGTTGGTCCATGTATGGCTTGGTAAGCCGTCAGGGGCTCGGCACAAGGCGTGCCTGACAGCCAGTCAGACCATTAATGGTGCCAATCAACTGCCTAGCATGCTTTGCCTGCAAGACCACTTGGTTGACCGGGGAGTACTCCCAAACCGGTTGACTCTTCAGGTGCACTAGGCATGACATCAACCAAAGCACTGGACGTGATGTAAGCCGAAGCATGGTGTCTACCCAAGACATTTTGATCAAAACACATGGGATGTCAGGTATGGACATTGCGCGTAGGGCACAAGAGGGGCGTGATACGCACGCCCCACCTTGCCTATAAATATAACACTCACCTACCTCAATCAGGATCTCTCTCTCCACATTCAATACTCTCATAACTTCCAAACTTTCTCTCTCTCTCTCTCTCTCTCTCTAAGTTTTTCAGTCCACTTCACCTTCTCTGGTCACTTGACCGCCGGAGTGCCTTCCCGGACAACCACCATCTGGGTTTGGCACTAACGCGGTTGTTCACGTGTGTAGATCTTCTTCTCCCGTCATTAGCAAGGTTTCAACAACTTCTTCACCTCATCGTACTAAACCAGAAGGACCAAAGGGGTAACTCCGGTGAAGCGCCTCCCACAGTAACATTACTGATCATTCCTTATAAGGCATGCATTACCTTTATCTCTACATGGATATGTCTCTAATATTTTTCCCTGCCAAAATTTAGAAAAGAAAGAAAATTGCAAAGTTATACAAAGTTAATAAATAGTAACTCTTTCCTTAGTAGTGGTTGGTGTTGCCACTGGATCTTATTCGACGTTTGAGGCACTAATTTGATCGCACTTGCAAAAGGATTTCTTGTAGGAAAGGAAAATTTGAAGAATGTCAAACTAAGAAAGGCTTAAAATTTTGCTTTTTGAGTTTTCCTATCATTGAATTGTCCCTAGATTTGAAGGGGAAAGAAGACGTGTTAAGAAGTACGAACTTCGATTCTTCGAACCCTGAAGTTTCCCCATCAAATTTGGAATGCAACTCATATAATTTAATACTCGCATGGAAAAGAAATTAAAAATTGATTTATGTATCAAATTCAAATTTGTTAGAGATGATGGGAAGGATAGGGGGTAAATTTTAAGAAACAATTACCATTAAGGTAAGTCACTCTTTTTTTGGGTTCAGGCATTTAGGTTATCATACGGTTTCATAGGGTTTTAGAAGCTTAGGCACTTTCATATGGTTTTGAGGGTTTAGGCACTTTCATTAGGGTACCCTAGGGTTTAGGTTTAGGGTGCACTTTCCTATTATAGGGTTTTAGTGGTTTAGGCACTTTCATAGGGTACCCTAGGGTTTTAGGCACTTTCATTAGGAGACTCTAGGGTTTAAGTTTAGGCACTTTCATATGATTTGAGATTTAGGCACTTTTATACGGTTTGGGGGTTTTAAAATTTAAAATGAAAAATGAGAGAGAGAGAGAGAGAGAGAGAGAGAGAGAGAGAGAGAGAGAGAGAGAGAGAGAGAGAGGTGGGCATTGGCTTTCCCGACATTGACTTATAGCTACCAGCTTACCCGCCACCAATTCTTAGATATTGACTTACCCACCCCGACATTGCCTTATCCGTGCTTTTTCAGAATCAGCTGAGTTGGGGTTGGGCGTGCATTGGGTCCATTTTCGAGAGAGAGAGAGAGAGAGAGAGATTGACTTATAGCTAAGAATTGGTGGCGGGTAAGTCAATGGTGGGCATTGGCTTTCCCGACATTGACTTATAGCTACCAGCTTACCCGCCACCAATTCTTAGATATTGACTTACCCACCCCAACATTGCCTTATCCGTGCTTTTTCAGAATCAGCTGAGTTGGGGTTGGGCGTGCATTGGGTCCATTTTCTGGACCGGCCCGTCAATTCCTCAAATTGTATTGAGATAACAGATTTAGAACTCAAGAAAATTTTGGCATAAAAAAAACCAAGCTGCTCTCATTTAAGTTGTTAGAGTCTTACAGATATCTAATGGTACCATTCTGTCGTGGGTTGTTGCTAGTGTAGTGAACAGCGACATTTAATATGAACCACAGATGAATACCACCATGAGAATAGAGTAGGACTCGATAAGGCCGTTGTATTTATGACAACATGGTATTCCTTTACGAGAACAAAGAGTCAATGTGTGACTTTATTTTCAAAATTATAAGTCAAATTTAGATTAGCCAATCAATAAATTCGGAATGATATTTTAGCATGACAAAAAAGATAATTTGGCATAAACGTTTAAGGCTGTGGCTCCTGGTGTCAAAGCTACCATGTTGTTCTAGCTTGGCCTATTTATTTTTGCTCCTAGCATGCTTCATGTCATGCCTAGCTCAGTTTCGAGACGCGCTATGTAGAAGCCACAATTCATGTCTTGTAATGTCGTGCCCCATCGCCTCCCTATCTCATGCATGTGCCATGCTCGCTCCTGGACGGATCTTGTAAAGGTAAAAGTAAAAATATTAATAAAACGAAAATACATTGGACTTAAGTTTACCATACATATAGAAAGAAGGAAATAACATTACACCCCAATTGTTAAGATTTGCATCCTTCTACGAAATGTCCATGCATTCTTTTGTCAAATAAACTTTCACTTTGAATGACATCATATTAAAAAAAGGTCCCATTTGTCCATTTGCATGTATGCAAATAATAATGACAATGCTCTATTCTTGAGAATGTAAGATTACACAATAATAGGGTGTATGTAGTAACATTACTGATCAATCCTTAAAAGACATGCATTACCTTTATCTCTAGATGGATGTCTCTAATTTTTTCCCTACCAAAATTTAGAAAAGAAAGAAAATTGCTAAGTTACACAAAGTTAATAAATAATAACTCTTTCCTTAGTAGTGGTTGGTGTTGCCGCTTGATCTTTTTCTTCGTTTGAGGCATTATTTTGATGGCATTTGCAAAAGGTTTTCTTGTAGGAAGGAAAATTTGAAGAATGCAAAATGAAAACGCTTAAAATTTTATTTTTTGAGTTTTCCTATCAATGTATTGTCCCTAGATTTGGAGGGGAAATAAGACGTTTTAAGAAGTACGAACTTCGATTCTTCGAACCCTGAAGTTTCCCCATCAAATTTAGTTTGTGGAGTTGAATACTCGCACAGAAAAGAAATAAAAAATTGATTTATGTATCAAATTCAAATTTGTTAGAATATGGGATGGATTAGGGAAAATTGTAATAAGGTAACATACTTAGAACCCAAGAAAATTTTGGCATAAAAATAACCAAGTTGCTCTCATTTAAGTTGTTAGTGTCTTACAGATATCTAATGGTACCATTCTGTTGTGGGTTGACGTGGCTAGTGTAGTGAACAATGGCAGGTAATATGAACCACAGATGAATACCACCATTAGAATAGAGTAGGGCTCAATAAGGCTGTTGTATTTATGACAACATGGTATTCCTTTATGAGAACAATGAATCAATGTGCCGACTTTAATTTTAAAATTATAAGTCAAATTTAGATTAGCCGATTAATAAATTCGGGATGATATTTTAGCATGACAAAAAGATAATTTGGTATAAACGTATAAGGTAACCAAAAAAGGATAGTCTTTGAATAACATTAGTTGAAATTTTACTCTTCCCATACCTCCTTCATAATTAGAAGTACAAATTAAGTGAAATGGACCAAAAACTACAAAACTTCTCCCTGTATATGCTCTGCCAAATAAATGCCTGAATATTTATTTTATGAGTAATATATTTTACCTATTATAGATGCATTCATTCTACCGAATTTAATTTTGTATCTCCAATAAGGAAATCAACATTAGATTTACTGAAAGGAATTCAAAAGTAAATCTAACATTAAGGTGCCACGTGTCACTTCCACACCCGTCATGAAAAGTCACTATGTTAATATATAAAATAGATATGATAACTAAGAGATCAGGGTTTGTTGAACTTGTGGAAAAGAAAAGAAAAGAAAATAATTAGGAGAAAATTGAAGAAAATGAATTATTCTCTTGTTTCGTTGTAGAAAGAAATGTAAGGAACTAGTGGAAAAAGGCCTTTCTCCTTTTTGGCTTCAAGAGGAAAGTGGAAAATAATGTAGTCCGGCGGCCTTCCTCTTCGAAATTCAAAATTCAGTTTCTTCCTCTCCCATTTTCTTGGTAGTTTCCCATTTGGCCATTTCTAGAGTTTTCCTTAATAGATTCCTCTTTTTTTTTTCTTTTTTTTCTTTTTCCTTTCTCCCTAAGGTTTGTTTGGAACTTATAGAAAGGAAGGAAAGTTTAAACCCTCGTTTGGATTGGGAGAGAAAAGAAGAGAAATTGGCAAAATAGAGTTCATGCACAGTGAATATTGCTTTCAGTTTTCTAGCATTTGCCTTTCATTTCTCCCACTTTCCACGAGTTTTGAACGGAGTGTAAACTTGTAACAAACAACCAAGAGGAAAATTTCTCATTTCCCTTTATTTTCACCGTTCAAAAATTTTCGTTCCGTTGTTCAGTTCCTAGAAAGAGTAGGGAAATTTCAAAAGCCAAGTTTAGTTTTTTCTCCATTTTGTTTCTAACTTTCCTTTTTATTATTTTGCCTTCCTCGTGTTTCAAAGAGATTATGTTCCAAACAGAGGGTAAGTGTTTTAAATGGGAATCTTCTATTTGTTTCTGATCAGGTGCTAATATGGGGGTTGGTGGTGTTGATGTTTCTCTGAGGAAGATTTTTGTGGGTAATGTGCCATTTGAGATTTCGTCAGAGAGGTTGTTGGGGCACTTCTCGGCATACGGAGAGGTAGAGGAAGGGCCGTTAGGGTTTGATAAGCAGACAGGTAAGGAGAAGGGGTTCGCATTCTTCGTTTACAAGACAGAGGAGGGGGCTAGGGCTTCGCTTGTGGATCCGGTTAAGAACATTGATGGGCACCAGGTGATGTGTAAATTGGCCGAAGATGGGAAGAAGAGGAAGCCTGGTGGTGATGTTGGGGCTGGTGTGCCTCCAGTTGGGCCAGTTGGGCCGGTTTCACTGAATTCTGGTTACGGTGTGCCTGGTGGTGGGTTTGGAGGCTTCTCTGGTGGACTGTCCCATCAAAATCCAAACTACAATCCGGGATTTGGGAATCAAGGACAGTCTTCATTTGTTGGCGCTAGTGGCGGGTATGGGGCGGGTTTGGGCAGAGGTGGCGGTTACGGTGGTTCACAATATGGCGTGTCTGGTTCAGGTGAATATGGTGGATATAGGTTGCCACCACGCTCTATTGGGATGCCATCCAGGGGATACCCAGAGAACGGGAATTACGGGTTGTCATCATCTTCTTTTCCAACGCAATTGCACCAACCCCAATCGGTTCCTAGATTTCCTCCTGGTGGAATGTACCAGGGCGGCATGCAACCCTACTATTGAGGTAACTTCTAGCCCCAAACTCAGTTGTAGTGTTATATTTCCACTTTGTTCATCAATGGTTAAGTTGATCGAGGTGGTTCTCCGTTTTTTTATTTTGTCACCACATTTTCCATACTTGGTTTTGTTGGCTCTTGATAGTAATACCCCACAATTTTTCACTCAAACACTACACGTCTTCTACTCTAATGTTATCTTTGTAGCTCAAATATGATATATGATAAGATTCTGGTAGGATTTTCATATTGCTATAGCCATGTTGGAGCACTTTAATTTCCTACTTCCTGTGCTTCATGGACCCTATGCGAGTACAGTATGATTCTCTGGTGTTGGTACTTGTTTGTGCCTGTGAGAAGTTCTCTTTGACTTGGTGTCGTCTTTCTAGTCAAGTTTTTTTTTTTGTTGGATTTTGTGACTGCCTTTGCATCAATTTCCGCAGATTGTGGAGTACTTCTAGCGCATTGAACTTCATTTGTGTATTCAAAATTGCTTCTTAATTTTGAGTCTGAAAATAACACATTCCAAATAACATAGAAATACATACTAAATAAAGGGTCATTCCAGTCCATAAGAAAATACTTTTAGGAGAACAATCAACATAATTTGATAGACTGAGAAGTTCATGAACTAATATATTTATATTTTCATATTATGGCATTAACATATGAAAATGATGAATCAATAGTGGCGGAAGGTACAAGCAACTACTTGTATGTTGAGTCAAGCACAGAAAAATCTTAGGAGGTCAATTTGAAAGCATACTTGTTACAAAAGTTCGAAACAACAATGAAAGGGATGCAGAACATATTAGAAAATCAAATTAAAACAAAAGGTACCATTCATCCTTATGCTGATATCAAAATTACAAATCCTTGAGGTAGAAAGCGAAATCACTTTCTTGGCTCATAATGCAGTGGATACAGGTACTTCTTGTCAAACATGTCATAGTTAAAACGGTATTTTTGATTCACGTGAACATTTATATTCAACAAAGCTAGAGATAGTAGATACCATGTATAGTGGTTCATCTCTTTCTATTTTACAAACTGAACATTCCTTATTTGGATTATCTTTTGTTATGTAATTTTAGCATTAGCAAGGGACGGGCTTGTGTCTTTTGTTTGAGATCAGTTATCATGGTTTGTGTTGGGTTATATTATTTTATTGAATAGTTGTTTCATGTTGCTAATGCCTCTATGTGGAAAATATAGTTCTCACATTTTAGACTATCAGGTTATGTTGCATATTGCATGTTGCATGGTATACGAAGAGTATTGTCGTATCATTTCTCTAGTCAATGGGTAGCTCGAAGTCTTGTTATTTCTCGACTGCAAGGTGGTATTTTCATAGCCATTGGCTGGACATACAACTCCCACTTGCCAATAGGAAGCCAACTTGAGTTTTTGTACGAAGTAGGAAGTATCCAGTCGAGGCTATTTTCAGTCAAAGAACGTGAAAAAATAACAAAACTATGGCTGACATAGATCACCAAACCCACTATGAGTGTACTGGCTTTTGTCACTGCAGTGGTGGTGGATGCTGTGAATTTGTGGATAGCCCTTCCTTTACTTTTCTCTCTTATATATGTGGATTTTAAATGAGGAATTGAACTGTATATGGGTATTTGGCTCAGGTGTATGAAAGCTTTGGGTGCAAATGCTGTAACTGGTTTGGGTGATTTCATGACCGCCGATATGAGTTTCTTGGTTGATGAATGTACTGCTGTGCCTTTGCTGTTTTAGCTATATGTTTTGGGTGTTTCTACTATTTGTGGCTGAAGTTGACCGGAGTAGTCTAGTATCTATCTAGACTCAGTCGGTACTTAACGGAGGATTGCATTATTTGGGATAAGATTGAATTGCCAGCTGGTTTCCTTCTTTGTTCTTATATATTTTGCTTGTGGTTACCTGATATTTTCATAGATTTTAAGGTTTGTCGATATAGCCTTCTTTTGGCTAGCTTTTGTCCATAATGTTTGGGGCAGTGTGCACTGGAGTGGACGTAAGTTTTCTGCTCATTTCCAATTGTCTGCCTTGTTTAAAGAATGAAACTTGCCGCTAATTCTCTTTTGTTTGTTGCGATGAACATTTCGCCTTTTTGTTTTGTTTAGAATTTTTCAGTTTGTTTTTTTTCGGGCGTGTGAATCTTAGCCATAATTTTTGTGGGTATCCGTAAGAGCATCGCCACGTGGCCCTTACCAGCGGACCCCAATATCTAGTGGGTAAGACAAGCAAGCTCTTCTGGGTCATGATCCTTTCTGTCATTCAAGCGCCCCTGGTCTTATGGCACCTCCTCCATGCTACCTCCCCCGTGGCACTTACTCTGCGGTACCTCCTCCATGGCACCTCTTCCATGGAGTCCCCAAAACACATCACATTGTCAATTTGATATGCTCAAGGTATATCTCATTCTCTACACATTTAATTAGGCTCTGATAAGCCTGGGGACTCCATACAAGACCCTAGGTCGGGAGCAGGGATGCTTAGGACCTGAGGAGGCACGTGGTTTGGAGGCTAGAGTAAAGGGATTGTCAAGGCTCACCTCCACGGCGTGAGCTCCACCTTGACCGGCCATAGAGAGTTGGGGCTAGCCTACGTCACCCTCCGCCATATCTCAGCTGACATACTGATAAATGGGAGCTTGTATCACACTTACCATCTGGCCATGATACAAGCCTCCATATATCACCCAACGATCTCTGAGAGTCCCATGTCACAGAACTCCAGTTTTGAACATGACACTCAAAGAGAAGCCCATGCTCTGTTGCTCATTAATGAGTAGAGGCACGATTCCTTCCCCTCCAAGGCTCCTATATAAAGAGGAGTTAAATGGTTCATTCAAGACAAACATTCAATACCTACCTAACACACTTGCTTTCCGGTTCATTACTCTCCACTGCCATCCCCCTCTCTCGCTAAGGTTGCCCCGAGCTCTCTCCTACTCCACCTCGGGTGGCCTTGAGCCTTGGTAGTGTCTGCCATATTCTCACAGGGACCCCTGAGGTACTCTTCCCATACCTCACACTCACAATTTTCTAGTACCCAGTCATGAAAGAACGAAAGGAAGAAGTTTGGTACTTGCAGTGCTGCTTAGTACGTCTATACCACCACTCCATTTGTATGGTGCACCACCTAGCATATGTTTTTAACCCAGTAGCTTTCTCCTACGTTATTCATAAGCATATTCATGCTGGATGGTTACGGATGAGTCTTGCAGAGTCGGCCTTCAAACGCGTACAACTTGTGATGGTTGTTTTGTTTGTTTTCATAACCTATAGTTTTCTCCTACATTAGTCTAGCATTTGTTTGTTTTCTTTGTGTTCTGGTTGTGTGCAGGTCTATGTAACCAGAAAACGCATAGACCTTGCTTGTCACATATGGAAACACATGTTCTCAAGCATGGTACAATTACGTTCTGAAATAATGAAGCTGGCAACCAAGCAAGCCAAAACTTTTTTCTATTTATTTTCAACAAGAATCTAGAATGAATGTAGCTTTAGCAGGACACATTATGAAAACATTGGTCAAAATACTCCATTATATGTGGTTGGAAGCCTATCACTATCATACCACGCTTTAGGGAATATGGCATACCGTGTTCCCGTTCCTGTTTCTCGTACTTGAATGGTTTGCGTTCCAGATAACCTTGGTGGGACTATTTCTTTTAACGTGGGGAGAGAGGGAGGAGATGCAATGCCGATTTATTTCAGAATAGAACTAATGGAAAGGTAGTTCTCTTCTATTATTCCCTTCTTCCCTCAAAAGTATTGGTTTAAAGTTATCTTTTTTTACGTGGTAATATCTTTTAGTTATGCTTGCTTTTAGGACAAAAGTTTAATGCTCTCTGGGCATCAATGGAACTGTTTGTGTAACACCTTTTGTCCATTGGCTACCAGTCCAGGACAATATTAGAGTATCCTCTACATTTGGTTTACTTTGTGTATGATTGGAGAATCTCTCCTGTGGGTCCTTAATCTGAAAGGGATTCAATTTTATTTAGGTATCCTTCTTTTCTGCTTTCTTTCCAAGTAGCCTGAACTAGGATTTATTGACGTGTCTGGTACATATATTTGGTTGGCCATGATAAAGAAAAGCAATTTACATCTGACTGACTGCCCCGACATTTAATGAAGTGCCCATGCCCTTTCCATCTCTGCTGTATCCATGCAATATAAGTGGTCAGCTGTGTTACTCGGACTCGTCTTTTTCGATGGAGTACCCGTGTCGACACGATCCGACACGGGTGCGGGATTTGTGTCGGGTGCGGCGCTTTGAATCTGGACACGGCTGATTATGATATTCTCGCCGGAGAGAGAGCGAGCAGCAGCAACAGCAGCAGATCGAAGGAGGAGGAGATCAAAGTATAGATGAAGAAGATGAGGAGAGGAGGAGGAGAGAAGGGAGCTTACGGGTAGAGAGAGAGAGAGAGCTCTGCTGCGAGATGACGCAGATGAAGATGCTGATCGCAGCAGCCAGCAGCTGCTGCAACAGATAGACGAAGAAGACGAAGAAAGAACGATGTAGCCTGTAGGGTTTATAATATTATTGGGCTTCTCTCATCTTTTTTTTATTCTCTGTTATTGGGCTTCTTGTTGGGCCTTTTTATTAATTGAAGTTAATGAGTTTGTATTGTGGGCCTCTTCTTTCAATTGAACCACTCATGGGCTTATTACAAGCTGGGCCTACCATGTCCATAAAATACTACAAATACTTTTAAAAATATTAAAAATATTTAAAAAAATTGAAAAATTACTAAAAAATATTTAAGAATGTTAAAAAAATCAGAAAATATTTTAAAAATATTAAAAATATTTTTTAAAAAGTATTAGATGGCGTATCCCCGTACCCGTGTCCAAATTTGGATCCGTATCCCTGTATCCTCTATTTTTTGACTTGACGCATCCGACACCTAGATTCGTACCCGCACCCGATACCCGCACCCGAGTCCGAGTAACACAGGTGGTCAGTTGACTAGTTGATTTGTATCTGTATTTTGCTGAGCTGGATGTTTCCCTTTCCATCTCTGCTGCATCCATGCAATATAAGTGGTCAGTTGACTAGTTGATTTGTATCTGTACTTTTCTTGGTGCTGCTTTCCAACTTCTGGGTTGTTTGAATAACCTTCAATCATCCAGTTTATTTGAATAGAATTGTGCTCACCTGGATGTTTTAGATGAAATGTGCGCTGACAATTCTGAACCTGTTTTCTTACTTTTTACATGATTGTCTATGCTTATTTTTGGCTGGTATTTGTGATTCTTGGCATGGGGTTGGTAGCTTAGATAATGTTATTTGGTGTAGAACATGTAGCATGTTTTCTCTATCATGTCTTCTTTGGGCCGGTCTTGCTTTTATTGTATAGTAGTTACTTGCTTCCATTTATGGTTGGGTCTAAGTTTACTTGGCTAGTCAGGTGCAATTGGCACGAATAAGATAGATTTGAGTCTAAGATTTATGCTACTGAGTTGTTGCTTGGAATGAAATGGCACATTTACAGATGTCTATTACTCCCTCTGTCCCATTTTGTTTGCTCAGTATTCTATTTTGGGATGTCCCAAATTGTTTGTGGTCTTTGAAAAGTCAAAGAACAAGTGTGTATATTTTCACAAACTAGTGCTCAAATGATTAAAAGTATTTTAAAAGGAATGGCCAATTCTGATTTATATTCCCGGTGTCACGCCCTTAGGGAGGATCCTTTACATCCCATGAAGTCCTCCCCGGAGGCAAGGGACATCTGGTGCAATGTAAAAGACCTTAATTGGATTGGAACCACAACCGTTTTGGAGATGGGCACTAAAACAAACAGTCTTCCAGGTTTTTAAACCTTGGGGAACTGTTTGATGTGAGTTTTATGTCTTTACAAGTCTGTAAAGCCTATCTCTTTATTGTTTGATGTGAGAGTTTCTTCTGTGCCAGCTTGTAAGGCGATTCGCTCTTTCTCTGTGACTCTACTGGTCTAACAGTAAGCTCTACTGGTCCAAGTGGATACATATTTTAAACTTCACTTTACTGACTTAGAAAGAATTCAACTTCACGTATCATTAACTGTTCCTTTCTCATTCATTCTACTATCCGTATTTCTGTTGTTATGATGTCTGAATTAGACTTGTTCCTTTTGTGTTTGTTCGGGAAGTTCGTTGCGTGTATGTTTGATGAACTTGTCATTGACGTTTTAGTTAGTATGACAGCTCGCGATAGATTTGTCTAAATTGAAGTTGGACTAATGTTTTGCGTTGGGTTTTGTATGCATTGATTGCATTTGGGTAAAGGTTGTTATTTCCTTAGTTAAACGGCACACTACAATAGTGTCTTTACTTGGTCATCAATTGGAGTCCGTAAAATTTGGGGTTTTGAGTCCAGTAGGATACTAGTTTATATTTGTTATCTTTTGGACTCTGGAGTGGATTCTCATTTGTTTACCCTTGAATGCATTGAGTAATTGATAAATCTAAATGTGTTTCCTTGAAATTACCTGTGTTTCCTGGAGATTTACCAGGTTTTGGAATTTTTTTTTTCTTTTTCTTTTATGGGCTACTCCAATGGATATATCATTCTGTCAGTATTAATTTTACAGGATCAAGATGAGACCCATGTGTTTTTTACTTTTTGTGGTTAGTACATTGTAGTATGTTTTTGTGATTAGGGAAAGGAGGCTGTTGGATGTTTCATATAGCAGGAGCACAGTTATGTCTCTCCAACAGCCTAGCCATTTTACTTGTATTTTGGCTTGTTACATGTAGCCAACCTTTGGATGCTAGACAAATTTTGGTCACCTATCAGTGTCGCATGATTAACCATCTTACCAAACGTGCTGATGCACGTTGTTCTGTACTTCAAGTAGACAAAATGCCTAGTAGTGTTGGAGCACATTATTTTGTTTTTGGTTACAATTGGAGCACATTCATGGATCAGATTTCAAAATTGGACCAACAAAGGTGGACAGAGGGAGTACTTGGTATTAGAAAATGACTCCTCGTTCCTAATACTAATAAGGTGTCAAGAAGAAAATTTGAACTCGCGACACGATAATTTTCAGCCTTCTACTCTCGCCAGCATTGAGCTATCTTGGTCATCTTTAGAGACGTTTTAACATGCATTACCGCACGTACTGGAAAGTAACTTCGAGACAAATGCGGTTAAGATTCTTAATTAAACGCACCTACACCTCTTCCTGATATCCTACACCACGACAAAAGTAACTTCGAGACAAATGCGGTTAAGATTCTTAATTAAACGCACCTACACGAGAATCTCATTAACAGCGTAGTGGTTATGTAATGTATGTCTCTTTAGTGATGATTTTGGAAGTATTTCACCTCTTCCTGATATCCTACACCACGACAAAAGTATCGCACTTGTTTGGGTAATTCTGCAGTTCAAAATGACTATATTACTGTTTGAGGTACTCAACACTGTAATAAATTGTTACAAGCCTTTTTGGAAAACAAGAACTTTGTCTTTAAATTTCATCTTTGAGTCTTCGTAATCTGAATAATAAAGGACAGAATAACAAAATAAACGGCTTGCTTTGATATGCATACTTGGTCCAGTCTAACTTAGTGGTGATGGAAGAAATGAGAGCACATATTTTAATGTACGACCTTATCCTGGTATAGTTGGTCAGACCAAGGTTCGCGATGGATTTATGGGTGATTTTGAAGCTGAAATTATTTTCTGAACTTCTGCTTATTCAGAATTATCCTTGCAATGTATTTAGATTGCTGTTTATCTAGGCGTTCACCATTTGATTTCTGGTGAAGTATTTGCTGTGCAACTGATACAAATAATACTCCTACTTGCAAATTCGTAGTCTAAAATCCATTGCAAAACTAACACCTAACTAGTTTCGCTTTTCTTTTTAGGTGCATTTTTTGGACAGTCGGCGGTTTGGAGAGGAGGCCTTTAACCACCTATGTGAATAAATAGATTCAAGTCTGCCGTCGGCTTCAGGTTACACCATCTCTGAAAGAGAGAATAATTGAGCACGCCATTGGTGTTTTTCTTGACCCTTTAACGGCATGAGTTGCGCGTTTGTCAGCTGTGGCTGCTGGTGCTTTGTTGGAAACTTCAGTTCGGGTGGAATCATGTTTGCAACTATAATCTAACTTCATGATCTTTTGTAAGTAATAAGAATGTAACTATTTCGACTGTAAATTTTCGTACTAGAGATGTGTAAGAAAAATTAAGATCAATTTGTTTTTGTTAGTTATAGTGGGCATCATAGAATTAGACTTGTTTTTCTGAACTGTAGAGTTCCGTAGCAAAATCTAATGGAATTAATTCCTGTTGGTGTCATTACTTCAAAACGGCTTCTCATTTTGATTCATAACGTAGAGTGTATCATCGCGTCAATGAAAAGTCACAAACAGTATCGGGTGCATAACCCTTTGTTTCCCACAATTTGACATCTATTTTTCATATCTCCTCCTCCTGCATCTGCTGAAAAGCAGACATCAGACCGAGAAAGCCCAGAAGGGGGTCATTGAACTACTGTCGTGTTTGGGTTTTTCTTAGTGTTTTAGAAATAATTGATAGCATTTTGATTATGGAATTGGATCCTCTTCGGTCCTTAATTTGAATTGGATGAGAAGGTCAAAATCTGGATTGTCCATTTGTTGCAATTAATGGATTGGATTTGCCCTTCAAGTGCCCTTTCTTCAAAAGATTTGTTGCTTTTTCGAAAGCAAGGGTTATGGGAACTTGGATCCATTTCCAGTTCCTCTTGAGTCTTAAGAAAAGGTTGGACTCATCCAGTTTACGCCCATCTCTGGTCCAAATGGATTGGAGCAATTCATTTTGTGGAATTCAGAGTAGTTTTTTTTTTTTTTTTTTCAAATCTTTGTCATTCGTCAAACTTAATATATTATATGGAGAGGGGGAATGTGACTCCATAGAAAGTAGTTCCACTATACAAAAAACCCTATTATAGGAAAATCCCCTAAACCTAAATCCTAGGGTATTGAATTGTGAAAAACTAGGCATTGTGCTTATGGAATTGGATTTTCTTCGCCTTAATTTGAATAAAATGAGATAATAAAAGTGCACCCTAAGTGCCCATTTGCCCCAAAAAATGGATTGATTTGCCCTTCAGTGGTTTGTTCAAAAGAATTGTTGCTCTTTCGAAAGCAAGGGTTATGGGAACCTGGATCCATTTCCAGTTCCTCTCGAGTCTTAAGAAAAGATTGGACTCATACAGTTTCTCAATTTTTACGCCCATCTCTGGTCCAAATGGATCGGAGCAAAATTCATTTTGTGGTATTCATAGTAGTTTTTTTTTTTTTATTCATCATTCTTAATCTATTACACGGAGAGGGAGGAATGTGACTCCATAGAGTTGTTCCACTATACAAAAAATTTAGAGGGCTAGTCCCCGACCGGCTCCGCCACTGGATTGGATTGTGAAAGACTAGGGATTGTGCTTATTTCTATCGTTTACACATTCAGTGGAGATTTTGACATTTCTGATACTCCACGGACTGACTGTAATAGACCACCTGGAGGAGTTATTTGTCATTAACGGTTAATTGAATTTTTGTGATGTACTGTTGAGAAATTCTATACATCCCCTCTTTTCTACCTAAAAAGCACTAATAACGACTGTCGGACCTTTAACCATCAAAACCGTCTGTTTTGTAAATAACGTGTAGATCATTCTTAAAGAAAATAAATTTGATAAGATATTTGTAAATTCCTCATTTCTATTGAAAACAAGAGACGATTAGATTTTTTTACCATCCATTATTTTCAAGACAAAGAAGAAACTTAGGGTATTTGATTGGCTTGCTTGTTCACAAGAATAATCTATACATTTTTGTTTACAAAATACTATACGGTTTCGATGGTCAAGGTAAGATCAAGTGGCCCCCACGTGCCGAATTTTTTTATTTTTTTTAGGGTGTATGTACTGAAAAAAGAGCCCCCTGTATAGAATTTTTGTACTATTTTACATTAGCAAAAGGAAGAAGAAAGAAAGAGGGGTTTTCTGTCATCGAATTGATTCAACCATACGTATTTGATTGAAGATTCGTTAACTTAGCGGGAAATATGGCGGACAGTTGTTTGGGTCCCCCGCTTTGCAAGTCTTTTCAGCTTCCATTTTTCAACTTCCAATTCCACTCTCTCTCTTCTTCTCGATCCCTCCCCATGGCCTCCTCTCGTCCCTCACCTCACCCCTCTCACTGCTCCTCCTCCAACCCTAACCCTAGTCAACCATCGTTGCTCGTCTTCTCAGGTCTCTCTCTCTCTCTCTCAAAGAAATGAAGCTTTTCTTGTGCATGATTCTTTTTTGTTTCTGGGTCAGCCAGATTCATGTTGTTTTCCCAATCAGAGAGGAATTACCAAAATACAATTGAACAAAGACATTTAGTAACCTCAGACTAATTGAACAAAGACATTTAGTTGCCTCAGCCTAAATTGCTGATGGCTCTAATTAGATTAACTTTATTGTGATACTTGTTCTTCAATTTGCAGAAAAATTAGGGGAGAGATGGTCTTTGTGGAGTTTAATACTGAATCTATTTTAGTGAAATTTAATATTTTTTTGATAAGTTTTTTTTGAAATGTTGATTTGTCCTTTTTTTCTTTATTTTTGTACGAGTGTGTACTTGTCAGTTTGGGTACTTGTTTTCGACTGTAATGCATTTACTGTGAGGACATCAGGACGTGTGGTTTCTGCTCTTGAGAGCTTCTCAATTGTGAAGTGTACGGAGGGATTACTTGTTTCCTGCTCGATTGCTGTGAAAAAATTACTGCTGCTCTTCTTAAATTCCTAATTGTTGTATTTGCTGACAAAAATTGGCTGAAGCTCAATCTTCTTAAATATCCTACATTGTTATGATTTGTGACAAATTTGGCTGAAGGTTTAGCTATAATTAATACTACATGACATCCCACTTTGTCAGTTTGTCTCTACACCTCTGGTTATAATATCCACAATAAGCATTTGTTAAGGGAAATATAGCAAATTTCATTTTCCCCATCGAAGCAATGATGCTGAAATATGGCATTTTGTCACTGTTCCTTGCTAAAGTATATTTTCGATTAGCCTATTTGACAATGAGCTTGATTTGCTTTAAAGTGGTGGCCTGGCCTGTAGCCTGTAGGGTGACTTTTGACATTAGTTTGTTGGATGCAAGATTCTTAGAACTAGAGGTCGGGGCACACGTGATGGGTGTGCAAGTCGAACTTTGATAAAAAGAACCATATGAGGGAGACAGGATCTGAAAAAATACTCCAACACAACTGGAAACTACTCAAAACCTTAAATACATCTGTTACGAAAACCCACTTGCAAGTGTATCTATCTACTTGCAAAGTCGAAACTGCCAAGTAACTTCTATTCTTTTTTTGAAGTGGAACTGCTGTTCAAGAACGTGGGGCCCATAGGATGCCATTGGTAGCGTCTTGATTCCAGGGTATTTTTGAGAATCGAAAATGTTAGCCAGCATCATTTTTGTCCTCACCAAACTTGGGCTCCCCCTTTATATATTAGAATAGATAACTACTGTGACAAATTTTGTACCGAAGATCATTGTGCCTAAGAGTTGAGAAAATTGTGCATAGTCATGGAAACAACCATCTCTAATCATGGAAATTTACTTCAGATATAAGGTATATATTAGTATTTCTTTTGTGGTTCAAGAAGCAATTCATTTGTCAAGATTGAAACTCTCCGTTTACTTAGTAATAAAAAGTAGTAGAGCATAGTTCTCTTTCGTTTGTAGCCGCTCTTTTTATAAAGATCATCACAACTTTTTGCTCTCCTTTTACTACCGTTCAGATTAGATAATTTTTTGTGACACTATTATGACAAAATGTTGAGAGTTTAATCTTGAACCAATCATCCAACTCTTCAGACTAGGGCTTGGTAACTAGGTAACTGTGATCATCTGGTTTAAGCCCTCATTCCCCTGTTGGCAGATGGCGCTGATCTCTCTCTCTCTCTCTCTCTCTCTCTCTCTCTCTCTCTCTCTCTCTCTCTCATGTGTATGATACGAATGTGTATTGTCTAAGTTTGATTTGGAGAAAAAAATGGGATTCTCTGCTGCTTCAAATCCTTTCTCTCTCTTCTCCTACATAACCAACACACTACCCCCTGCCTTCTTCCCTCACGAGTATATCCCTGGTACAATATGAAGCATTTTGTCTCTGTTTTGAACGCCTGGATGATTAACAAAATGAGAATTTGATGGATCTTGTTGAACCTAGGAAAGCTTTTGCACTCATTAACTTCAGCTATTGAAATATGGAAAGAGGAGTGTGCTGGTTGAGTGGGTGATCTTGTTGATTGATCTCTACTTCTGAACTAGCATAGCTCTAACTTCACGTAGCCATAGCAAGTCCCTGATTTTAACATTTTATTTATCTGTTTTTGATTTTAAAAAAAAAAAAAGTAACTTTGAACGTTGGGTTCATGGTTTTAGTGTTCTTCGATTATGAGTGCTAAAGTTCTTTGTATGCTATTTCCGGTTGCTTGTTTTGTGTAGATCTATCATGAGATTTATCAGTAGTTTGATTGTGCTACAGGTGGAACTGCCTTTAACGGTGTCGTTGAAGAGCTCAAAATGTTAACTACTCGTGTTGCACATGTTCTCCCTGTCTCTGACGATGGAGGAAGCACAGCTGAGATTGTTCGTGTGCTTGGTAAGTTTCCACAAGTACATGGCCTCGTGTTGTTTTATGCTCATCCCTATTTTGCTGACCCTGATCATTCAAATGGATACCATCTGGTAACAACAGAGCATATGCGAGTGCTCAATGAAAACCGGTCCTAGCAGTTGAAGTTTCTTTAGTATCACAACATTCTAATAGCAGTATGTTTAGTATGCCACATTTTCAGCGGGTGTTTTTTCGTACTTACTTTGTTTGGATTATGTGGAGACAATGAGTTCAAGTATGACTTGTTCAGCTTGATAGGACAGTGCAGAGTGTATTGTCTAAAAAATATGGAAACCATGTTACTGTAGTCTCCATCTGTGAATATATGAACCAATTGTGTTTGCATTAATACATTCTGTCTTCTAAAATTGGCATAGATTATCTGTTTAGCCAGGATGATTGGGAGATAACCAGGTAGGTATGTTTTAGGTGGTCCGGCTGTTGGAGACATAAGGTCAAGATGTTTGAGATTGTCTGACCAGAGCACATCTGAGGCGCTTGCTGTGCGAAGATTGCTTGGTCATCGCTTATCTCTTGATGCACAAGAAGCCAAATCAGAATGGTAAGATTACAACTCATTTCATAGGTCATCTTTCAGAGGTTCTGTCTCCAGCATCATTTTCCACATTCTATGTTGGTTTGGATGTTGCTAAGGTATCATATGGGTGTCAGTATGCTCCTGGTTTTCATGTCTGAAGCAAAATCAAGTTGTCCGTACTCATCCTGCCTAGTTTTAGCATAGCGCACATTTATCTTCAACATAAAAAGATGCATATCCTGCAAAGGAAGATTGACATCATCTCTTTGCATTGAACAATTTCCTTAGCCTCCTCTGTCTCTCTACTGATTGCCCCTAGATGAAGTTATAGTACTTGTTTGTCTTATTTGTTCAGGGATCTGAGAGTCTGAAGTATTAAATACTCTTAGGCTTACTAGTATCCATATTTCCCCATTTCATGACCAATTGGACTTATCTTCAATGAGTAAAGAGTTTTACATAGGATTTAAAAGTAGCAGTTATATGGTTTCATGTCTGCATTGATTATTAACAGCTAGTGGTTGTATGTTTTCTTGGTGTACTCTAGTGCTCCAAGAAATGAACAAAGGAGTTTAAGACAATGGCATCTCATTTTAATTCATGGTTGTAATGTTGTTCGCAAACATTACACCAGATTGCAACCAATGGTTATCATAAGAAATAGATGTAGTAAACAAAAGTTAGTAATATTATTCTTTAAATATACTTTTGTCTTTTTTACCCTAGACATTATTTGTCAACCTGTTTTAGCTAAAAGGGAGACGGTCATAAAATTTATTTTCCACAGGTATGATATTGTGGAAGGAGAACATTTTCTGTGGAAAGGTGTCTCCAAACCCTATAGGGAAACAATTCGAGCCTTTTTGGCTTACTTTCAGAATCAGGTTTGCTGGCATCACTAATAGTTAACTACTTGGATGTATCGTATCTCAATGTTATTTATTTTTTTTTTTTTATGATTTTTCATTTTGTATGTTATACTGGCCTGCCTTGAGGTTTGAATTAAGTTAGATTAACCCCTCAAGTCCTGGAAATTACATCTTACACTGATCCTTTCATCGCTTGTCTTTATAATTTTTAATGTACTAAAAGTAAAATGGAAGTACAAAATTACCTTTCTTCTTCCTTGTTAAAGGATGCAACTCACAACCATTTGGCAATGAGTGGATAGATTCCTAGTCTCATATACTAGTTGGGACGTAATAATTAATCAATCTTGGACAAGCTATAATATACCCCTGCGCGTATACGACCCCCATCTCGAACATGGAGAGGTAAACAAATGATTCATAATGCATGGATTACAAGGAAACAAGGTACACTTAAGGCACAAGCAACAGGGTCGAGAGAGTCTTGTACGAAAACCTCCGAAAGCTTAGCTCTGGTACCATGTTAAAGCATTAAACTCATAACCGATGGCAATAAGTGGAGAGGCACCCAGGCTTGTATGCTAGTTTGGCAGGTAATAAATAAGCAATACGGGACAAACTTCAATATTCATCATCAACTCTCTTCCCTTCACGAAACCTAATATAACATTGGCTCTCTCCACAACCCCCAAAAGCCAGAGTTACCCCTCCAACATCTATCTCTCCTCATTCCCCACCTTCAAAGACCCTGGAACTGCCCCCTCTCTATCCTTCGATCTCTCCTGATGCACATTCCCCACCTTCAAAGACCCTGGGGACACCCCCATGTGTATATTTATTTATTTATTTACATATATATATATATACACAATATTTTTAAAACATTTAGGGGACAAATTGAAATTTTTTGTCTTTCTGAGCTTAAATTGAATTTTTTTAAACTTTCAGGGGTAAAATTGAATTTTTTAAACTTTGTTCAATTGAAAGTTTTAAAAAAAAATTTGACCCCAAAAGTTGGAATTTTCAATTTGACACATTGTCAGCATGAGGCATTTTGCCACGTGGCGTGTCGGGACACGTAAAAGTCAGCATTGTCGTTAGCTTTCTGAGCTTGCAAATTTTTTTTGGTAATTTTCAGGACTTTCATTAATTGAGCACATTGTCACATTAGGCATTTTTGAAAGAGAAGTAAAAGTCAGCATTGTACTTTCCTTTCCATTTTCAAAGCACATGTACCTATTGTTCTCCTTCAGGTAATGGTAAAAACCATTTGATAGCTGACACATTTGCAGACGTATTAATGAAGCGAGCAAGTGGAGGGGTAAATTTGTCAAAATGTTTGACTAATACTTAATTGGAAAGTCCCTGATTGGGGCTGAAGTTACGGGATATGGAGACACAAAATATGGACGGGAGAAACAGAATGCAAACGGGGAACTAAATGCAATAGGAGAGACTTGAATCCAAGTACCTCCTCCAACCTGAGCTTTGATTTTAAGTTACTGATTGTCCAAAGCTTAAGCTTTTAGGAAAATGGACTCTATATTGTTTATCAAGTTATTCAACATAGCCAATTAGGTCATTTTGAAGTTCTATTAGTAAGTTACTAAGTTTGATACAAGATTACAGTCGTTCACTATTTATTTTACTTTTTGTATTGCATATTTATCAACTTGAGTGTGTTATTTCTTTTAAAAGTATGTACATTATACAGTACAGCTAGAGTTGGCATAAGTTCATGAAATGTCAAATGTGTGCAAACGATTCCTGTTCAACTATATTAGTGATCACCAACTTGTCACATAATGGTTTTGATTTTAGGTTTCTGCTTTCGAAGCACCTATGTCACAAATGACTGAGCTTTTCATGAACAGGTTGAGGGTCAACTTCATTTGTGGCTCCTTCAAAGTCGTTTAAACTTGTGTACTAATGAGTTCGAGCCTAACATCCCAAGTTGTATGGTAAATCAGCTGAGCTTGATGAGCCAAGCTCAACTAGAAAGAGCTCTGCACTTCTAAATTTTAAGCTCATGTAAAAATAATTTGGGTTCGACTAATTTGGAACACTCCTACTATGATAAATAGTTTTTGGTACAACACTTTTATGGTGGTATAGCTTCCAGGAAATAGACTAGAGGTAGATGCCTCATGGGCCTCATCGGTGGAACTGAAAGCCAACGCATTTCAGAAACTAAGATTTTAACTCCTTAAAAGTAGCCTCGTGGGACTGGAAGCCAATGTATTTCAAAAACTAAGATAATGTTCCGTAATGGTTTCCTAGTCCCCCATCACTCTCCAACCGAAGCAAAGGGTGCAAAGACTCTTACTTGTGGGTACTTACAGAAGCATGTTGCAAAAGGGGAAAGCTGTTCAAATCGAGCCAAGTCGAGTCAAGCCAGAGCTTAGATGAGCTAGTGAGCCAAGCTCTAGCTTTGTTTTCTTTGGTCGAATTGAGCTCGAGCCGTGCTCGAATATAACTTGGCTTGGTTCGGCTCAGCTGCCCTGTCAATGTCCATTCACTTTCTCCTTTGGGCTTTACATATGTTAAAGCATCCAACTCAATACCATACCAATTGGCAATGAGTGGAGAGGCTGCCCAGGCTCATATACTAGTTTTTGAGGTGATAATTAACCGATGTGGGGCAAATTCCAACACTTCCTGCACGTGCCACCCCTGACTTGCACGCGGAGAGGTCGACAAAGGATCTGGCACATACAGATCACAACGGAACAAAGTGCAACTATGGCACAAACAAGGGGAAAAAGCCTCCAAAAACCTAACTTTGATACCATGTCAAAGCATCCAACTCAATACCAATTGGCAATGAGTTGAGAGGTCGCTCAGGCTCATATACTAGTTTTCGAGGTGATAATTAACCTATATGGGACAAATTTCAACAACGTATATGTGTAAAGTACACTTTGCACCCATGCACTTTATACTTGGTGTCACTTTGCCTCATATGCTTTCAATTTCACTTGTCATTTGTCAAGTCCACACACTTTAGTCAAGTATCAATGTCCCCCTCGCCATTAGATTCCATTGGTTACAATGGGGAGAAATATTAGTTCAGGGGTACTAGGTTCAAATCATTTCCCTTTCACAGAAGAATTCTTTCCATATTCCTATGACAATGAATAGGGATACATTGCTTTTGCACAAAAAAGGTTTATGATCAACTTTTTATTCTCAATTTATTTTATTTTATGTTTTTGCAAAAATAAAAATGTTCAAACTTTAGAGGTAACCTTTCTATAAAAAAAGGTATGGATGGATTTTTTGCACCAAAAGGTAAAAAGTACGTCCAGTTAGTACCTATAAAGAGCGTAGAACTGACCTAAACCCGCAACTTATGGGTTGGTACCCTGAATTTTGGACAACTGAGTCAATATCACAAAAAAGGTACTCCCTCCGTCCCAATTTAAATGTCCCCTACGGGAGACCGGGCAAGTTTGACCTTAAAAAGTAAAATACTTTCGGAATTACTTTTTAAATTTTTTTTGTACCGTTCAAAAGATCTCAGTGAGTACTTTTGAATGGTGTAAAAAATTTTGAAAAAAAAATATCTAGAAATATGTTTTCTTTTAAAGTCAAAATGGCATGACTTTATGTAGGGGACATTTAAAATGGGACAGAGGGAGTACATAGTTAAATTTTTTTATGTTCATTTTTACCAATAAAAGGCACATGGTCATCATACGAAAAAAATAATCTCCATTACAAAAGTAGTCGTTTTCTCTCACAAAAAAATAAGGGTATTCTTAACTACACCTCCTGTACTTTGACCCATTTTAACTTGCGCCCCTCCACATCATTTATCCAATACCCCCTGAACTTCCAACTAAAGTGAGAATATAAATGTAGTAGTAAAATCAATGAGTCACAGTGTACTTTACCCTATGTTGACCTACTGTGTCAAATGCCAATATTCCGTTTCTTCATCTCATCAACTGGAAACACTAGTGCGTTGGATAGGGTGTCTCTTCTGGACAATGCTGGAGCTTTTCTCAGAAGCACTATGGGTAGGCTTCCTAGCTTATTGGTTATGATATGGAGCCACTAAAAGCTCCCCCTCAATTCTACTAAGTTTCAAATTTAGCTTCAAGCAAAGTGGCAATTCTATGCATGAGGCAAGCCCATGTTTTAGCTCCTTTTGAGTGACCTTTAAGAAGCACACTTCCAAATTATAGTTTCAGAAACTAACAGAAGGTCCTTATGTTTGCTTGGACTTTGTGGGATGATTCTTCTCACTATCTTACTATAAGTCCCAAATCTTGCCTGATTTCTTGTGGATGTATTCTTCTTGGGATTCTGGTTGTTCAATTCTTGTCTTGTTATTTGAAGTTGTGATGCTAATGGCTTGGGATTCTTGGTCTTTCTGATACCCATGTTGTAATTTTAGGACTGTTGTATTACATCCTACTTCAGCTTAAGCTGCTATTATGGTCGCAATGTGATACTCTTTTCTCTGCCTCTTTTATCTTTGGGTAATAAGAGCGTGACTTCTTCACTACTTTCCTGTTTCTTCTTTTGTCATCTGTACTTCCGAAACTTTGTTCTGTTAATATTGTTATTAGCTCGTCTGAACCTGTTGAATATGCTTGACATGGGAAGCCAATGAAAATTTCTATGTGCAGATCCTTCGTCGATCCATTGAATCATTTTGTTTCAGCAATGGAAGGTACTTATTGGTGTCTCTGTTTGATTATGAGCTTCCATTTGCTGCACCTCAACAAATTTTTACAATTTCTGGGAATTTATTTTAACTCCTTTTCAGTTATGAATTACTAATATTGTTCCCATTGCCTAATTTAGATTAGTACAAGTTTTCAATAGGAAACTGACCTGAGTAATAGTGTTATTTCTTCAGGTGCCTCATCTTTTTATATTCTAACCTTTATTCTAAAGATTCAAAAGTGGTTCTGGGTATATGGACTCATTTTATTGCTGATTGTTTTCTGCTGTTGTTTAGTGTCCTTGTTAGTTATGGCTCCTAATTATGATAAGCATATTTCGTTCTCTTGTTGACTGGGAGGTTGTGGTTATGTAAACTAACCACCATACATTTGCAGTATTGGAAATTTTTTCTTTGCAGGAGCACGCATATTCTTTCAGTCTTTAGATGCTGCAATATTTTTGTTTTCCCGCGTTTCAGATATTCCTAGTGAAAGCCTGGTCCTCCCGGTGATATCTACTAATGACAGGCTTACATTGGGCTGTGAATTGTGGGTACGTTTATCAGCTTTTGTTTTGAGGTCTTAATCCTAGGGATAGGTGCACATTTCCTGTCTAAAAATATGGCTTATAACCTGACATAGAGGCTCTTCTTTGAGACCTTTTGGGATTTAAAACCTTTAGTTTGAACTGGACTTGAGCTTGACTAGGTAAGAGTTCCCCTGACCTCTTTTAAGCCCCCAAATAAAGGAGATTGAATTGAATTCCTAGGTTGCCTGTGACTGAGCCACCTATGTTTGGCTCAGAAAGGCTCACCAGCCTAGGGGAACTGACTTGAACTTCGACCAAAAACTTTGAAGGTATGAAATCTTTTAGTAGCCATGAAAATGTAAACAGCATTGGTAAGATTCACAACCAACCATCTTTCTTTATTCTTGTCCAAAAGAACCTTTTGGTTGAAGGAGATTTTGCCACTGAGCTACTTCACCCCATGCAATTGAAATATATAAGAGCCGTCTGATTGCTGTGATATGATATGCATTGTTATTAGAAATTCAATCATGTCCCAAAAAGTGAGTCATCAAATACAAGATTAAATGCTTGCCCTTTAGATTTTAAGTGAGAAACCTAAAACCTTAATTTGATACTGTGTTACAAGGACTCAGGTATGAATGTTCTCGTATGATTGCACCCAATTTTGACTTGGGTTTGAATGTTGGTGAGCATACGTGTTTAATTATCAGATTCATCTAATTTTGATTTCAAGGATTTGGGGACACGCTTGGAATGTAAAATATCATTAAGTTAGAATGTCTGTTTCCTAGCTTAAATGGTGATTCTTTCTTAGACCTTTTCATGCATATTATAGGAGTTTTATGCATAACTTGTTAGAAATTGAGTTATTAAACATGCTTGCTAAATTGTTGTCCAACTAAACACGGCTGACACAGGATCCTAGTGTGTCTGATATCTCTGTACTTTACACATGTGGAAGGATCCATGTACTAGAGAATTTGGACGACTTAAACTATCAATTGGATAAGCTTTTAAACTAATGATTGGCTTAAGTTTCTTTTTGACATAGCATGTCGTAAACACAAAAACATTCTAAGGTTGGATATCTAGATTTCCACCATTATTGGGATACTAGATTGAGCAACTGCTTGCTCCGCCCTATGCTCGGCACTCTTTCAAGGGAGTTCCTGCGCTAGGGCTATACGGACTAGAAAAAACACTCTGACCACCCCCCTTACGTTTACATAATAGGAGGGCGGGACAGAACAATCATGCCTTGGTCTTTTGTGACAAGCTCTATTTATCACGACCGAAACCTTTCGTTCGAAGCGGTAACCGAGCCTTCTTGTCTATTGGACGCATCTCCTCCATCTATGTTATTATGAGACTTCCTTTTCCATGCTCCTGCCCTCGTTAGAACTCTTACCTTAACCCGAGCTGCCAAAGTCCTCTATTCAAACTCAGCTCTAGTAGCTCTAGTCCTTGCTTCAACAACTTCAACCCTAGATTCAGCGGAGGCTAATCCTTAAGCTCATTCTTCTGTGTATGCATATTCGTATGCTCTTGTTTCAGGATAAAGACAAGTTGTTTCGGGAAAACTGGATGATCCGTTGGTAAGAAATGCCCATCTTTAAACTTTT
>CM029275.1:25345642-25401727 GCA_016920895.1 Vaccinium myrtillus | reverse complement strand
AATTGAGTACTGCTTATAAAGATAGCTTCCCTGATTCGGACGGTCTTTCTTCTCGGCTAGACCTCTTCTACAGCACTTAAGCACCTTCTATAATATTCCTTACGGTGATTGTACTTACTTTGCTCATGGGGAGAGTCCAGCCCAACTGGGCCAGTCCGTCTGGGTCACGCTCCAACCGAGCAAGATCCGCTAGTTTGACCCAATTAATTCGGGGCCTAAAATCCAGCCCACTTCACCATAGTTCTATGGTAATTTTAAGAGAGAAGAAAATGGACCAAATTATGAGAGGAAGTAGTAACTTTATGGATGTGGACAATGGCGGAGGGAGGGTAGGACAAGTAGGCGCCTGTGCTGAAACTATATATATATTTTTGGATAACCATATTTTGCATTGTATCTTATAAATTGTCTCTCCAAAGATGTTTTCTTTTTTATCACTTTAAGACATTTTGTCCATCTTTTCATTTTCATTTTTATTTGAGTAATTTACCTAGACACCCCCTAAATTAATTTAACCTACGAAGAGACTCCCTCAACTATTTAAAACATTAAATGCCTTAACGGAGTAGACGGAATGAATAAAATGACCATTTGGGCCTTAGCTATATAAAGACTCCACTCTTGGTTTTTTACGCACAAAACTCCATCTCCCTTCTCTCTTCTCCATCTCCTTCTCTCTGTACACAAACCCTAACCACCACCCACAAAATCAAGTCAATCAACAAACCCTTTCCACCACCCACAAAATCAATTCGATCACCAACATTACGATCCCCAGATACAAACCGTTCGCTCAAATCGGAAGTTTATTTTGAACAATCCAAAAGATCAAATTACAAACATATAATTGATTTCCTTTCCAAACCTAACACTGCATATTTTTTTAAAGTATAATTAATTGTAAATGTGGAACGATCATTGCTTAAGCGGATTCAGAAGTGTATATACAGAGGTATATATGCTGTATATATTCATGGAACGAAAGAGTGAGGCTCAGATCTGTGGATTCTCAACTCCTGAAATCTATTGCTCATAGATCCAATATCGTCATAGCCTCAGAAAATCGAGTAATTTTTCAGTAGTCCCTGGAGCTGTAGCAGATCATACGATCATCATCATGTACAGTCATGGTAAGGATCTAAAGGCTCTGTTTGGATGATGAGTGGAATTGGCAATAAGTTGATCTTTTCCCTTTTTGATCATTTTACCCAAATCTTGATTATCACTTCCAGCAGCCTTTGAATTGGAATGGGTACTCTCACAACTGCCCATTATTTTTTGGGTCTGTTTCTAGGGTTTAGATTTGGGAGGAAATGGAGAGAGAGATTGGGAGGAAAAGTGTGTTATACGCGCGTGTGTGCACACATAACCAGGGCAAATATATAGGGGAGGGCAAGTTTCGAAAAAAATAAAGGCTCATTTCGCCGAATTGGCGTTAATTTATCAATGAAGTGGACGGAATAGAAGGAGTGTAGGGGATAAATTTAAATAATTGAGGGGGTCTCTTCATAGGTTAAATTAGTTTAGGGGGTGTCCGCGTAAAAGAGGTATAGTTGAGGGGGTATCTAGGTAAATTACTCTTTTTATTTCATGTAACAATTTCACTACGCTGGTGAAATGAGTTGTTTATTGCAAAAAATAGCACGTACTATTTGAAACTCTCTTACGTATAATTTACAAAATTCAAAAGTGGTTAAACATGGGCTTTAACTATTTGAAACTCTCTTACGTACAATGGACAAAATTCAAAAGTGGTTAAGCATGGGCTTTATGCATTATACTTTAGCAATTATATAATTCTATCGGTAAAACCGACATCGCAATTTTAATTTGGAGATTTAGGAATAAAATTTGGAAAGAAATATGTTCTTTTCAAATGGGAGCAAGATTGCTAAATATTGACATTTTTTATATTGTGTGTTGGATTGCTCTTAGACTTCATTTGCTGATGCAATTCACCCAATTCGTGTGTTTTGATAATTGATGTAAGTTATCTTCTAAACAATTACTTTCGTATTATTTTATCTATGCACAAAAGTTCTTTTCCCTGTTCTTCCATTGCCTATTACAAATTTTTTTTTTTTTGTTGAAGTGATTAAAAAGGTGCCCCATTAATACTTATTCTTGGCTCCGCCACTGCAAATAACATGAAGTTCAGTGGATTGTGAATGAGGGGTAGAATCTAGAGAGAAATGACGACATGAGAGAAGATGTCTATGGTCCTTAGATTTTTTAACATTTGGTCCATGAGCATGGGGGACCCGTGGTAAAGGAATGAGGGGAAAATGTGCTGAAAATTATGGAATAATAAAAGAGAAAAACCACTTACAAGATAATTGAGTGAAATAAAAAGCCAAGGTGCCGAGAAAGAGGACAAATGCATGTGAAAAGAGTTTATATTTTTGTGAGGAGGGGAGGTTTGAGGGGGAGAGAGAAGGCGTAGCGTACATGGTGGGACAGTGAGAGGTAGAGAAAGTAGGGAGAACCGCAACCGAAAAAATGGTAGTGTTGCTATATCAGCTCAACTGGGCATGAGCAGAAGTCCCTAGTCTATTATTTAGTATAGGACGATACATTTTGTAAATGCTGTTAGCTTACGAGAAACAAATATAAGAATGTTTGTCACGTGTATGTCGTGTTTTGCTTGAGTTCCTGCCAACAAAAAATTATCTTTGTTGTAAAAAGTCTCAACAGATAATGTTGTACGATTGGATCCTTTCTTCTATCAAGGGTATGAAGTACTGTTATAAGCAATACTACTCTGTTTTCTCCCCAGTAAAATGTCTGAATGCTGCAGCTAACTCGTGCAATATGGACATACATAATCTACATTATTACAAGTCCTTTTTAGTTTTGGCCTAAACTTATCTAGTGTGAATGGGTGTTTCTTACTTAGTTATCTTTACTGTTTGTATTATCTTTCTTTAATGTAACTATCTACAGGATGGTACTGTCATACGAGGCCAGAATGAAATATCTCATCCATCCAATGGATCTATGGAACCTATAAATAAGGTACCTCTAGTTTTCACATGAGTATGAAGTGTGCAATATTTGTTTCGTGCTTATATCATTATATTGCATACTCATATTTGGTAGATTGTAACAATAAAACAAAGGTTGTAACTAGGAATATGTGCGGATGAGAAATTAAGCTTTTGATGGACGGTTGACCCAGCTTCGTACTCATACTTTATGCATCCATATATACGTTTGTGTGGGACACTAGTTAGAGGGTTGGATGTGGGGATATAATGATGGAAAATCCAAATCAGCTCCTTGTGGCAACTCATTCATACTTCGGCCAATTCACCCATAAAACAACTCCTGAAAAATTCAATTACATGACTTGCTGCAGCAGTACAACTACTGAGCTGGCATGAATTGTCGTTGCAGGGGCCAAAGAATGAAAAGCACTCCCTTGGCAACTGCTTTTGAAGACTATAGAGATTTGGTAATATAACAATGGCAATTTTGGTTGTTAAAGTCTTCAAGGGTTGACTACTCTCAGTTCCACTTGTGGTGGTGGTGTGTGCTGGTAATCAGAATGGAATAAGGGATCATATGTCACCAATGCAGATTGGTCTGCAGAATCAATAATTTTGACGCGTTGAAAGCTTGAGATCACAGTCGTTTAAATCAAGCAAATCAACTGGTTTCGGAATTAATACGTTAGAATAATTTTTCTAGGCCTTAAGAAGTTTGAATTATCACTTGATGAGTAATTTGAACCAAGGGCTATAAGCCAAAGTCATCCTCTATAACCTTTCAGCCTTACTAAGCTGGATCGTATGATTTTCCCTAGAAATAATTTGAATAACTGATGTATACTGACATCACTGGTTGTGTTTTTTATTTTCTTTTTCACTGTTTCAAATTTCAGCATATCCATGTTCCAGTTTCTTATTCATTTAACTACTGACTCTATTCCGTAGGTAAGCTCTTCAACTCCAGCACTTCCTTCAAGAATAAAGCGGGTGTTCTACATGTCAAGCGAGGGCAGCAATTTATTGCATGAGGTGAATAGTACATCGTGTACTTGTTGGCTACACCATTGATCGTAGAACACATTATGCATCGTTATTACCATCTTTTCATGAGGTGAATTGTACATCACATGCTTCTTTCTTGTACAACATGCAATATGCATGGGTATTATCACTTGCCGAACAATAAACACTCTAATCGGTATTCCGCTACAAAGGTCTGAAGAGCTTGTCCAACATTGTTTTAAAACCTCCTAAACTACTATATGCGCTTGGGCATTCTCTCTACTCATTACCATTTTTGGTTTTGAGTTGGATGCTTTAACATGTTATCAGAGTTGGTTTTGAGCTAGGTCTTTAGTTGGACAAGACTCTCTACTGTCTGGATTCATTGCATCATTGTTTGTGCCATAGGTGCACCTTATTTCGTTATGATCCCAATATTATGGATTCATGTTTTCCTGTCTACGTGCTGGAGTGTTAGAGCTTGTCTCACATTGGTTAATTACAACCTCCACAACTGGTATAAGCCCTTGGGCGGCCTCTCTACTCATTGCCAATTGGTTTTGAGTTGGATGCTTGAACAAGGCCCATGGTTTTGAAACTACTATTGTTAATTTTGTAGAATAAAAGCAAAGAGAAGTTTTGCGCAATTTTAGTCTTGTTTCATTCAGATGCCATATGACTTGCAAATGATATTATTGTTGCATTTCCTGTTGGATGATTGGCACATCAATAACATGATGGGTATTTTGTGAAAGTATCCTATTGCAATCCTCTATTTTAGGTAGTTTATCGTGATCGTATCGGGATCAAATCGGAATCGTATCGTGATCAAATCGGGATCAAATCGTGATCAAATCTTGTAATCTTTTTCTTTTTTAGGTGTAGCTTTTCTCTATTTAAACACGTAATAGTTTCATTATTTTGTATTTCGATTATCAGGAATATATCAGTTCTTCTCTCATTTAGTTTGTCAAGTGGTATCAGAGCCTAAGTTCTACACCTGTCGGAATCCGTTCTCCGCCGGGCGGCCTAATCCTCGTTGCCGTCCGCCGGGCACTATGAATCTACATCTCTCCTCTCTCCCCCGAAATTTGTTTGGCATCCGTTCTTCCTCTTATCTGAAGCCAAAATCTGTTCGGCATCGGTTCTTCCTCCTATCTGTAGCCGAAATCTGTTCGGCATCTGTTCTTCCTCCTATTTCCATCTGTTCAGGTCTCTGTTTGCATTCTTCCTCTATTTGCACCGGTTCAGCTTTTGGTCAGTGTTTGGCATTTTCTACATTAATGGATGCACTTGATTGAAGTTGGCTTATCTCCTTGGCAAACTCACGATGTTCTCCGAGCTCACATCATGAGTTTGAGCGGGGGTGTGAAAGTATCCTATTGCAATCCTCTATTTTAGGTAGTTTATCGTGATCGTATTGGGATCAAATCGAAATCGTGATCAAATCTTGTAATCTCTTTCTTTTTTAGGCGTAACTTTTCTCTATTTAAACATGTAATAGTTTCATTATTTTGTATTTCGATTATCAGTAATACATCAGTTCTTCTCTCATTTAGTTTGTCACATATTTATCAGCTCCAAGTCTCCAGATGTTCAAAGTTTGAAGCCTGATGAAATATGTCGTAATTTTTCAGCCTAATACTTCAAAAGTTAAAACTTTTCTAGCAGTAGAACCCAGCTCTTGTATTCCTATATTCTTTCAAATACTAAGCAATGAAATCTCACTGTGATGGTTTACTTTTACATTTGAAATTTTATTCAATTTTGAGCTTTCATTCCTATTAAATCTTCATACACAAACTTGCCAATAGTAATATGTGCATTTATAGATGAATTTTGACATGCATTTTTATCAACCGATACGGTGGCAAACGCAAGTCCATTGCAACCAGTAAGATGAGGCCACTCATCTTGCTATTCCACTAGTTCTGATGTATACTGAGCAAAAAGACTCCTGTATTTCCTATGATGGAGTCAGTCCAGGCAAATGCAGTTTAAAGAACCAAAAATGGCTAGTGGCGTGGATCACTTTTCCAAAAAAATGGTTGGCCAAAAAAAGTGATCCATTCCACTAGCCATTTTTGGTTCATCAAACTGATTGTTTTAAATGTAGAGTAGCAACTTCTACGTTCTCCTTATTGTCTTTGGAGTTCATGTTTCGAACTTAAAAACTGTTATTCCCAGCTAGTAAAAGCTATTTTATAAAACTGTTCCTTACCATGACCATTTAGTTGGCATATTCCAATAACGCATGAATATAGAAGTACATGTTAGTCTCCTTTTGTCTGCTTTTCTCAATAACTGCTGTGCTTTCTGTTGAATAGGTTTTTCCCAGTGTAAACTCCACTGTCCTGGACCAGTTGAGCACTGTTGACTGCATCATTTATGCAATGGGATCCCTTTTTACTTCCATCTGCCCATCCCTGGTATCACTGCAAACCTAGTATGCCTTAATGGCAAAGATACTTGGAAGCCCTTAATAACAGAGGGATTTCCCGATAATTTATTGGTTCATATTATACTTCACTACTTTTGTTTTGCATATGTTCTCATTTAAGAACCTGAATTCTGAATAAAACCGTGCTCATGGATCGCATTTTCTGCCTTATTTTGATCCCCTTTTACTGGTAAATGTTTTCTATCATTTGTTTTCCTCTTTACCAAAGAGTTTATAATTACAGTTTTTTTTATATATTTTATTATTATTTTTTATTTTTTATTTAGGAATATACCAGAAAAAACATTGACTTTGACTTCATTTTATACTTTTCATTGTTTTCAACTGTGCTCAATGCTTAGGTTTTACTTGGCGTGGGGGAGAGTATCTCATCAAGGTCTTGCCCAAAGGTAATCTTCTGTCATTTGCTTAATTAAGCACTATTTTAGTAGAAAAGAGACGTTTGAATTAAGAAGCTAACTCCTTCATGATCAATTTTTCTGAAATAATTTTGAGGCCCTTGCGTTGATAGTTGGATGGCACTAATTATATCACAAGGTTGTAGCTATAAACACCTGAAATGTCTGCAAACACCGCAGGCTTGTCGACATTGTGGTATTGTCTTAATGAATTTACTTCAATTGCAGGTACTTCTGTTGAATGGTACAGATGACCGAGAAACTAGTGGCTTTTCTGCTTCTTGCTTTGTTACTGCTATTATAGATGCTTTAAATCGTACATATGGAGGACCTCATAATTGTCTGAAAAACCAGGTAAATAGTTATATTGACATCGTTATAACCCTCTTCATGTTGGATAAAATTTGTTGATGATGTGGAAACAAAGGCATTTGTTTTTGTATTTGTGCTGAAGTGTATTTGTTGACTTTTAAAACTGGTAAAGTAACTGGGTTTATTAGGGCCTTTCAATGAGTATAACTTCTATAACTATATAAAGAAAGCAATATAACAAGCGGGGGATATGGCCATATTCAAGTGGGGGCACGCGGAGTCACGTGCCCCCGCTAAAAACTAAAAAAATTATTATGAGTATTATATATTTAACATAATCATGTAATATGCTGAATTTCTGGTTTTGTCAAAAAACAGTCGAAATGCTGCTCAAATTTAATCATTTTGTTGTATGTTTCTTAATCATCTATTTAGAAGGCTAGGAAACATTCAGATTAATTACTCTTAGATACTTGTTGCCAGTTGGCGTAGGTTCTCTTTTCATTTTATTTTTCTTTTCCTTTTTTTTCTTTTTATTTTGTCCTCCTGGGGTATGCCCCTTGTAGGCTGTAAATTCGGTTAGCCCTTTTTTATTTCAAGCTTATTTACCCAAAAAAAAATAAAAAAAATAAAAAAAATAAAAAAATAAAAAATATGTAATATAATGCTATATTTAAGATACACAATTATATATATTACGAAAATAAAAATACAAAATTAATTTCGTGCTTCAACTTTCGTTGACTGGTTCATTTGTAATTATTGGTTTATAAATTATTTGATTATGTGAAGATTTATCTCTTGATTTCTTTATCTTTAAAAAAGTCATCACTAAAACCATCTTGATCATTCTAAAGACTTGTCAGTGTTAATGTAAACCATACTCTAAAAGTTTTTTCCAAGATTACGTGCTCATTTTTTGGATCTTTTTGTAAAAAGTATGCATTACTCCCTCCGTCCCTTTTTAAGTGTTGACATTTCCATTTTGGGCTGTCCCTTAATAAGTGTGTGTTTTGAAAAGTTAATGGGTAAAAGTTTGTAGAATTATCATTTTGCCCTTTTGAAAAGTTAGTGGGTAAAAAGTTAATGGGTAAGGGTGAAGGATAATTTTGGAAAGTGGAGGTAAAAGTTGATGTGGAAAGTGAAAAAGTTGATGTGAAAGGTGTAATGATGATGTTTTTTTAATAAGTTGGATTTACGAAGCAACACATTTAAAAAGGGACGGAGGGAGTATTAATTTTATAGTCAATAATGAATCTTTTAATTTAGCAAGATTGTTAACCAGCAAAATAGTTCCACGATTATGATTAATAAGGGGCCCCCACTAGGTTAGATTTCTGGATCCGTCCCTCGATACGACATAGTAAGGTTATGAAATATTAACTACTCCACTTATCATTATTCACTGTGTGACTTACTGGAGGACCAATTCATTCAGATGGAACAGGAAAGCATGAGTACCATTTAATAAGCGCTCTGTGTAAGTTCTTGTTTGAGAAATCAAGTGGATGGGTTTTATTCAAGCTGTTTAAACAAGATAAAGTCCTAGCACGACGTTCCTTATAATTAGATTTTCACAGTCCTAGCATCTCTTTCCCGTTCCTTATGTTTCCATGAAACCCTTGACTAATTTGATTCGACTTACACAACCTGTTGGAAACACCTTAAGCACTTGGATTTTGTTCCGCTATTGGTCTTTGTAATATTTGTCTAGTAAGTGGAGTATAGGTACATTAGGGGTCATTTCTCTTTTTAGCCAGTTGTCTGTGCAGAACAAACATGGATGCACATGAGCTTGCGTCAGTAGGATGAGAGGGGCCATGATAATGTAAATAGTAGTTTTGTCACAGGTTCACACTATAAAATAGGGGTGATTCTATCCGCAGCCCTTCATTTACTCCATGTAACCCACAAAAAACTCCTCCATTTTCATTATTGTGTGAAGACCAAAATGCCCCCGAACTGCGTTTTTTTTCAACATTCATACCCCGAAATATGTGAACTTTTTCAACATTCATACCCCGAAAACACGATACCTGAGAAATTCACATGTTTGATTTCACAAATTTCGACATTAAGAAGTTGAAAATATGGTTATATTTCGACATGTTATTGTCGAAAACAACAATATTTTATCCACATGTATCTAGTTCGACATTCGAAAGTTGAATATAGACATAAATTTCGACATGAGGATGTCGATGTCGAACATAGACATGGTCCAATTTTTGAAAATTCGTCCTTCAATATAAATCGACATGTGGTTGTCGAAAATGGGTGTGTATTTCGACATTTAAAGTACGAAAACTGGTCGCGAGGGTAGTTTGGGTAGTTTAGGTGTATTTTGTGGGTTGTATGGAGTAAATTGGTTTGAGAAAATTTTAAGTGTGGGTTACATGAAGAAAATGGGTTACATGGAGTAAATGATGGGTTGCGGATAGAATCACCCTAAAATAGTTCTTATGAAGTAGCTTGGTTATTAAAAAAAAAGGGTCTTCCGAAGTCGATTGACTCTAGAAAATTGTATAATTCACACAATTGCTCTTTCCCATGAAGTGCTTTTTTTGGTAAATAATTTTTTCATTAGAAACAACCACCAAAAAAGACTTGAACTCCAAACAACACAAACACACCAAAAAGCCAGAAGCAACAAACTAGCCAAGAACTGAAAGCAGACCTAACAGAAACAATACACAAAACTTAGCATTCCAAGTCTCCTGTATGCTTAGCCTCTGAGAATTATTGTTAACATTCATCCTAGAACACAAGCTACAATAATGTTTCTCAAAACCATTTCCTAAACACCTTACTTAACCTGGAAAACTGCAATTCTGAGTGAACCAATCCAGTTCCTGAGCAAACCCCATAGGACCTCTTCTAGCCCCACACATAACAAGCAGGCTTTGCCATATCCAACCAGAGAAAGGGCAAGCAAAAAAATAAGTGACAATGACTTTCCTCTACCTTATCACAAAGCACACAAGAAGAGTTAGTCGTCGTCCCCCATGTAGCAAGTCTGTCTCTTGTTAGCAGCCTTTCTTTTCAAACCACCCACTGAATCATTTCCTATCTAGGGACCAATATTTGAACCAGATTATATCGCACCATCTAACTGGTGTTATTGATGTCCTCAAAGCCCCGCTAGCTGATTTGAAAGTAAATACCCCATGCCTGGTTATAGTCCACTTAACTTCATCCCCTTTTGCAATTTGACAAGCAGAGATATGCCTACATTCATCAGCATAAACAACCCTAAAAGTAGAATTAGTGGCCTTACTGTTCACAGCATAGTTGGCGCGGTGCAGAGCTTACTTGTTGGCTTGGGAATTTCAACACCATCAACAGCCATTGTAGGTTCCATATAACCATTCACTGCTAAGAGGCAAACTTCTTCAGCAATGGCTTTGAAAAAAGCCCTCATACTTGCCTTCGAAAAATCATTATAACCATTTAAGAGTGGTGGTCAAGAAACATAAGTCCTTTGGGCAACTCCATAGTAGCAAATCAAGGATATGAATTTTGAAAATCATTTGAAAATTTGAAGCAACCTGGCTCTGATACCAAATTACCAATCAATAAACAGAATTGTTTGCCTTCTATGATTTGCTACTACTGCGTTACATGTCAACCATTCTTAGCTAGATAATTAAATCTAGAGAAATTAATTAAAATTACTTAATTTTTAAATAAGCAAGAACGCAGTTAAAAGGAAAAGCCGAGCAAGCATGACCACATGAACATACGTGAAAAACCATAACGTGAGGAAAAGTCACGGGAAGGAAGAAGGCACCAACGAGTGGTGGATATAGACAAGTTTCTTACAACCATCTGAATCCTCCATCTTCTCTAAGATCCTTTTTCTTGAATCCATGTGAACTGCTTCCAGCGTTATCTTGTCCTATGTTCAACTCCTCAAACCTTTGATCTCTTTGCAGGAATCCTCCTAGATCAACCTCCAACGCCTTTGAACTCCATCAAAGGGCATCTTGAGTTGTTGATTATGAAAACTCAAACTACAGAGAAGCTATTTAGGCACATAGATCTCAATAGCTCATCAAATCTCTCAACGAATCAAAGTAGAAACTTTTCTATAGATCCCACGAGGTATTTCGCTCTTCAGAAATGTTGCGACTGCTTAGGTATGAGGTTAGGAAAGTGTGACGCCCTCTTCATGGACGACTTATTAAAAACATAGGTCGCTTGAGTGATCTAACCAACTTCCTGTTTTCAGTCGTTTTCAGTCTGCACTGCCTTGACAAAACACTGAGATACAGAGTACGTCAAAAGGTTGAGCAGCCCACAGCTTGCTTGACAGTCTACCAGTGTTATCTGGGTCTGCTTCTTGAAAAAATCCTGCACGTTCTATGATCTCCACTCCGAACCTAGTAATTTCTGAACCTTGATACTGATCTTGTTCAGGTGAATCACAAAGACCAAAAAACTAATTTCTACGAAACTAGAATGGTTGTTATCATATACATTGAGAGTGTGGCCAGGAATATATACGGGGCTTATTTGGAAATAATACAACATAGTTTCTGTACAGCTTACATTTACGTATGAAAGTCATTGTTTTGTGGGACTCATCTACTTACAGAAACGGACTTGCATAGGAAATTTGAAATAAAAAATAAAAAATGGTCAGTCTCACCAAACACATTTCGCCTATTTATTCTATTGTTGTTTTCCCATTCATGCAGCCAAGTCAATACGTCAACACGCTTTTGGTCCCCAAAGATGGTCGCATCCCAGTAGATGTTGACTGCTTGGCTGCTCAAGGAATCTTTCATGTGGTATGTATGCCTTCTACCCTCTCTTAATCTGATGTAGAATTCACCATGTGTTTACCAGATGTGGAGAGATATAAATATTAAGGGTAAATTTCACTTACCTCCCTTGAGGTTTCTAACAAATACAGAGACCTTCCCTATATTTTCTGAAATTCCACTACCCTCCCTAACTATTAATTTACGCCTAACACGGTTAATTTCGCTAGTGAAATGACGTTAATGCCCTTCAGTTCGAACTTGACTTTATTGTTTCCCTTGTTTGAGTTTATACTGCATAAAATTTTTGAAAGGCGTGAAAAGTAACTTAATTAGTTACTTTTTTTTTTAGAACTTTCTTTTCTTTGGCTCAAAATTATTATTATTTTTAACTTTTTAGTTCCCATAAGATATATTTTCACATTTTGATAATAAAAACAAGAGTATCAATAATCACCTAGCCTACTTCTTGCATTGATGGTTTTATTTTTTTTACTTTTTTTAGGTTTCTTTTTCTTTCTCTTAAGAAAGCTCAAACTAGACTCCTTTTTCTTCGTTTTTTTTAAAATATGTTATCTAACCACGCTCTCTTTTTTTGTTTTTTGCATTAGACGTAATAGTGCTCTAAAATAATATTTACCTACTTAGGTAGGGTGTTATAACGTGACTTTATTACTTTTTGCAAAGTTATACTCCCTCTGTCCCAAATAGGCATACCCTTTTAAGAGAACTAAACATTTCACACCCAAAAGTTAAAACTATTAGCATGAAATTTTTTGGAATTTTGTTTTTACACCAATTGATGGATCCCATTGAGAAAATTCATGTATTTATGAGCTTTTTTTTTTTTGGTAAAAATTTAGACTTTTTTTCCCCCCTCAATGGCATGCTATAACACCCCTTCAATTGGTGTTATACTTCCTCTGTCCCAAATATGCATACCCTTTTAGGAGAACTAAGCATTTCGCACACAAAAATTAAAACTATTAGCATGAAAATTTTCGGAAATTGTTTTACACCAATTGGAGGATCCCATTGAGAAAATTCTTGTATTTATGAGTTTTTTTTGTGTAAAAAATTAGATTTTTTTTTTCCCTCATTGGGATGCTATAACACCCCTTCAATTGGAGTAAAAAATAAAGTGATGCTATAACACCCTACTTAAGCAGGTAAATATTATTTTAGACCATTATTACCTGTAATGGAGAGAGAGAGAGAGAGAGAGAGAGTAAATATTATTTTAGACCATTATTACCTGTAATGGAGAGAGAGAGAGAGAGAGAGAGAGAGAGAGAGAGAGAGAGAGAGAGAGAGAGAGAGAGAGCGGTTAGGTAAAATATGTTTAAAAAAATGAAGAAAAATGAAGAAAAATGATTCTAGTTAGAGATTTAGATTTAGAGAAAGAAAAAGAAACCTAAACAAAGTAAAAGAATAAAACAATCAATGCAAGCAGTGGGTTTAAGTGATTATTGGTACTCTTGTTTTCATTATCATAATGTGAAAATATATCTTATGGGAACTAAAAAAATAATTATTTTGAGTCAAAGAAAAGAAATTTCTAAGAAAAAAGTAAATAATTTAGTACTTTTTCATGCCTTTCAAAATTTTTATGCAATATAAACCCAAATAAGGAAAAAATAAAGTCAAGTTCGAATTTAAGGGCATTAACGTCATTTCACCAGCGAAGTTAACCCCGTTAGGCGTAAATTAATGGCAAGGGAGGTATCTGCTAATTAATTTTTTAAGTGAGGGAGGGCAGTGGAATTTCAGAAAGTAAAGCGGAGGTCTCTGTATTTGTCAGAAACCTCAGGGGAGGTAAGTGAAATTTACCCAACTATTAATATAGAAACATAATTGTATACAAACTTGTGGGAATTGAGGTGTAAATATCCTTTCCTACAAAAAATATTTGTTCTGACCAACCATTTCTAGTTTGACGTATTGTGCTTTTTGGCATTTCTTAATTTGTCTCTGTTTTTATTTCTCTTGATCCTACTTGTGTCTGCTGCAGGATTTTTATGCCATACACTTTTTTAAAGTCTCCAGTATAATTTTTCTTTTAACACTTACATAAATATTGAACCCAATGGGTACAAAGAAGGCCACCGCCAAAGGAAAAAACCTTTGCAGTTAATCTAAGAATTGATCAGGAGAGAAAATACCTCCCTCGTCTTCCAACTAAAGAAAGACTTGCAAAATTACTCTTGAGCTTATGCAAAGGACTCCATAAATCGGTAAACCTTCAAAGTGCCTACAATTCGTTCCTCGCCAAATAAGCCACATCAAACAAAGAGGAACCTTTAACCAGATCTTCCTCAGCCTCTCACTGGCAAGAGCTCCTATCCGACAATGGAGGGCCATTACATTTGCTGGTAGCACAAACCCACAACTAACAAATCCCACTCTAGCGGGCTTTACACGAAATGTGCCTTGTAGACAGCCTTGCTCCACCCACCTTGCTACCAAGTAGCTAAAACTTTGGCTAGCACTTTGTCAGACCCATTGTAAACTGATAGGTGTGACATGAGCTCAAAATATTCGTTCGGAATGCCATATAGATAGATAAATCATAAACACCGTAAACACTATTTTCGCATTGACAAGTACAATCATGCATGTGGATGTTTCAAGAACGATTTAGGTGTATTTTATGAGACTAAAATCAATGTTTTCTCCATGTTTGCAAAAAACTCTAAAGTCTTGTTGAAAGGCATATAGGGAGTACCTTGTGAATGAAAAGCTACCTTCACTCTTATATGTAGAGGTGGCAATTTTCAACCCAACCCATGAACCCACCCAAATCCACCCACCTAAAACCCAACTCAACCTACCCATGTTATAATGTGGGTTGTAAATGGGTGAACCCATATTGGCCTATATTTAGATGGGTTTACATGGGTTCAAAATGGGTCCAAAAGGAGTTGGAGCCAGGTGAACAAAATGCTCACAATCCCATCTTGGCAACTTACAACTACCTGTTTAAATAGCAACCCCCACCACTCACAATCCAAAGTTCCCAACTCACCTCCCTCTCTTTTTTTTTTTTTTCCTAATCACTGCCTCCTCTTTCTCTCACTACGGGCCAATTCTACAAATCAGTATAGGTTTTTTTTTCCCCTATCCGCACAAATCATTTACTAGTTCGCATCCTGGAAAAAAAAGTCGTGATGTGAGAGTTTATTTGAACACCATGAGTTAGTGGAAAAAAAATATTGAAAAACCAATATTGGTGTTTGGTGCACGACCGGTTCGAAATACAATTAACACGTAAATTCACGACAACCATAGGAAAACAATTTCAATGCCGAGCGGGTACCATATGGTGCCCTATTGCACACATCCAGCCGTCAAAAAATGGAACAGACGGTCCGGATGAATTTTTAAAAAAATGAAAAAGGAAAAAAAAAGTGTGTTTTAATCCAGGCCATCCGTTGTATTTTTAGATGGCCGAATGTGCACAAGCGAACACCACGTCACCAGTACCCGCTCGGCACTGAAAAAATCCTCCAACCGTTGAGTTGGAATCAGACATTTACTGAAAGATTATATTCTAAAAAAGAAGTAAGAAGAAAAACAATAAAACGTAAAGAAGTTGAATTCTTTACTGAATAAGTAAGGATATATATTCCACCTGATCATATCAACGATGTATTTTACAAAAAACGTTTTACGAAAAAACTTATGTTACAAAAACATTTTAGTGGAAACTGTTATTGTGATCTTTCAGGAAGTAGTAATAACCCAACAGAGGATCGGGACAGAGGAAGAGAAAAGAGAATCAGATGCCATAAAAAATGGGTTGGATTGGGTTAGGTTAGGTTTGAATTGGCCCATATTCAACCCACCCATGTCCAACTTGTTTATTATGAACCCATATTCAACTTGCCCATATTCAACCCACAACCCATGTCAACCCACTTAAACCCAACCCAACCCATCCATTTGCCACCTCTACTTATATGACAACAAGTCCACCATGGCTACGACAAAGAATTGTGTGTACCATAGCCACTCTAAGCATCACGAAATATAGCCATTCAACTCGACTAAAGCAAACTGAATACCAAGTAGCACAGATGTCTTCGAGTGTTGGAATTAATGTATTTCATGTTAATTTGGTAATATCATGATAAAATTTATGCGTGTTCCTAGAGAAACTGCCAAAGAACACGGGTGGAGTTGGGGCTTCTGCTTTGCCGTTTTCCTTTTCCTTCATTACCAAATAGAGTAATAAACCTCTCATATCTATTAATATATGAAGATCTAGAAGTCTAAACCCAACACTTGGCATCACATGCCTCAACCCTCTGTTGGAGGAACTTCTTCCCTCAGGTTTTCATTAGCTCTTGAATAAAAATACATTAGTTTAGTCAAAGCCAACAGTATGTGCTTTTGGTATTACTTTTTGTGATTATGAACTTCCTTTAACAAATTAGTTAAAGATACAAATAATATAGCCCTTGGAGTAGAGAATATTAGATATCTGTTAAGTTACGGGTGTATTATGTAATTTGTGTAATTAGGGTACTAGTTATCTCATGTAATTAGATTGATAGTTTAGGATCATTATGTATTTTTCCTCTCTTGTATAAGTAACAAAGTAATGAGAAGAGAACCCTACTTTTTGCCTCTCAATTGCTTTGTCTGATTTAACATGGTATCAGAGCGGAGATCCTTTACCGATTCCAAGACGGCTGAGTTTTCTCCCGTTAGTTTCTGACTCCTAACATCGTTGAGTTTTCTCTCACGCTGTTCATGTTCACCCAACTCTGCTACAGTACTCGCCAGCAACAGTATCGTCTTCTTCCAAGATCTCGTCAGCAACAGTACTCGTGTTCTTCTTCCAACGATCACTGATTACCTTCTTCCAACGATCACTGATCTCGTCAGCAACAGTACTCGAGTCTCACCGATCGTTGCACAGTACTCGCCGACGTCCGGCGACCACTGTCCGACGTTCTCCAGTCTCCGGCGACCCTGAAACCTTCCGGCGAACACCCTGGAAGGCTCGATTTGGACTCTACGTAACTCGGTTTGGCTGGATTGTCTGTGCTTGATTGTTTTCCTCTTGGTTTGGTACTATTCACACTTGAAATCAACTGGGTCTTCTTCGAAATTTGCTGTGGCACTCGGAAATTGACTGGTTGTTGACTGGGTATTCACCGTTTGATCTCCACAGTACTCTAAGTTGAGTGGCTATTCTCGGTTTGGGTTCTAAGTTGACTGGGTAACCTTAACTTGGACTCTACAGCACCCAACACTAACTGGGTACTCAATATCGATTTTTTTTTTGGCTTAGTTGGTGTTCAAATTTATTGGGTAATTTGGAAATTAATTTTTGTTTCTGTTGAGTTGTTTCCAGCACCGTTTATCAGTTTTATTGATTTCAATATGTCTGACGATTCCAAAGTTGTTCCGCCTGATTCCTTTGGCAGTAAGGAAGTGGTAGGGTAATTCGATAGGCAATTGGAACATGCTCCGCTGGATATTTGTGTTGTTAAGTTGGATGGATCAAATTTTTTAGTTTGGTCTCGCACTTTCACTTTGGCTATTGAAGCCAAAGGCATGTCAGAGTTCATTGAGGGTACTGTTGCACAACCTGCCGAAGCTGAAACTGTTGCACTTAAAAATTTTATCTCTATGAAATCCTTAGTCATGACTTGGTTGTTTAATTCTATGAAGGCTGAGATTCGTCATAATTTCCTGCTTCTTGATACTCCATATAAGGTTTGGACTACAGCGGCCCAAACGTATTCTCTTCAGGGTAATGATGCTCAGTGTTTTGAGTTGAGAAAGAGACTCCGTACATTGGATCAGCATCATCGATCTGTGGCCGCTTATTATTCAGAGTTGTGTGGTGCGTGGCAGGAATTTGATCATTATAAGGGGTTTCAGGCTGTGTGTACTGCGGATGCTGTAAAATGGTTGCAGAGGTTGGAGAAAGAGCGTGTTTATGACTTTCTTGCTGGCCTGGATATGGAGTATGATCCGATTAGAGTGCAGGTGTTGGGTCGTATTCCGATTCCATCTCTGGGTGAAGCTTTTGCTATTGTTCAGCAGGAGGAGAGCAGGCGGGGTGCTATGATGCATACTCCTGTTTCTGATCGCTCAACCTTGGTTGCCAGTCCTCAGGGTCAGTTTGTTTCTAGCAGAGGGTTTACTCCTACTTCACAGAGTGGTAAGTCACAGTCTGGTGATCGTGAGTCACTTCAGTGTGATTATTGCCACAACACTAGTCACACTAGGGACTTTTGCTGGAAGTTACATGGCCGCCCCCCTCGTGGGCGAGGGGGTGGACGCGGTGGTCGTGGTACAGTACGTTCTCAGGCCCAGGCTCATGTCTCAGACTCTGCGGGTGCTATCTCGTCTGACTCTGGATTTAGTATTGGGGCTCAGGTGACTTCGGATCATACTGGTGGTTTTTCTCAGGGGGAGATGCAAGCTCTCAGGCGCCTTATGGCTCGGGCTGATTCTTCATCTACCACAGCTTCCTCTTCCACAGCAGCTCCCACTTCATCCTATTTTGCTCACACAGGTATCTCATCAAATGCGTTCACTGCTTCTTCTACTATCCCTTGGATTATAGATTCTGGTGCTTCAGATCATATGACAGGTTGTTCCTCTTTATTTGATTCTTACTCTACTTGTTCGGGTAAGGATAAGGTCAGAATAGCAGACGGGTCGTTCTCTGCTATCGCAGGGAAAGGTTCCATTCACTATTCTCCCTCTATTTCTCTTTCTTCAGTTCTACATATTCCAAATTTTGCCACTAATCTTCTGTCTGTTAATAGTCTCACTCGTTCTGCAAATTGTTCTGTGACATTTTTTCCTACTCATTGTGTTTTTCAGGAACTGGGTACGGGGAAAGTGATTGGCAGTGGTAGAGCACATGGTGACCTCTATTTCTTGGAATCTGCACCTCCACCACCTTTGTCATGTGGTCTAGCTCTGCAAGCAGATACGAGTTCAGTTTTTTTTATGTTACATCAGTGGCACCGTAGATTGGGTCATCCCTCCTTTGGGATTTTAGAGAAACTTTTCCCTAGTTTAGTTAAAAATTGTTCTAGGAGTCGGTTTTTTTGTGAAGCCTGTGAGCTTGGTAAACATAAACGTTCTTTTTATGCACCTATTAATAAAAGGAGTGATTCTCCGTTTATGGTTATTCATTCTGATGTTTGGGGTCCTTCCCCTGTTCCATCTCTTAAAGGTTTTCGGTGGTTTGTCACTTTTATTGACTGTTATTCTCGTGTTACTTGGGTGTATTTACTTAAATCGAAAAGTGAAGTGTTTTCCTGTTTTCAATCTTTTCATGCAATGGTTCGCACTCAGTTTGATATACGTATTAAAATTCTTCGGAGTGATAATGGCACTGAGTACATCGATAAGAGTTTTCGGGATTTTTTAGATGATCATGGTATTCTTTTTCAAACGACTTGTGTTGACACTCCACAACAAAATGGAGTTGCTGAACGCAAAAATCGTCATCTAGCTGAGGTAGCTCGCTCGCTCGCTGTTATTCACCATGAATGTTCCTAAACATTTGAGGGGAGAAGCCATTTTGACTGCAGCATATCTTATTAACCGCATGCCATCCAGTGTTCTTAACTTTAAAACTCCCCTTGAGTGTCTTCCTAGCAGTTTTCGGGTCACTAATCTGTCCCCACGAGTTTTTGGTTGTGTATGTTTTGTTCATGCACCTCACCCCTCTGGTGGCAAATTAGGTCCTAAAGCTCACAAATGTGTTTTCATTGGGTACTCTCCTACCCAAAAGGGCTATAAATGTTATGATCCTCAATCTAGGAAGTTTTTTGTTTCTATGGATGTCTCGTTTTGGGAAACAGAGTCTTTTTTTTCTCCCTCCACTCCATCTCTTCAGGGGGAGCATAGACAAGAGGAAGAGATGTTTTATGGTGAGGGGGAGCAACTGTTCTATAATCATGGTCAGGGGGAGAAAGAAAAGTCTAGAAAGGAACAAATATCTGTCGAAAGAGCAACTCGTGACACAGGTGGTGATGATGAGGAACATATACACCGGCTGCAAAGGTCTAATCTCAAGACCTACAGCAGAAAACATGGAAAGTCCTCATGTGTGATACCACCTTGCCAAGCACACTCTCTTGCTCCAGTTCCAGGTTTCCCAGCTGACTCATCTGGTAATGACTCTTCTCTCATTGAACCTCCTCTTGATAATTCTGATGATCTTCCTATTGCTCTTCGAAAGGGTGTTAGATCATGTACTCAACATCCCATCTCCCAGTTTGTCTCTTATGATCGTTTATCTCCTTCGTACTTTGCCTTTGTTTCGTCTCTTTCTTGTATATCTATTCCACAGAATTGGCAGGATGCATTCATGGTACCTAAGTGGAAAGGAGCTATGGTAGAGGAGATGACGGCCTTGAAAAAGAATGGTACTTGGGAGCTAGTGTCACTTCCGGAGGGGAAGAAACCGGTGGGATGTAAGTGGGTATTCACTGTTAAACAGAATGCTGATGGTACAGTTGAGCGATACAAGGTTAGACTTGTTGCCAAGGGTTTCACTCAAACCTATGGTATTGACTATGAGGAGACCTTTGCTCCTGTAGCAAAGATGAACTCTGTGCGAGCTTTACTCTCTTGCGCTGCCAATTTGAATTGGCCTCTTCAACAGTTTGATGTGAAGAATGCGTTCCTACATGGTGAGTTAGAGGAGGAGGTGTATATGGCTATCCCACCGGGTTTCTCTTCATCTCATACTGAGGGAAAGGTGTGTAGATTGAAAAAGGCTCTTTATGGGTTGAAGCAGTCACCTAGAGGTTGGTTTGGCAGGTTTTCGAAGGCTATGTTGAGGTTTGGATACAGACAGAGCCATGCAGATCATACTATGTTCATCAAGAAAGGTGATGGTAAGATTGCCATTCTTATTGTTTATGTTGATGATATAATAATGACAGGTAATGATGCGAATGAGATTTTTAAGCTCAAGTCTAGTCTGGCCCAAGAATTCGAGATTAAGGATTTAGGATCGCTAAAATACTTTCTTGGTATGGAAGTGGCGCGGTCTGATGGAGGTATTTTTATCTCCCAACAGAAGTATATACTTGATCTCTTGGAAAAAACAGGTATGTTGGGTTGCAGACCTGCAGATTCTCCTATTGAGGCGAATCATCAGCTTAGTGGGGACGCAGGGGAGCGTACTGATTAGGAAAGATACCAGCGACTGGTGGGTCGACTGATATACTTGGCTCACACTAGACCAGACGTTACTTATGCAGTAGGAGTTGTTAGTCAGTTTATGCATGATCCTCGTACTTCACACCTGGATGCAGTTTATCGCATTTTGAGATATCTCAAATCAGCACCAGGGAGAGGAATTCTGTTCTCTAATCATGGTCACCTGCGGTTGGAGGCATTTACTGATGCTGACTGGGCTGGTTCTGTGGATGATAGTGATAATTTCAGAGTTGGGAGAAACTGAGTTTATTACTGAATAATAAAACCTAGCTTATTACAACCGTTTATATAGAAAAGAGCTACACCTAAACAAGGAAACGATTACAAAGAATGACGACATATTACCTAAAAAGGAAGATCATGATATACTACCTAAAGTCGTGATATACTGCCTAAAGCGAAGGATCACGCAATAATACTGAAACTAGAAGATTACATTACTATACATAGAGATACACTTTCACACCCCCTCTCAAACTCAGGATGCTAGAGCAGAGAGCATCGAGAGTTTGCCAAGGAGAAAGCGAAAACGAGCAGCAGTGTGGGTCTTCGTGAAGAAGTCAGCCAACTGCAGCGTAGAAGAGACGAAGGGTAAACCAATAGTGGCAGACTGAAGGTGCTGGCGAATGAAGTGACAATCAATTTCAATGTGTTTGGTACGTTCATGGAAGACCGAGTTGTGGGCTATCTGAATGGCACTCTTGTTGTCGCAGTAAATAGGTGTGGGTGAAGTAACAGAGACGCCCATATCGGATATAAGCCAGCGTAGCCACACAATTTCAGACGTAGCATGAGCCATAGCACGATATTCAGCTTCAGCAGTGGAGCGAGCAACAACGGATTGCTTTTTGCTTCGCCACGAGATAAGAGAATCACCCAGAAAAACACAAAGACCGGAGGTAGATTTGCGGTCACTAATATCCCCAGCCCAATCGGCATCAGCATACGCATGAAGAGTCAGACTAGATGTAGAAGAGAGCAAAAGACATTGATGAAGAGTACCACGAACATACCGAAGAATACGTAAAAGAGCCGCCCAATGAGTAGTCCGAGGAGCAGAGACAAATTGGCTAACAATGTGAACATCATAGGCAATATCCGGGCGAGTAACAGTGAGATAAACTAAGCAACCCACTAATTCACGGTACTCCGTAGGATCCTCAAGAGGAACACCATCAGAAGCAGAAAACTTGGCATGAAGCTCAAAAGGAGTATCAACAGTCTTACAGTCTTGTTGTCACTGAGACGGGCACGGTGAAGGATATCAGAAGCATACTTGGACTGTCCGAGAAGATACCCCGTGGGAGAGGCAGCTACTTCAATACCAAGAAAATATCGAAGAGGACCCAAGTCTTTCATTTCAAACTCGTGAAAGAGATGACGTTTCACGTCATTAATAGCAGCAGAATCAGAGCCAGTGATGATCATATCATCAACATATAGCAATAGAAGAACCAAACCATGAGAGGTGTGACGGATAAAGAGTGCAGAGTCATGCATACTGGCCTGGAAACCAATCTGAAGAACCACATCCTGAAATCGCGCATACCAAGCGCTAGGTGACTGTTTCAAACCATAGAGAGCGCGACGCAAACGGCAAACAAAACCAGAGGGGTGAGCGAAACCAGGAGGAGGCCGCATATAAACCTCTTCAGATAGATATCCGTTGAGGAAAGCATTCTTGACATCCAACTGAGAAAGAGACCAATGTTGCACAGCAGCAACCGATATCAAGGTACGAACAGTGGTCATTTTGGCAACGGGAGCAAAAGTTTCCTCATAATCAATACCATATTCCTGAGAAAAGCCTTTAGCAACTAAGCGAGCTTTATACCGCTCCAAAGAACCATCAGAATGAGTATTGACTTTGTAGACCCATTTGCAGCCAATAAGATTCTTACCATCAGGCAACGGGACCAATTCCCAAGTATGATTTTGAGCAAGAGCAGTGAGTTCAGCGTCCATGGCAGCCACCCAATGGGGATCTGTACAAGCTTCTTTGTAGGACCTAGGCTCAAAATATGTGTGAATTCGAGAAAGAAAGGATTGATAAGAGGATGAGAAACAGGTATTACCGAAGCCATATCTTACCGGTGGATTGCGATTTTCACGAATAGGATAGCGATAAGCAGGTGGATCAGGATCTTCAGAGGCAGATTGGGGAGCAGGAGGAGAGGCTGGACGGCGGGTGTAGACCTGAGTGATTGGAGGACGGTGAGAAGGAGCTGCAGAAATGTCAGAGACCTCAAGAGTAGAGGTATATTCGTCAGTAGGCACATCCACAGGAAATGGGTCAATACAAATCAAATCCTCTTTGGCAACAGGAGTAACTTTGGGAGGCAGAGTAAAATATGGAATACGCTCTAAGAAAACGACATGCCGAGATACATATAGCTTTTTGGTCACAGGGTCATAACACCGATAGCCTTTCTGATTAATGCCATATCCCAAGAAAACGCCTGAGACACAGCGGGTGCTGAGCTTAGTGCGATCTTTCTTGGGAAGGACAAAACAAGTAGAACCAAAAACTTTCAGGAGAGAGTAGTTAGGAATTTGACCATAAAGCTGCTCATAAGGGGTTTTGCCAGAGAGAATAGGAGTGGGCATCCGATTCAGAAGATAGGCTGCAGTGAGAATAGCTTCTCCCCAAAACAGAGAAGGAACAGAGGATGATAATAGCAAAGATCGAGCAGTATCAAGAAGATGACGATGCTTTCTTTCAGCTTTACCATTTTGAGCAGGAGTATCAGTACAAGAAGACTGATGGATAGTCCCATGGGTGTCTAAAAATTTATCAAACTCAGAAAGAGAGTATTCCCCGCCCAAGTCAGAACGAAGAATTTTAATAGATGCAGAAAATTGAGTTTGAACCATAGCATGAAAACTTTGATAAATTTGAAAGAAATCAGATTTATGTGTCATTAAGTACACCCATGTATACCGACTAAAATCATCCACAAAAGAAACATAGTAAACATATCCACCTTTAGCGACAACTGGGGAAGGACCCCACAAATCAGTATGAACAAGTTGAAAAGGAGAAGTAGAAACGAAAGAACTTTTATTAAAAGGTAAAGCATGCATTTTAGCAAACTTACAACCACTGCAGGCAGAAATATCACTAATAGAAATGTTTCCCAAATGACCGGATTTAACCAAAAGTTTCAGACGCTCACTAGACAAATGTCCTAATCTAGAATGCCAAAGATAAAATGGAGAAGATTTACTATTTAAACGAAAAGATGACGCAGCAGTAGAAGAAGAATCGGATGGGATATGCAAATGCTCCAAGATATAGAGGTCACCAACTCTACGGCCTGCCCCAATCTGCTTCCTGGAATCCCGATCCTGCACAACACAACCAGAAGAGGAAAATATAACATCAAAACCAGAATCAGACAACTGGCTAATCGAAAGGAGACTCAATGTCAATTGAGGAACATAAAAGACATTAGGAATAGATAGAGAAGAAGATGTAGTAGGGAGGATGGAACCAATAGAAACAACTTGCATTGGAGAACCATTGGCAGTAGAAATACTAATAGGAGAAACAGGAGGCAAACAATGACTAAGAAGAGACAAATCAGGAGTCATATGATGAGAGGAGCCAGAATCAAATAGCCAGGTGGTGGGTAAGATACCTGTGGTGTAAGCACCATGCAAACCTGAGGTAGTAGTGGTTAGGGCAGAAGCTTGGGAAGAACTGCCCTGAATGGCTGCCATATAAGCCTGATACTGCTGAAACTGCTCAAAATCAAACTGAGGAGGTGGAGGAGTGCTGCTAGAGGAAGATGTTGCCAAAGCTGTAGAAGGGCGAGAGTGCTGTTGTGGTGGCCAACGAGCTGAAGAAGTAGTGACCTGAGAAGCATTATGTCCCTTAGGCTGGAGACGTTTAGGACACACATGCTTCCAATGACCCTTCTCATGACAATAGCTGCACTCATCCACAGGTGTCTGAGGCCAATTAGGCTTGGGCTTACCCGTAGACGGAAGAAGATGTGAGGCTGGAGTGGGCACCAGAGATGCTGAAGGCGAGCGGGCTGGAGTAGCATAGACTGACTGTGAACCAGAAGAAGCTATACTAGCTACTTTGAACCGGGTTTCTTCTGCAATAAGTTCATGAACAGCTGCATCCACAGATGGTAGAGGAACACGGTGTAGAATTGCCCCGCGAAGGGGCTCAAATTGAGCTCGAAGAGGCATAAGAAACTGGACCAACCTCCGTTCCTCACAATATTTAACAAGTTCCTCCTGTGAATGTAAAGTTGCAGGTTCCATGCAAGCTAACTGATCCCAATAAACAGTCATTTCATTATAAAATTCCTGAATAGTCTTATCACCCTGACTAGCACTACGAATGGACAACTCAAGTTCATACTGTTTCGCAAAGTTGGATTCACGGTACATGCCTTTCAAATAATCCCAAACTTTCTTTGATGTGTCATACTTTGAAAAATTCATTCCAATACTTGGTTCTACGGAGTTGTGAAACCAAGTGAGAATCTGTGCATTTTCTATGGTCCATTTTTCTAGTACAGTGGCATAATTCTCAGCTTTTGGGTCAGAAGGACACAACGTTGACCCATCAACATGTCCCCACACCCCCTTACCAACCACAAAATTTTTCATCACATTTGCCCAATAAGAGTAATTGTTACCCGTCAGACGGACACTAATAAACTGATATTTATCTCCAGACATGATAGATATCAAACAACAGACCTACTGAACAGATGCTGAAGAACAGAGGTAGGGAATACCAGGTGTCGAACAAGAGTAACAGAAAATACCAGATGCTGAAGAGAGATACCAAGGTATGGAGAAACCCACAGATGATCGAAATAACCCACAGAAGATCAAAGCAACAGCTACTGGTGCGAGTTTGAGGGTTGCCGGAGCAAGTCTGAGTGTCGCCGGAGTTTAGAGGGGTCCGGCGAGTCACCAGTGTGGGTAGGCGAAGTCGGAAAGTTGATGGGTACTGTCGGAATTGCGTCAGAGGGTTGCTGGGCTTCAGATCTGGGAGTTGCAGAAGTCGGTCAGAGGTCAGAGAGTACTGGGTATCACAGGAGAAGGCTGCCGGAGTACGGGCGACATCAGGCGAGTGTCGTCGAAGACAGAGGAGTGTCCGACGATGTTCAAATCAGAAGATACGAGGTAGATCCAGGTGTTTGGGGTTTAGTCGAGCGTCGCCGGTCGCCGGTGAGTAGTTTCCGATGGTCGGCGAGTGTCGGGAAGGGTCGCCGGAGATCGGTGAAGCACTGGTTAGGTCGTCGGTCATCAATGATGACTGACGACAGTTCTGTTGATGGATGAAGGTCTGTCGAAGAACTACTGGTTTGATGGCTGAAGGTGTGAAGGATATGTGGTGTTTTACAGAGAAAGATAAAGAGAGGAAGACTGATAGAGAGAAGGCAGAACTTGACAGATGCAGAGGTTGAGAGACCGACAGAGGTTAGAGAAGAACCTGCTCTGATACCATGATAATTTCAGAGTTGGGAGAAACTGAGTTTATTACTGAATAATAAAACCTAGCTTATTACAACCGTTTATATAGAAAAGAGCTACACCTAAACAAGGAAACGATTACAAAGAATGACGACATATTACCTAAAAAGGAAGATCATGATATACTACCTAAAGTCGTGATATACTGCCTAAAGCGAAGGATCACGCAATAATACTGAAACTAGAAGATTACATTACTATACATAGAGATACACTTTCACAGATAGACGCTCTACTTCTGGCTACTGCACTTTCCTTGGGGGAAATCTGGTTACTTGGCGAAGTAAGAAGCAATCAGTGGTGGCCAGGTCTAGCGCAGAAGCTGAGTATAGAGCTATGGCTCATGGTGTTTGTAAGCTCCTGTGGCTCCAAACCTTGTTAAATGATTTGGGAATTTCTGATAGTGGTCCTATGAAACTATACTGTGACAATAAAGCTGCCATAAACATTGCTCACAATCTTGTTCAACATGACAGAACGAAGCATATAGAGATTGACAGACACTTCATCAAAGAGAAGTTGAGCACGGGATTGATATGTATGCCTTTTGTGCGATCCGAAAATCAATTAGCTGACATTTTCACCAAAGGGCTTGGCAGCAAGAGTTTCCACCCCATTGTGTTCAAGTTGGGCTTGATTGATATCTTCGCACCAACTTGAGGGGGAGTGTTAAGTTACGGGTGTATTATGTAATTTGTGTAATTAGGGTACTAGTTATCTCATGTAATTAGATTGATAGTTTAGGATCATTATGTATTTTTCCTCTCTTGTATAAGTAACAAAGTAATGAGAAGAGAACCCTACTTTTTGCCTCTCAATTGCTTTGTCTGATTTAACAATATCATATAAAGGCCTTAGGGTGGTGAATGGTGATCATGAAGTATCTCCCCAGTGTCCTCCTATTCAATAAACAGTGCCTAATTTAGAAGAATAGCGTCTGTGCATTGTAAATTTTAGATTTTCCTCAACGTTGCCTAATGCCGATAGAAATACATTCTTTTTTTCTTGTGCACAGCTAAGTGTCCTGATTTTTATACTGCAGATAACTGTTGACTCCATTCATGACCCAAAAGTGGGCGTAATTTTCCACCCTGAATCACTAATTCAAGCCCTCGGTGATTTGCTAAGTGAATAATGCTGCTGCCAGCATTTAGTCAATCATCTTTGATCGCAAAAAAGAAAAGCAAGAGATGATCTGACTGAAATCTTGGCTATACAAGGTCATCTCTCTTGTTCTTGTTATTACTACTTGACTGCGATTACATAGATCTACTTTTCTACTCTCTACAGAATTCTGCAAATATACTTGTAGCTGGTATTTCAAATCTGGCCATATCATCTCATGCTACAGGTTGGTTTGTCATTCGGAACTGCATCTGCTTGAGAAAGTATTGAAGGGGTGATTTCTATTGTGACGCTTCAAACACTCGGCAATATTTAAGTGTAGATGTCTGTGCCATTGATTTTTAACCGTAGACAAGGAAACAAGAGGTAGATTACAGTCTATTGGTTTGTGCTGGGAATTTTGTTTTCTGTAAGCATTTGAAAGAACTAATTATATCTTCTCTAGCGTGGTTTTGCTCGAGTACTTGGATTCTTTTCAAATTGAAGAATAGTTTTAAGTTTCTAGTCTCACTGATCCCTTGTAATGGCATGAAATGCTAGAGGGCTTCCAATTTTTGGGTGGCTGGATTGTAAGAAGATGATTTCCCTTTATTCCATTAACAGTGGGGAAATGAACCTAACAGCATTGATGTTTATACAAATACCAGACTTAAGTACATATAGGTATTGGTTGATATCTTTGCAGTTATCATGTAGTCGGGTAGGAAGCTTCCATGGCAATTCCACACATACCTTCCTTTGCATCGATATCTCTCTTCATCCTCATGTATCCATCCTCTCCCCACTGGGTTCCCCACGAGTTCTTTATCAACCAATACTTCAACCCATCATCACTGATGTTTCCCATAACCAACAATAGCAACGCCATGGTTCAAACTGGTTCCACATTTTCCAGTGAACACGCCGCTTGAATAGAATTGGAAGTCACTGCCACTAGCATCAACTGTGACTGCAACTGGTTGGTTTGCGACTGCCATCATAAGCGCTTCCTCACTGTTGGCTGGAACGTCTTCATGGCCGGTGATCTTTGCCACCGGTTGGGCTTCTTTCATGGTGTTGCAAGTTCCGTTTCTTCCAGAATGATAGTTGGCTTTTGTGGTGAGACCATGTTGTTTTATGAATTCAAATGCTTCATATGTGGAACCACCATCGCAGCCAGGGTTCCCCCTACTGTTGCAATCTACTCTCTCTTGCACTGACAAGGTGAATAATTTTCCGGTTTTGATCTTCGTTATCCCTTCCACAGCATCAACTGCAGAGGCTGTCCAACCCCCTATGCATTGTCTTCCACCACGTTAGCTCCACAGAATAGCAAAGAATCTAGAAGTCTTGAATTCATGTACTTAAGTAGGGGTTGTTCAAGTTTCACTTAAAAACTAATCAAGGTTTAAAAAGTTCTAAGGTTTTTTTTTTTTTATATCATCGGAGCCGATTAAAAACAGGCATCAATCGAGCTAATCACGATACCATATGATCATCAAGCCAAGTTCGAGCCTAGTTCAGAAATTTTACGAACTTGAAAACTGCTGTTTGAAATGAGATGATCATGAACAAACTTTTACCAAGAAAACTAGGAAAGCTCTGGTTTTTTTTTTAAAACTGGATTCAAGCTCTGGTTGTTTGGGTCGTTTTTACATATCTACATTCATTAGGTTATACTCTTTCCGTCCTTTTTTAAGTGTCTAACTTCATACTTCATACTTTTTATGGAGACATCATCATTACACTTTAAATTTGTTACTTTGCATAATTGTTCATTATGGAGACACCAAAATATACTCCATACTGAGAGACGAATGAATTAGTACTTACCACATGCACCTTCCCAGATGGGACTAACAGCTCCTTTCTCTCTCCAATCTATGCTTGAAGGCACTGCAGTAAAAATCATGTACCTGAAAGAGGAAGCTGGCAGTGACTTACTCTTAGAGAAGCTCCTGTATGTACTATGTGATGCCTTGAACTCTTCACTAGTCATGTCTGTAAATTCATTGATACTGAGTTTGTTCCCAGTAGGGCTGTCAACGGATCGGTTCCGGCCAGATCGGTTCGGTTCTCGATCCGACCGCTCGTGACGGATTGTCGTTTTTAAGATCCGCAACCGTCCGGAGGTGACATACGGATGGGTCGGTCTAATTGCGGATCGGGTGAATTTGGCGGATCAAAGAAGGATTAGTGGGCGGATTGGGCGGATCGAGCAGATCAAACCCAAACCGAACCGAACCGCATCTGTCAAAATAAAAATATTAGGATTTGTATCCATCCATAACGTACCTCAGGTGAGTAAAATGACGGATTAGTTTGGCCGGATTGAACGGATTGGGCGATCCGCTGGGTAGCCCTAGTTCCCAGTATTGAATGAGTCTATGTACTCAAAAGGTTAGCCTTGAATATTTTGTAACGCCTCTCCTTCTCCACGGCATCTTTGTAAGCACGACCATAACGTGCCATCTATTGTTCGTGCCTCTCTGTTAGTGATGTCTCGTGAATGATTGCACAGCTTGAGAAACCAAAAACAAAAATATCAAGAACAAGTAGATGACAAATTGTTGTTGCCACTTTGATGCCATAAATCCTTTAGTATGTTACGTTGGGATATTTCCTTACTTAAAATGAAAGCACGTACGAAGAATTTTACGTAGTTCGGCACCAAATTGCTTACACCCTTACCAAATGAGAGTTATAATATACTCCTCCGTCCCTTTTTAAATGTGTTGCTTCGTAAATCCAACTTATTAAAAAAACATCATCATTACACCTTTCACATCTACTTTTTCACTTTCCACATCAACTTTTACCTCCACTTTCCAAAATTATCCTTCACCATTACCCATTAACTTTTTACCCACTAACTTTTCAAAAGGGCAAAATGATAATTCTACAAACTTTTACCCATTAACTTTTCAAAACACACACTTATTAAGGGACAGCCCAAAATGGAAATGTCAACACTTAAAAAGGGACGGAGGGAGTATTGATTAGGAGCCACCTTACTGGACTACGGCTTGAATAAGTCTTCAGCCACTTTTTGATTTGGAATAAAGAACATCATATTATTAATAAACGTATTTAACGGAGTCTAAGGATAAATAAGTACAATCCAATAAATAAATAAATAAAAAGACAAGAAGCCAAGAAACTTAAAACAACATCGATTGGATACACCGTCTTTAAGAACACACTGTGAATGCATTAAAAATTTATAAGCCCCATTCTTAGAACTTTTCTATTCCCATCAAATGGATTGGTTCTAAATGTCATCTTTATTCAAAGAAACAGCCACCAAAAATCCTCGAACTCCAATCAATACATTTTTCCTTTTCACATGGGTAGAAGTAGAACTCAACAAATTATTGGCTGGTAAATCCAGGGGAGTTCTGCTGCTAACTCTTAATGTGTAAACTATAAGAGGGTGAACATTACCCTCTTTCTTATTGACTAATAATTGGTTGTGGGGTTCACTAATAACCCACCCCTTTAACCATAGTTACAACTTGATTTCACCCTCCCTGCAAATCCCATCTTTATCATCAGGGGCGGCCCCATGTAGGGGCAAGGGGGGTAGCTGACCCCCCTGAGTCGGAAATCCTCCCCGAATATGCATATTTTTTTTGGTTATTTTTGTAATTTTGCCCAACAGGAGTATATCTTGTTGTCTTTACGTTGTGATTCTTGCCCCACAAATAATTCACTTGCCCCAAATGTGCTAGAAATATTTACAACATTACCCAAATAGTTCACCGAATCTCCCATGATTTTTTCATTTTTTTGTGATTCCACCATTTTAACACACTCCTAATGATAAATCATGTACGGAATTTGCATGTACAAAAATACTTTAATATTTTATCTGAAAATTTGCATTTAACTTCATAGGGAACCATCAAAATAAAACGAATGAACTAAATATTCTAGAATCTTAACCCCCTAATGATAAATCATGCGTCCGCCCTGTTTATCATTAGCATAAAACCCATCATCATTTTCTTCTCCACCACCATTATAATTACCACGAATCCCCATCACCATTGTTTCTTGTGAGATCAAATTCTTGGTTAAACCAGAGGGAATCCCAAGAAAAACCGAAAGGATCACACAATTTTCAAGTATGGAACCAAAATCAGCCCTCCATTATTTACCAAAAAAAAAACTGCCCTTCATTTCCTTTCTATAACACGCCATTGTCAGTAATCAATCCACCAATGGGAAGTCGAATTCGAAAAGTTGAATCTCATTGAAATTCGTCGGAACTTGCTTCTTTCCTGTATTTTTGGTTGATTGAAGTCAAAAAAAAAAAAACACAAGGACCAGTGGACAGTTCTAGAGGAAAGTATAGCAGCGAAGTTATCTTCTCTATTAGTCTAGAGCTCCAAGGACGGCATCAACGACTTGGGTGGAGCTATCACCACCAAGGTCTTTTGTCCGGTACTTTCCCTCCGACATAACATGTTTCACAGCAGTTTCTAATCGATCGGCAACTAATGCAAATGATGAGTAGAATTACAGAAACCCAATGGAAGCTTTTAGCTATGGAGATGAGAGGGGTTTGTTGCCTTGTTGGGTTATCGATCTGGTTTGGAGTCTGTTGCCTTGTTGGGCATAGATCTGGATTGGAATCGGAGAAATTAGGAACATGGAGGTTGCAGAAGAGGATGAGAGATGGTGAAATTAAGTTGTAACTATGGTTAAAGTGGAGGGTCAATAGTGGACCCCATAATCACTTAGGCCCCGATTGGATGCGGGATACGTTTTGGTGGGATTAAATAGTAAGCGGGGATAAGATAGTAAGGGGTATTATTTAGTAAGGGTGGACCCACAGTGCTGTGACATTTAGGAAGGGGGGATTAAATAGTATGTGGTTTGGATGAATTTGTGATAAAGGGGGATAAAGTTGGGTGGATGATGTAAAAACTTGATAAATGACTTATTTGCCCTTGTACAGTCATATTAGATTTTATGATAAAATAAATACATAAAAACAATACTAATTAAATTAATTATACTTTTCAATAAATAATTCCTTTTATTAGTTATATCTAAAATTAAAATATTTAATTATTATTTTTTATTATTCATTTTAATAATATTTCGAAGTTTAATTTTTTGCTTTTTTTTCCTTTCTAATTGTATGTTTTTAATAATTAACTAATTAGTCATTTTTATGGTATTCCCCAACAATGGCAAATTCTAAAGTATAAAAAATTTTAAATTTTTTTGTATCAAATTAAAGATCTCAATTTTTAGTTTAATTTGGTGAAAAAAAAGTAAAAAAATTAATGTGAAAATACTTTATTTTTTTATCCGAAGGATATTGCAAAGCAAGCCAACAATGTCAAATTCTAAAGTATAAAATTTTTCAAACTTTTTTGTATCAAATTAAAGATCTCAATTAGTAGTTTAATTTGGTGCAAAAAAAGTAAAAAAATTAATGTGAAAATACTTTATTTTTTGAGCCGAAGGATATTGCAAAGCAAGCCAACAATGTCAAATTCTAGAGTATAAAAAATTTTAAATTTTTTTGTATCAAGTTAAAGATCTCAATTTGTAGTTTAATTTGGTGCAAAAAAAAGTAAAAAAATTAATGTGAAAATACTTTATTTTTTTATCCCAAGGATATTGCAAAGCAAGCCAACAATGTCAAATTCTAAAGTATAAAAATTTTCAAAATTTTTTGTATCAAATTAAAGATCTCAATTAGTAGTTTAATTTGGTGCGAAAAAAATTAAAAAATTATGCACAAAAATACTTCATTTTTTTATCCGAAGGAAATCGCAAGAGTTCGTAAAGAATTTAAAATGTCATTTGGTTTCTTTTTAAAACAGTAAAAAAAAACTGGGGGGTAAGGGGAGGGGTATAAGGGAGGGTAGGGGGGTAATTTCGTAGGGGGTATTGGGGGGTATAAATTAGTAATAGGGGGGAGGGGTGTTATTAATTAGTAAGGGCTGGGGGGTATAAAGGGGTATTAAAAGGGTGGGGGTATAAAATTATCCGGGTGCATTTTGTTTCCCAAACCATGCATAAAACGGTGGGACCGGGATAAGGGGAGGGGGTATAATTTTATACCCCCTCTAATGCTACATCCAATCAGGGCCTTAAGGCATTAGTGGAGGGTCATTAGTCAATAGGAGAGAGGGTAATGTTCATCCTCTTTTAAGGCATCCATAGTGGATTCTTTAAAAATAGCTCTTAAGGTGTACACATAAGCCTAATTAGGTCCCATTTTTCACTCCTAGAGAGCATGTGTGTACTCAATGGGCTAGCAAGAGTATTCTCTATTTTGTGAAAAAACATAATAAAAAGTGTGGGCCCCATAAATTGATTAGTCTAAAAATATTAAAAGTGTTTGGGTCCCACTTGGAGCTAACTATAAGGCTAGTCAGATTTAACTAATGAGTTAGGATCCATGCTTAGGAGCTACCATTGGGAGCTTGTATTGGGAGCCCATTGAAGACCATTGTTGATCAAATGTCAAATGGCTTGCCAAATTTTAGGAGCCTCACATAGGAGCCATTTTAAGAGCTCACTGTGGATGCTCTAAGTGAGGGTGAACAAAATTACACCCCTCAAGTTTGTGTAGTTACATGATACAAAAGTAAAAAAGAGAGAGAGATAGAGAGAGAAAATTGGGCACTATATATGTGATGTTATGGTGGTGTTAGTTCAATTTTCTATTTATGCTCCAATGTTGTAGCTAGTTTTTTGTTAAATTATGACAATTTCAGTAGGACCCAAAGCCTCCAATTGCTAATTACAAGAATTAAGGTGGAAGCTTTCTTTGTGACCTTCACTGCCTAGGGGTGCACAAGAAAATCGATGTAACGGCCAAACCGATCCGATTCGGACCGAATCGGTCCATTTGGCTAGGTTCTATGGTTCATTGGTCTGGTTATGGTTCTAAAAATATAAGAACCGGTAATTATGGTTCGGTTATTGGTTCTCAATCTAAAAACCACGGTTAGACCGCACCGGACCATATAATATTAATAAATATATGCATATATATTAAATATATTTATACATGTACAAAATTATGAATCCTATAAAATCCTATAATTATTTATTTATTTTATGAGTTATTTTGGTGCTCTAAATTCTAAATAATCTTTTGAACTCATGTGTTGTGATAAAGTCTTCCTTAATCGGGTAGAACCAGAACCAAACCAAAACCGGTCCGGTTTTGCGGTTTGGATCTGGACAAGTTCTTCATGTGTATTGGTTAGGTTTTGGTTCTTAATTTTCTAGAACCGGTTGGAATGGTCTAGTTACTGGATTTGTAGAGAACCGGTCCAATCCTGACCGTGTGCACCCCTATCACTGCCCCACGCAAGATGAAACCAGGGCCGGCCCAGGCCCAGGCCCTGGGCCTGCGGCACTCCAAAAAAGGTCTATTTTTTGGGCATTCCAACATTTTTTACAAATGGGCTAGACTAGGACTCTTTTTTTACCCCAATAAAGAAAAAAAAATCATTATTAGTTACAAAATAGTCTAAACCATTATGGCCCAATCTAAAAAAAAGGCCCAAAGATAAGTTATAAAAGGGCCTGGCTCTTGATAAAAAAAAAAACAAAATCTGAAGCTCCATTTGTTTCGGCGTAAAATGTTTTACATTGTAAAACATTTTACATGTAAAATAATTTTGTGGAAAGTATTTTTTGTTCAATTTATTTTCCAGTGTTTGGTTAATACTTGACAAATATTTTTGAAAACAAAAATTTGAATCAATTAAATGTAAGAATTATGTATATCGTATGTAGATGCTTATATATACTATATAATAAGGTTACTTTTTTCCAGTTGCATACAACAAATATACAAGGAGTCCCCCATTTGCTCCCACTGATCTCCACGTAGGGAGAGAGTTCTTGTTGGTGCTGGAGAATACATGAGGCTTGCCGCATGTCTTACAAAAAACAACTTACTGAATTTTTTAGAGAGAAACGTTTAGTGTTTTGGCTTTGTCGTATTGTGATTATTACTGGGAAATTTTTTTAAGTGTTGTACTCTTAGAGCACATTTTTTAGGCCAGACCTAACCTTTAAGCCGGCCCTGGATGAAACAATCCATTTTACAGGTCACATGACATGTAGTCCTGCTCTATTTTCTAACACAAATAACTATGCACTAAGATTTTGGAACAACCATGCAAAATTTATGCATTTCCTCGAAGATCAAGCCCGGAATGCAGATTTTTTTCGACGCCTGACGTCTAACCTAGCGTGAATGTATGACCGAGTGTTTTTTTTTGGTCATGTGCGACCGAGTGTTGAAGTTTATACCTGTCTCATTTTGTAATTGGGCCAATTATTAGGTTCATATTTGGGCTAGTTTATGTTGTTTTATTATTGGGCCAAATATTGAAATTAAGCCCAAGTTCCCTTTTGTTAAGACTAGAACTTGCCCTAATATTTAAGAGTAAATTTCACTTACATTCCCTGAGATTTCTGACAAATACAGATATCTCCCCTATTTGTTAAACTAGAACTTGCCTTAATATTAAAGGGTAAATTCCACTTGCGTTTCCTAAGGTTTCTGACAAATACAAAGACCTCCCCTATACTTTCTGAAATTTCATTGTTCTCTTCTTACTTTACAAAGTAATTGGTAGATACATCCCTTGCTATTAATTTACGCCTAATAGGGTTGACTTCGCTGGTGAAATGACGTTAATGCCCGTAAATTAGAACTTGACTTTTTTTTTTTTTTTTTTTGAGTTTATACTGCATAAAATTTTTAAAAATTGTAAAAAAGTAACTTAATTATTTACTTTTTTCTTAGAACTTTCTTTTCTTTAACTCAAAATTATTAATTTTTTAATCTTCTAGTTCCCATAAGAAATATTTTCATATTTTGATAACAAATAAAAGAGTATCAACAATCACCTAAGCCCATTGTTTGCATTGATGGTTTTATTTATTTTTACATTTTTTAGGTTTCTTTTTCTTTCTCTAAATCTAAAACTCTCATTACTCTTTTTTCTTCTTCTTTTTTTTTTATACATATTTTTACTGAACTGCGTTGTTGATGCAGGGTGGATTTCAAGAAAAGTCATATTTTATTTATATTGATTTACATTTAGTATTTTTATTTAATATGTTATAATTTAGTCAAAATATTCTAGAAGTATTTTGTTTCCTAGTTTCTTCTGATTGAGGTTTCCTATTTTATGTTTCCTTGTTTTACAAGAATTAGGGTTGCTAGCTAGTAATTTTATTTCCTTTTTAGTTTTAGGGTTGCGGCTAGTATAAATAATTGATGTAAGCCTTAGGGCAAGGGAGTTGATTAATTTGTTGAATTTTTTCGCAAGAGAGAGTATCTCTTTTTACTATAATTCTATTAATCTGCGGGTTATTAGATTGTAGAAGAGTTGTTTCCAATTCGTGGGGGTGATCTTTGTTATTGTTCACGTTTCTAGCTGCGTCAGTTGGTATCAGAGCTTAGGCTCGATTCCTGATTGATCATGGCACGAAGATATCGTCATGATCGACAAGTTGACGTCGAGTATGTGTACAAGCACGATGATGCCGCGGGAGAAGCACAACTAGAGGCGCGGTTCCAGCAATTAGAACAGCATGTGTCGGACGTGATTGCCCTAGCCGACCAGATTACTGCCCTAACTGTTGGGGGGAATCCACCTCGCCGTCGTCTTGTTATACCTCGGTTTCCGAAAGAGGAGGAGGTATCGGATGACGTTCCTATCACCAAACCTTTGGCGGATAACTATCAGCCGAAGGAGAGGACAACAGAGGCTACCATTGAGTGGCCTTTTACTACAAATAATATTCCAGATCCAGTAGTGGATTGGAGTAAGCCACCAGTTTTTGACGAAGAACTGGTGGAGAAAATTACAGAAAATCAAGAAGAGTTGCAAGAAAAAGTGGTTTCTACGTTGGCGTTGTTAGAAAAAGATTTAGAAGAATCAATTGGATTTGATTCTTATAAAAAGCTTGAAGACGGTGCAATTGACAAGAGTGCTAATGAATTTGTTGATCCGTTTTGGGAATTCATCGAAGACTCCATAAGCAAGAATATATGAATTGCTCACCTAGGCGGAATTGGGAAGGAAATCGTTCCCTTACTTTTTGAAGAATTTTCAAAGTTCAGGTTCAAAAAAATTAATTTGAAGTATAAAATTGATGCCGACAAGAAACGCTTTATCAAGTTACTTCAAGCAATGAAAACTCGAGGACGGGTTTTTTCAACAAGGGGAGTCTGATGCAGGGTGGATTTCAAGAAAAGTCATATTTTATTTATATTGATTTACATTTTGTATTTTTATTTAATATGTTATAATTTAGTCAAAATATTCTAAAAGTATTTTGTTTCCTAGTTTCTTCTGATTGAGGTTTCCTATTTTATGTTTCCTTGTTTTACAAGAATTAGGGTTGCTAGCTAGTAATTTTATTTCCTTTTTAGTTTTAGGGTTGCTGCTAGTATAAATAATTGATGTAAGCCTTAGGGCAAGGGAGTTGATTAATATGTTGAGTTTTTTCGCAAGAGAGAGTATCTCTTTTCCTATAATTCTATTAATTTGCGGGTTATTAGATTGTAGAAGAGTTGTTTCTTATTCGTGGGGGTGATCTTTGTTATTGTTCACGTTCCTTATTTGATTCCTAATCCAACTAGGAATCAAATAACATACCTTAATCCAACTAGGAATAAAAAATACTCTAGAACACTTATTTCTAAAATTGCAAACTTACTAATAAAATTAATACTCTAAAAATAAGGAAAACTTAAAACACTATTTGTAAGTAATATAAATTTCCAATCTGCATCATTCTCTCCGGCTTGCCGAAACTCATCCTCGAGTTTATACAGTAGAAGTCGTCGAATCTTGTCGGCATTAATCTTGTACTTCAAGTTGATTTTTTCGAACCCAAATTTCACAACGGAATCTTGAAATTCTGAAGGAATAATTTTCATTAACAAATCAATTTCACATTCCTTCTCGATCGAAACAAATGGACTTTTAGTGTCTTCAACAAATTCCCAAAACGGATCAACATATTTGTTAGTACTCTTGTCAACTTCACCGTCTTCAAGTTTTTCATAAGAATCAAATTTAGTTGATTTTTTTACCTTTGTTTCCAAAAATGCCAACATAGAAACCACTTTTTTTTGCAACTTTTTTTTATTTTCTGTAATTTTCTCCACCGGTTCTTCATCAAAAACTAGTGGCTTACTCCAATCCACTACTGGACCTGGTATAATATTTGAAGTGATAGGCCACTCAATAGTAGCCTCTCTTGTCCTCCCCCTTGGCTGATAGTTACTTGCCAAAGGTTTGGTGCTAGAAACGTCATCCGACACCTCCTCCTCTTTCGGAAACCGAGGTATAACAAGATGACGGCGAGGTGGATTCCCCCCAACAGTTAGGGCAATAATCTGGTCGGCTAAGGCGTCAATCGCGTCCGACACATGTTGTTCTAATTGCTGGAATCGCGCCTCTATTTGTGCTTCTCGTGCAGCTTTACTTCGTTCATACACATCTTCAGCAACAACATAACAACCATAATGAACTCCTTGTTGCGCCATGATCCGGAATTGAGCGCAAGCTCTGATACCAATTGATGCAGGGAGGCGTGTTGAAATAAGAACGCGCAACAATGACAATCATAAATTTTGTCTGAACTAGAGGTACTCCCTCCTTGAACAAATGATTAGAGAAAAACTCTCAATTTTCATTAATCAATAAACAACTGAATTTTTCCATTAGGCTTACAATGATACTTATAGGGTCAAAGTAACCCTAATCCAACTAGGAATGAAATAAGAAATCCTAATCCAACTAGGAATCAAATAACATACCCTAATCCAACTAGGAATAAAAAATACTCTAGAACACTTATTTCTAAAATTGCAAACTTCCTAATAAAATTAATACTCTAAAAATAAGGAAAACTTAAAACACTATTTGTAAGTAATATAAATTTCCAATCTGCATTAGTTGTCTCTGTTTTTTTTTTTTTTTTGCATTAGAGGTAATAATGGTCTAAAATAATATTTATCGGATTAAGTAGGCATGTTATAGTCACTTTTTGCTTTTGGAAAATTTATAAACTATTAGCATGAAATTTTTTGAAATTTTTTTTAACACTAATTGAAGGATCCCATTGAGGAAAAAAATAGTCTAATTTTTTACCAAAAAAACTGATAAATACATTATTTTTTGTGTGCCTAATGCAAGGTTCTCACAAATAATGGATAGTTGTCCCATAATATATAGCGATGAGTTTCCTTTTGTAAAAAAATTAGACTATTTTTTTTCTCTGTGCGATCCTTGAATTGGAATAAAAGAATTATCCAAAAAAATTCATGCAAATAGTTTTTTACTGAAAGGGTGTGCATATTAGGAATGGAGAGAGTATAACTTTGCTAAAAGCAATAAAGTGATGCTATAACACCCCTACTTAAGCAAATATATATTACTCCTATTTTAGACCATTATTACCTCTAATGCAAAAAAAAAAAAAAAAAGGGTGCGGCTAGGTAAAATATGTAAGAAAAATGAGTCTAATTAGAGCTTTAGATTTAGAGGAAGAAAAAGAAACCTAAAAAAATAAAACAATCAATGCAAGTAGTAAGCTTAAGTTATTATTGGTACTCTTATTTTTATTATCAAATGTGAAAATATAATTATGGGAACTAAAAAAATAAAAATAAATAAAAAATTTTGATTCAAAGAAAAGAAAGTTATAAGAAAAAAAGTAAATAATTAAGTTACTTTTCACGCCTTTCAAAATTTATGCAATATAAACTCAAACAAGGAAAAAAATAAAGTCAAGTTTGAATTTAAGGGTGTTAACGTCATTTCCCCGGTGAACTTAACCCTGTTAGGTGTAAATTAATAGTAAGGTAGGTATCTGCCAATTACTATATAAAGTAAGGAAGGGCAGTGAAATTTCAGAAAGTGTAGGGGAGGTCTCTGTATTTGACCAATGCACCAAATTTTAATTAATTTGAGATTTGCAAAATTCAAAGAACGAAAATTTGAGGTTTTGAGGGGAAAACCGCCCCAAAAATAAATCTAGTGGAATAAAGGAGAACCCAAATTTCAATCTGTAGATAACATGAAATCTCGAAGTGTAATGACCCGTGTTTTTATATGATTTTTTCTAAAATAATGTTTGGGAAATGTGAGAAATTGAAAATGAGTTAATGTGGGGCCAATGTGAGTGTGGCAATTGCACTTGGGTTCATTTATAACACATTAGAAACTTAGGGGGTGTAAGTGCAGGGGGGGTGTATATAAGTGTATATGGCTGATTTTTATCAAAATATACACTCCTTCCTCTCTCTAAAAATTAGCTCTCTCTCCCTTTTTTCTCCTCCTCTCAAAGTTCCTCCAAAATCCACCCCTCTCACTCCACAAACTCAATATTCAACCTCACATCTGTCATCTACGCATGTTTTGGAGTCCGGGACTCTGTGGTTTTGCTTGGAGCTATCACATCTCGGTTGGGTTTGCAAGAACAACTTAGGGCTTTCATTTCCTTCTCATTTGGAGCTCAATCCTTGAGGTAGGGGAACAAATTCTACTCCCTATAGTTGTATACTTGTGATTTGTTGCACATACTTGATTCTCAGCCTCAATCTCCATGAAAATCATGTTTTCTCCTAGAAGTGGGTTTTGTTGAGTTTTGGTTTTTGATCTAAGGATTTGGTAGTTGATTGATGCAATTGATTGTTGATTTACCCTCCCTCCATGCCCATTAGTTGCTTGACACTTCCAATTTTTGGCCTAAAACATCAAAATATGAGTTAAGATAAAGTTTCATGCTTTGGGAAAAAATCGCAGGAAATCTGGGTTTCCCCAACCAGTCTTGCAAAAACCTCCAACCGGTTGGGCTTTTCTGAAAAAATTGTTCTTGTCTTTGTCTTGGCCCAACCAGTTGGGCAAAAACCTCCAACTGGTTGGGAAACGCTAAAATATTATATTTTCATTCTTTATCCTCCCCTTGAATATTTGACACATCGTACATCCCTTCAACTTTATTTTGGCTACATTTGGGTAATGTAAGGAGTTAGTTTGACATTTCGATGCAAATGATAACGATGGGACAAAATGTGAAGTTTTCAAATGGGTTTTGAATCAAAAGTGTTTTATAGATAAATGTGAATACTAGGGCCACCATTCGGTGTGTCCCTAGCCATGGGTGAACGCAGCCCACAAAATCAGGCAGAGGGATTAATTCCCTATTAAAAATAAATGGATATTTTGAGAAGTGTTTGGAAATGACATATTTCATGAAAGATATGGCGTTTTTTGAATATTTGGGTATTAAATTTGACACTTGGATACGTTCTTGGACACTTGAATATTCCTTGGGATACTTGGACACATTTTTAGACTAACCTTGGTGTTCTTAGCGAATATTGACTTTTGGTACACGCTATTGAGAATTTGGTGAGTACTTGGGCTTTTGATGGACATCTAGGCTATTTTCGAACATACCGGCATTTCCTTGGACACATGGATCCTTGTTAGAGGAAGTGGAGGATTGCACTATGGTTTGTGAAAATGAGAGAAGGTGGGATGGTAAAGAATAGATGAGACGTTACAAAGTTAGGATGAGTGCGTGTGTTGTTGATGAGCAGATATGTTTTAAGATAGAAAGAGTCACATTATAATAACGTTGGCCTATTATTACCAGCGTAGCTGGGCATGGTGAACGTGGCCTGTGAAACACGGAATATATTGCTATTACCAGCGTAGCTATGCATGGTGAACGTGGCCAGTGAAACACAAAGTATATTGTTATTACCAGCGTAGCAGGGCATGGTGAACGTGGCCTGTGAAACGCTGAATATAATATTCTTACAGGCTGGATAAGAGTTTTTGGGACGTATACACCCTGGTACGGGTTACTGGACATGCAACTTCCTGATATATGTATAGATAGAGTTCATAGAGTTGAAGTGAAAAAGGGAGTTTAAGTACTTAGCACGTATGAAACACTCAAGATTTAATAAAAGAAGTTTTGATGAACGAAGATGACAAGTTTATAAAATGTTAACACATGGACTTTTAACTTGATTCATATATCATTCATGAGTCATCACTTTTCAACATGAAACATCGTATTTGTCGAACCACCGTGTTTGTCTCATGCTCATTTCACGTGCACTTATCATCTTTATACACCTAGTGTTAGTAGAATGGTTTTCCTACTGGGCTAGTGTAGCTCAACCTATCAATTTTCAAGTACCCATCAAGGAGCATGACATGGAGTGCATATATAATTGGTTTTGAAAGCTAAATGGAGGAGTTACTTAGTCATCTTAGAACTTATATTTTGTTAAGGTGATTTTGTAACTTAATCAAGTTTTCTCTTTCGACATTAGATTGTAAACGCAATTGAAACTTATGTATTTGCATATTGGGGTTTGCAGGTACCCTTAGATTACTGTAACTTGTTGATTATTATATTTCTGTGTCTTATGTGGAATTTGACGTGGCTCGTGGACTTGTTGACCGTCCACGTAGAATTTTCTTTATGAATTATCCTTTAAATTTTTGAGGGCGTGACACGAAGGATAGAGTCAAGATCGGCTACTTAAACGGAAACAACAGAATTTCCAGGGTGACTAAGTTATTGTCAAAATCCTTGCAACTATTTGAAATTAAACTTTATTGTCGAAAACTATTGGAAAACTTTGTTCACTAAGTTATTGACGAAATCCTTACTCCACTCTTTATTTCCTTCCTAGATTGACTCTCAAGTATTCACAAAACAATTATTTTCTTGTAGGGGCTTAAGCTAATTAGTTAAAAAAAATTAATTTGAAGACACCCTTTGACATGAACTGCCTACTAGGTGAACAAGGAACACACAACGGACTTACTATTTGTTAGAAATTTCAAGGGAGATAAGTGAAATTTACCCAATAGTTAAATATGTATTGAAATGAAAAAAGAAGAGAAGTCAGGAGCCTCATTTCACTTACCTGTTCTTTGGCTGCTACTGTTTCCTTTGCGCAGCCTCCACTGGCCTCCATTTTCTTAGGTCTACTCCACAAAAATCAAATATAGTTTAGGGAAATTGTGAAAGAGAACTGGTGGATCAAATCCACCTTGGGAGTGAAGATTTGTGAAAGAGAAACAAAACCCTAGAAAGCCTACAACAATGACAAGTTCAAGCAGTCATGGAAGCCCAAAACTTGCTTTTCCGGCCACTTTTCAATTAATGGATAAAATTATGATTTTTGGAGTGAAGATGAAGACCTAACTTGAGTCAAATGATGTTTGGGGATCTGTGGAAGAATGGTTTGAAGATTTCAAAGGTGTGAATTAAGGTTTTGACAAATGAGCAACAACAAAAATTGAGGTTTATTTACCGGGAGACCCCCTTAATTATACCTCTTTGTCTCAGAGACCCCCTCTTAGAATTTTGCCTACAACTGGACCCTCTCTATCTGCATAAACCTCTGAAGCCCTAACTCCGTTGATGGAATGAATTAAAAGACAATTTTACCCTCACTTATATATTCAATAATTTTACATGTTTGAAAAAAAAGAAGAAGAAGAAAGAATTCACCAAACGACCCCCAAATCGTAATCCTTTTCCATCATCCGATCCAATCAATCCCCCACACATACACGCGCGAACAACATCACCAACACCAAATCCCCATCATCAACATCAAATCAACTGACCTCATATAGTGGTTTTTCAGAGCTGAGTGGCGACGAGACGGTGTGGTCGGCAACGTAATCGTTCACAGCTTCTTTGTCTCAGGCGAATGCGTCGGAGACAAAGTCTTTGACGTACCGGTAGACAATGACTTGAGTTTTGCACCAGTGTTCTCCGCCGTGGGAGTTTCGGACCATGAGGGTGGAAAATTGGGGGAGTTTCATCATGGCGGAGTTAGTGATTTCGGATTTGACTCCGTCAGTATTGATTGAGTTTTTGCAACCCATGATGATGTTGATTATTTGGTAAATTTTTGGTTGGAGGAAGAGCCGGTCAACTGGGGTACGTTTGGATAGTCTCTCTCTCTCTCTCTCTCTCTCTCTCTCTCTCTCTCTCTCTCTCTACTTTTGAATTACCCATTGAGAGCAAGTGAGAGATAGAGGTAGGAATCTAGAAAGAGAGACTATAGAGAGAGAAGGGAAAATTGGGGGAAAATGTGATTTATAATGGAATAAATAATGGGGGCAGTATTGGAACATAACTCAAATTTTTACACAACTTAGGTTAAAATTTTAACGATTCTAGATGAAAGGCTGGCGGAAGGGGTCTCGGGGACAGGTTTGCGTAATAAAGGGGGTCTGGTTGTAGGCAAAATTCTTAGAGGGGGTGTTCAAGACAAAGAAGTATAGTTAAATGGGTCTCCCGGTAAATAACCTGTAGACACCCCAATTAAAAATCTCCGATGATGAGAAAAAAAAAATTTCGAATGACATCTCGAACCAATACCCTTCAACGAATAAAGTCAATCACGGTCAAAAGTACCGCACATCACTTGAACTGTCACGTGCAACACTTCTTCCTCTGAAAAATCAAATTGGTGACAAAACAGTGCTGCACGGTAGAACCACATGATACTTCTGTAGTATCGCACGACACTGTCACGCTTCAGATCAACCTTTTTTAAACAGCAAGCAGCTCCCTTTGTTGACAAATGAAACCCTGCATGGTCAGGCTTGCTTGAGCACATAAAAGGCTAGGGTTTAGTCCACAATAACCTTAATGTAACCTCCAAGTTTACTGGGAAGGTGGGTCTGATCCTTGCCTATAAATTCAAGGCCATTTTGAGGATGAAACAAGCTAAGTTCCATTGGAAAAAACCTTTCCAAACTCTGTCAAAAATCCCTTCCATTTCATACCAGTCCATCACTATTCCAAGAAAAAAAAAAGTCACCAAAATCCTAAAAATATCCTTCTATATTAGCTCCTTGTCCATAGTTGCTACCAAAACCAGTCTTACATTTGTATTGGAGGTTCAATCGTTGTTCACAAGCTAAGGTTGAAGTTGAAGAAGGGCGTTTGCTTCAAGAATTCATCTTCAAGGTAAAGCTTTCATTTCTTTGTCAAGACCAATTAACTTGACATTTTGAGGGGTGTTGCTAAGCATATGGTGATTCTTTATACCTCCCTTAGGCTTAGCAAACCAAAACTCTTAACAAAATACCACTAGAACAAAAGTGGTAATTGCAGTCTCTCCAGCAGTACCGTGAGGCACTGTTGATTTTGAGAGATACATTTTTGATGTTTTGGGCCTTCTGGCTCACTCATACCCCTAAGGTGTAAGGCATCATATGATAGTTTATATATTGCAAAAGATCATTACTCTTGTTTTCGTTCAAAATTTGTTGGTTTTACACTGTCCACAAAAACAACAGTGTCGTGCGGCACTTCCTAGTGCTTCACGGTACTTCCCTAAGTGTCGCACGGTATTGTTTTCAAACCCAAATTCAAAAATCAGTTTTCTTGGGGCAATGTTTAACGTAATAACCATTTTTTAAGTTAATTCATTGTTGTTCATGTTAATTCTTGTTAATTATATTTGTTTATTGTTTACGTAATTAAAAGTCTAGAATTAGAGGTTTTCTAAAAATCACACAAGCATTTAGCAAAGACCAATTTTCAATCGGGTGAGCGGGATGCCTTAAAAACCTTCCCCACTTGTAACCTGGTTCCTGAATCCAGAATACTCTGTTTTCAAATAGATGAAATCCTTTTTCAAAATCAGCGGCACGAGAGTCATTCTTTTTCAAACTATTTTAAATGGTTTCTCAGGTAACAAATTCTTTTTCAAATAAAAACTCGGGTGGCGACTCTAAAACTCTTTTTACAAATCTTCGGTGGAACCGTCCACATAACCCTTTAATGAATATGATAATGAAGGATGTTGAGTGCTTAAATAATTACTTTTCTAAACTTACGGAAGTTGTTATCAAATGAAAACATATGGATAGAATGTTTCTAGTCAAAAAATTGTTGAGAAATCTTGACTACTTTGCTGTTGAAGTATAATTCTATTTTTACAGTTACTGAAAATACTTAAGACATTGTCACTTTGAGTGTTGATGGGTTCCGTTAAGTCATTTGAGCAAAGGTTGAGTAGACAATCCGAAAGTCAATTTAAAGTGTCTTTCAATCTAATCTAAATGTCAATACTCCTAAACTCCAAGGAAGAGAAACATTTTCAAGTCATAATCAATTTAGAGGGGATTCTTCAAGAGGTGGAAATTTTGAATGAGGAAGAGGAAGAAAGGATAGAAGAAGAGAAAGAAGCAATTTTCAAAGGGGAAACAATTTTCAAACTAGAGGGGAACGATGAGCCCACTCAACAAAAGTTTAGAATTTGTAATAGAGGCAGTCGTGTTGACAAAGAATGTTGGTTTCAAGAAAAGCCACAATGTTACAGTTGCAAAAAGTTTGGGCATGTCAAAAAGGATTGCCAAGTCATAAACAATTAACAAGCTAATTACTCCGAAGAGCAAGAATTTGAAGGGACCATGTTTTATGCTTGTCAAGCAGCTTCAGAGCAAAGGAATGATGTATGATTTCTTAATAGTGGGTGTAGCAAACCACATGACCGGAAATCAGAGTATATTTGTGAAGAATGATACTTCCTCCAATTCTCAAGTAAAGATGGGGAATGGTGCCTTAGTCTAAGTAAAAAGAAAGCGTACTATTGCCGTGGTGACAAAGAAAGGTATAAGAAACATCTCGGATGTGCTACTTGTTCCAAACTTGGAGCAAAGGGGGAGAAATCTAGTTATGGAAAACATCAAAATGGAGAAGAATAGACCTCTCTCATTTTTCGCTACACAAAGAATGCTGCATTCAAGATATATGTTGTTAATGACTCATGGCTTTTGAATGGAAGATTTGGGCACCTAAATTTTCAAAGCTTGAGAAACTTACAACAAAATAACATGGTGTATGAGTTGCTTAATATTCATGAAGTCAAGCAAGTTTGTGAAGGTTGTGCACTTGGAAAGCATCATTGCGAGTTATTTCCAAAAGAAATGGCTTGTTTGTCTTCTAGATAGTCAACCTTTATGGGAATCTCGTGTTCTGCTGCAGTAAGGCCTGTTTGACTTCTTAGTAGTCAACCGTCTCTACTCTGGTGGTATCAGCGTCAATTACTTACTTTGGTAAAAAGGTGTGGGGAAAAACTCGGTGTCAACATGGATGAATCTTCATCTTAAATTTCCCTTATGGTCTTAGCCAACTGTAATATTTATCTATTTCTCTACAATCATATTCTCTTTCCCCTGGTGGGTTGAACGTGAAATAATTGAAGTCCTAAGCATCATTATGGATAGTGTTTTCCAAATAGATCCTCGATTGCAAAAAGAAAAGTATTTATGCTTTGCATGTGGAGTGGGTAAAATTCAATTACATTGGAAAACACTCGAGCACGAGCTCAGCCTGGACACCGTATAAGGATGGCTCAGTTCGAGGGGACCACGTGAAGGTACCCCAGGATATAATTGAGCAAGGCAAGACATGTGTGCAACCAGAACAACACCACGATATGATGGCAACACCATGAGGGGTGCACAACACCAAATGCTGAACAAGTGATTAGTCGACATCATCATATAGAGACGTGTGAGTACTTTACCGAGAAGCGTATGGCAACTTGGATAACCACCTTAAGTGATAAGGTAGTAGGCCATTCTAGAGGGATATAGGGTAGTCTTTTATGTTATAAGAGGTAAATCCATTGATTTAAGGGATTGGCATGGAGTTTCGTTATCAGAAGGAGAGTCCAAAAAGGACACAAAATCCTTACGAGAGAGGGATTCTAATTGTGTTGCCTTATGAGACGAATCCCAAACGGAAGAGGACTCCTAACGTAATTGGAATCCTAGGGTAGAGGGTTACTTGGAGAGCAAGTATCTTACACCTATAAATAAAGTATCAAACCCATGAAGAAATGTACGATGTGAATTGCTTTAATATGCATTGAGTGTTTTGCGAGCGTTAGTATGAGATACTAACTTAGGAATCAGAGGGCCTTTGCCGATGAAAGGCAAAGGTGCTATAACCCTTTGTTTGTGGCTGCAACATTAGGGTTCCAGCGAGGGCCATGTGATTAATCTCTCATAAAGGAAAGAAACAACATATGCAGATTTACTCCCCGTACAACATGGACTCTTGGAGCCATAGTAAATAATTGAACGGAATCATGAAACGTGGTAGAAAAAATGGATTGGACTAGATTAATGGAGATACATATAAACCTCAAAAGAGAACTTATTGGGATATTGAGGTTAAACAACATGAAATATTTGACAAAAAAATTGTGATCAGAAAGAGAAAAAACAGAAAAAAAAAGAAAAAAAGAAACCAACAATACCAAAATGAATAAGCCTAAGTAGCAATTTCTTTTTCTTTAATCTTGAGAAGTCCCAAATCCAAACATAGCCTGGTGATAGAAAAAGCATCCATAATTGAATTTTCTTTGACGACGGTAGTTGTGTTAGATATTCTAAATAGAGTCCTGTCTCTGCTAGTAAGATCTTTGCTAGTAAACTTCAGTGAGAATGGAACTATCTATCCATTGAATTTTCTTTGACGACGGTAAAATATGTTAATGGGAGCAACTTATCATTGAAGGTTAATTGAATAGTTTGCGTAGCCTCTTCCTAGTAGCAAAACCCCCCTAAAAAAAAGAACAATGATAGGTACACACCCTCTCAACCACTCCCTACCACACCCTCTCTCACATGTGTGGTGGGGTCCACTGGGACCCACCGGGTGAGCCCCACCACACATGTGAGAGAGGGTGTGGTGGGGAGTGGTTGAGGGGGTGTGTACCTATCATTTTTGTAAAAAAATACTCCACACCCCGCGTGTTCATCCGTCTTTTATTTCGAAGCTCAGCAAAGGCTTTATGCCTTAATCAGTTAAAAAGCAGCAAGTAGTCACACCTTTCGTGCAATCGCAAACTGAGGGATATCCAAGGTTGGGTTGCACCAATAACCCACGTTGGTTAGCTTTTCATCTCTTTTTCATTGATTTTGCGGCTTTTTCTTTAAGTCTGCTGTTTTTGTTCTATAATTTGCTAGTAGGCAATGTCGGCCGCCAATGGGTTTAACAGCAGAACCTACTGGTTATTTCTTCCTTTCTTTTCAGCAGGTATCCTAGTTGTTTATTGCTTTTGTCACCCATATCTATTTAAATGGCTAATAACTAGTACTTGTGAAAGCATATAAATGATTGAAGTGATTTTAGTTAAACAAAGTAAAGGCCAAGTGGCCAACCCTAGGGTTGGGTGTAAAGGGATGCCTAACACCTTCCCCTTTTCGTACCCTTGGCTCCCGCATACTAGAATCTCGATTAATGGTTTTTTGGTTTCCTGAAACCAAGTGGAAACTCTCTCAAACTCATAGGGTGTGCTGCAGCGGGCACCTCAGCGCTATACACGTAGACTCCATTGGCCATCCTGTGTGCGAACTCGTACCGCAACGGGTGGATATCCACAAAGGTATAAGTGTGAGACTAATAAACTTGTTCAGTAGCGATTGGAGCTAGAGATCCTAGAACTCATATAAAAACATTAGTACTACGTTTGTGATGGACGCTATGACAATCTGTTCCATTGTCCGTTGCATGTTTGTGTCACAAAAATGTTTAACTTACCCAAAAAAAATTTACACCTCTAGACAAATAGTGGGGATAAAACATACTTACTTCAGGCGGGGTTACAAGGAAATTAGTGTCTCTTTATACACTCGAACCCCAAACCTCCCCCATTGTAAAATAAGGGGTACAACCAGTGGCGTAGCCAGGATTTCGTATGAGTGAGGGCACTATGAAATAAGAGTTTCGAGTTGGTGGTTGTTGACAATTCGATTGTCGCTTGTGTCCTTCATATGCGGCATGAGATCGTAAGAAATGAGAGTAGTTTTTAGGTTTGTGTGGAGTATCATATAGATGAACATTACTCAAATTTCTTTTGCCCACCCTGAGTTCACTACAAGAAATTTGGTATTTGGAGACGAATGAAATCGTCACAAAATGCATGGTTTTTGTCTTTGATAGTCTTGGTGACGAAAAATAGTTTTGTCACCTATAGGTTGTCTCCGAAAGTCACCCGGTGACGAAATTATTGTTTCGTCACCTATACTAAATTTTGGTGACGAAATTTTTCGTCACCAATTTGCAAATTATTTGTCACCCACTCACTACTTTCGTCACTAACGAAATTTGGTATTTGGAGACGAATGAAATCGTCACAAAATGCATGGTTTTTGTCTTTGATAGTCTTGGTAACGAAAAATAGTTTTGTCACCTATAGGTTGTCTCCGAAAGTCACCCGGTGACGAAATTATTGTTTCGTCACCTATACTAAATTTTGGTGACGAAATTTTTCGTCACCAATTTGCAAATTATTTGTCACCCACTCACTACTTTCGTCACTAACGGTGAATAGAAATTGATGAAGGAAACTACTTAGGTGACAAAAAATTTCGTCACTAACCGTGACAGAAATTTATTAAGGAAACTGCTGACGTGGCGGACAGGTGGCGCCTGACGTCGCGGACAGGTAGCGGCTGACATGACATGGCGGCCAACGTGGCGCCTGCTGGCGCCCAGGTGTCGTGATGACGTGGAGGGCCACGTGGCGGGCAGGCGGCGACTGACGTGCCGGCCCACGTGGCGGCTTCTGGTGGCCAGGTGTCGGGCTGACGTGGTGGCCCACGTGGCGCCTGCGGGCGCCCAGGTGTCAGCGGACGTGACGCCCATGTGGCGGCTGAAATGTGTGAAATTTTGCTCCTCCTGGGAATCGAACTGTGGACCTCGCGTGTGTGCGCGCGCGCGCGAACCAACTGAGCTACGCAACCTCTTGTTTCATTTAGACACCTTTTTAATATTTATACTATAAAAACCGGATTATTCTTATACAAACCCCTTCTACTATCATTTCTTTTATAAATTTTATACTTATACAAACACCTACTAATATCTCTACTTTAATAATTTTTTTTATTTTTTAACACAAAAAATTTTCTTTTTTAACAAAATCCTTTTAATAAATTTTTTAATCGAGTTAATTTTATACTATACAAATAATTTTTTTTTATTCCGATTGTTTTACACTCCCCATTTGAACACCCATTATATAAACACCAACTAATATATTTTTAAATATATATGTTTTCTTTTTGAAAGAAATTTTTTTATTTTTTAACAAACGTCTTTCAATAAATTTTTTTAAATCCAGTTTATACTATAAAAATAAGTTTTTTTTTATTCCCATTGTTTTATGCTCCCCATTTGAACACCCATTATACAAACACCTACTAATATCACTACTTTAATAATTTTTTTTATTTTTTAACTCAAAAAATTTTCTTTTCTAACAAAAGCATTTTAATAAATATTTTAATCGAGTTTATACTATACAAATATTTTTTTTATTCCGATTGTTTTACAGTCCCCATTTGAACACCCATTATACAAACACCTACTAATATCACTACTTTAATAATTTTTTTTATTTTTTAACACAAAAAAATTTCTTTTTTAACAAAAGCCTTTTAATATCACTAAACCCTACTAATATCACTAAACCCTAAAACCCTAAACCCTAAAACCCTAAACCCTAACCCCTAAAACCCTAAACCCTAAACCCTAAAACCCTAACATATATATTTTAAATGTAATTACAAACTCCATATTTACAAGCGTCGAAGTTCGTCCGGTCATTTTTTTAGATTGCAAGACTCGACCCCACACTTGAGTAATTTTTTTCAATCGAAACCATCTATCTTTTACATATTAAAGAGTACATAATTAATTTCATACAAAAAATAAAGTTAATCAGCTATCACTGCACAATTTTTTCTTGATCGGCAAAGAAGAATTTTATTTAAAACGGGGGAGCTACCGCTACACAATTAATCTGACAAAAAAAAATATTTTTGTTAATGAAATTGTGTCTCGATAATTAAGAAACTTTCTAAACCCGATCGAGGCAATTTTTTACGAGAAAATGATTAAATAAATAAGGAAAATTAGTTTTGGTGGAGTAAATGGAGGGAACATATTAGTGACGAAAAAAATATTTTCGTCACCAAAAAGATGTGGAGGGAACATATTAGTGGCGAAAAAAAATATTTTCGTCACCAAAAATTCCATTGAAGGGAACATATTAGTGACGAAAAAAATATTTTCGTCACCAAAAAGATGTGGAGGGAACATATTAGTGACGAAAAAAATATTTTCGTCACCAAAAAGATGTGGAGGAAACATATTAGTGACGAAAAAATATTTTCGTCACCAAAACGATGTGGAGGAAGCATATTAGTGACGAAAAAAATATTTTCGTCACCAAAAAGATGTGGAGGGAACATATTAGTGACGAAAAAAATATTTTCGCCACCAAAAAGATGTAGAGGGAACATATTAGTGACAAAAATATTTTCGTCACCAAAAAGATGTAGAGGGAACATATTAGTGACGAAAATAGTCATATAGGAGACAAAAATTAATTTCGTCACCAGAATTTCGTCACGGTTTATCATTTTTGTTGTAGTGGTTATTACTTCGATAATAAAAAACTTTAATTTTGTAGGCTTGATTTGTGAACAATTCAAGGAAAAAAAATAATTAGTTCATCCCTATTGTTATGTATTTTGACTGTTATGTATGTTACTTTATAATTTGGGTTCAAATTTTAGACAAAAATATTGTATCCTCCGATCAAACACTTACACATATGCAAATGATTTCCTCTAGATTAAGATTTACTCCTATATAACAAACTATTCCGATCAGAAGTGGGACGAATATGAATCGCTTGTAAATTAGGTAATGTTCATCATTTTGTTGAGCGAGCGAAGAAAATATCATTGGGTATATGGATCTGTGAGTTAAGAATTGTCTAAATAATAATTGTTTGTTCTAGTAATAGCTACAACTTATGAAATACCGAGACATCCTAAGATAAAACTTAGCAACCACTCGGGGTTAGGCCTCAAAAGAGAAATCTTTTGTGAATTGCTAATCTAAGCGTGGATGGCTTGCCTTTGACAGGACTGGGAAGAAAAATCGAGATGCACATAAACTAGCCCGGATCTCTGACTAAAAAAAAAACTCACGAATTTAAAAATGGCAGTGTGGGCACGTGCCCACACTGGCCATAGCTTGCCTCCGCCACTGGGTACAACCAGATAGGATACTAGCCACATCTATACTTACGTATTCTCACAGCTTTCAAAATTGTAAGTTTAGGAATACTATGGGTTGGTATATATCATTGCGAATCTACTCCATCCAAAACATCGGTAATCTATGCAAAGCTATTATCTACCGCTCTAAGAGCATCAATATCAGGGGCATCAAATCCCCTGATAGCTGAATTTGATAAGTGAAATGAACCAAAACCCCCCAAAATCAGGCTTAACAAATGTTTTGCAAATTTGTCAAACTTGTAGCTTTGGCACTACAATGACGTCACAATTTTGTTAATGCACTATTCCACTTACTTTCGTTTCTTTATTCATTTTTGCCGTGGGGTTTCGGCTTCCCAGGTGAACCGAAGAGAGAGAGAGGGAGGGAGGAGAATAGCTTTTGATGAAAAGTTGTACTTCTCTGACACACACAACTCCTCCCCCGGCGGGGAGTTAATATTTTAGGGGAATTTTTTTTTTGTTTTTTATAAATTTAAGGGGAATAGTTTAATATAGTAAAGTTTGGATAGAGAGTCTGATTTTGAGAATTTTTGGAAAGTGGCTTGCTAAATTTATAAAATGTATTTTTGAGGTTAAATTTGGTGTAAAATTTGGTGCTCCTGATAAGGATGCTCTAACTAAATCCACCGCATTGCGAATCTGCTCCATCCAAAATATTGGTGATCTTTGCAAAGCTATTGTCTACCGCTCTAACTAAATCCACCACTCGGTCCACTCATCCAGGCATATCCTTATCTGTTGTGCCGTATAAGTCCGTTAAATGACTCAAATAAAGTCAGTCCAATGACTCAAATATAGCCGAGTGGGGAAATAGCCAAATCACATTTCGGTGAAGATATATGGTGTAAACATCATCATATATATGATCGAAAGTGAACAAAATACAAAACTCCAATTACACCATGGCCCATGGGGAATTTTTGCAAGCAAGGCAAAGAAAGCTACTACGTCACTTGTGCAACATGCCAGAGTGTCGTTGTTGTGTGTAATACAGCCAGTTTTCCAAAAGAAAATTTAGAAGGCCGAGTACTCGCCGCCTAGGAGTTAGAAGGACCCTCGCCGACTAGACTGACAATCCCGACTATCCTGACTAATTATCCGACTAGGCGTCGAGTATGAGTACTCGGCCCTAGAAGTTAGAAGGTGTCCGGCCGCCCTGAGAGCGCCTTACGAGTTTTAGAACCTTGAATACAGCCATGAAAGGGGGCCACCTCTAGCCAGCTAGCTAGAACCCCATTATCGCAACTACCGTCTGCCCACCGAGCCCATTTGAACTCCACATGATTTTTCCACTCTGAAAATCCCCTTTCACCCCAATCTTCCAAACTTTTTTGTTTGTCATTTTGGCCCACACGTAATCCAACCACCGAATGATTTTTTTCGAAAGTCAATTATATTTTCTCAAAACTTGTTTTTTAAGCAAACATGATTTGTCAACTCTCCATCTCATTCACATCTTAATCTTGGATTTGTTAGTTAAATTATTGGTGCATGGAAGACTCTTGTCCGTGGAAAACCTTATCAACTAATTAAAGGTGATGATGTTTCTTAGTTTGCTTAGTCTTTATTTTGTTGGTTGTTTGTGGGTTCTGCTGCTTGATCTGGGGATGGAACCCATGGCCACCGTGGACGTGTGGGGCCACCTATGCCCGATGAGGCATACCCGCGTCCAGAACCTCGCGTATCAGCGGAGGCTCTCTTGCATTTATATCCTTTTGCGGTGGCGTGGGGATAGCTGTTTGGTGGAGATCTCCATCGCCAGTTGTTTGACGGCGTTGAGCATTTTATGGATTCCATAGTCCCTGGATCGCAAGCACGCTTTTGATTACATTTGCGCTGTATTGTTTTAGGGTTTGAGCCGGGTACCCGTTGGTTCTCTACTGCTAACATTTTGATAGGATTCATCATTCCATCCCATAGGTGTGTCTCTTAACCCAGAGAGTTTGGGTGTAATAAGAAATTTAGTGGTTGTGTAAGCCGGAAGGCCGTCTTTCCACATCAACTGTTAGTAGTTTTAGTTTCACTCCGTATTTGAATGTAATCGTTCTAGGATGGCGTTTATAATGAAATTCTTGACTTTTATTCAAAAAAAAAAAAAAAAAAAAAAGATGGCATTTTCGTCAAGATATTTGCAATTTATCACTCTTCTTC